>CM061534.1:141475694-141506069 GCA_030545055.2 Neoaliturus tenellus
AACAGCTAGTAAGTCTTTATAAAGTAGAATGCCTTATCTTACACAGACATTGAAACTTCATAGGCATTGTGGTACCGCTCAGTCCTGGCAGGTATGGTCATCTCCAGGCTTATTTGGCGGAATTAATAAATTTCAGGAACATAAATTGCAAATATTTCAAAATATTTAACTTGACAAGATTAAATATTCTAACCTCAGTCTAGGTTCTTCACTTATCATTCGTTAGTAATAAATTATATAAAGACTCAAGTCAACAAATATTTCTAGAACCTAATGGTTGACATGATACAAGATCGACATTGTCGGAGTGGTCACACCAGGGTGGCCTGGTTGAGCGACGCATGTCCAGTGGAAGTGACACTAATGGACAAGTGGCACCCCTTGGCGCCTCGGACACCCAGCTTGGTGTCAAACTGGGAGAGAGTCTCTCACATGCATCGGGTTAAAATACCCCCCGTCGCAGCAGACCTGCGTACTCAGCGAATTTCCAAATTAGTAATATTAGTTTTGATCAGCTAAACTTGTAAACACAATTTCATCACGTGCTCATAAATATGGAAATAAATGTCTATTCTCCTTAAGATAAATATAGGGAAAGAGTATGCAGGTATGCTGCCATGGGGGACACTAAAAGTAGGTTTTCAGCATAGAAAAAAATTTTTTCGATCATATAAAGCCGTATAGTAAGTTTCATCAATATCTGTCCATAAATAAAATAGTTTGCCTATTCTCCATATGATTAACATGGGAAAAGAGTATGCAGGTTTGCTGCCATGATAAGTACAGAAACCAAGATTTTTTACCTTAAATGGATGAATCTCAACCAAATGAAGCTAAATACCAAGTTTCATCCAAAAATATTGGTTTATAAGTGAAATATTAACACATCCTTATTCTCCATAAGATTAACATTGGAGCCCCAAAAGACAATGTACTGTCTTTAGACTTTGTAATATCTCGGTAACCAATGGAGATAGAGCAAAGCTTCAAAATACTAAATTGTGTGTTTTTTTAAGCTAAATCCAATGGTCAAAATAAAAATTAAAAATTTTTAAAATTTACATATAAAAAATGCGAAAACCCCATTTTTGGGGTACAAAACCCCCCAAAACTACCCCTTCCGGTGGGTCGATATGTCTGGTTTTTGAACTCATCCGAATAAACGTAGGATTACACATCTCTACCAAATTTGGTGTCGATCGGACCATTTTTACGAGAGTTATCGTGTCTAGGGACACATATATATATATATATATATATATATATATATATATATATATATATATATATATATAAATTTTAATGACTATTATTTTTGGTCTCTGGGCACCTCAAAACGAAAAAGTAACATGGTCCCGGGCTTAGGTCTTACCATGAGACCTACGGTAATAGCTTATTCCCTATGGGAAATTCGCTAAAAACTACAACAGAATTTAGTTTTTGAATTAAAAATGTTAATATGAATAAATTGAACCAAAGTTTTTACTACATGAGTAATAAAAAGCAAAACTTTAGATTTAAAGACTCTTTTTAATTGCCATCAATATTTTCTGCAGAATGTTGAATCCAAGCAAGGTTCCCAACCACCAATACCAGTTGGGGGCTTCTAAATAACTTAGTTTATCATCACCTTATCATTACTTTTAGTTTATAATTCTTACACTCATAAAAAAGTAAAAAACTATAATTTTAACCATGAAAGTATTTTTTTATAAGTTGAACAAATTATGTAGTTTAAGTCTGCCAGTGACAGTAGGTATACATGTATTAAGTAAGCTTGTGGCTTGGTCGTTCCATTAATTCATTGAGAGAGCGTGTAATATGACTGTAATTTTACGAGTAAGTTAATTCACAAATGATTTATTGGTCATTACATAACTTTAATCAGTAACTATAGATTGCCACTTTGTCAACATTCTATCAAAATGTCAGTTGTTCTAGACCAAATAAAATTAAAATATTTTATACTGACACAGTAACACATCTATTCTTCCTAATTTGATAGCATTTGTTAATACAACAGCTTTCTCGTGCTTCATTATATTACCTTTATTCCGTAAGATTAACATTGAAACTTTGGGAGCCTGTAGGGCATAGACCTGGGGGTTGATGTGAAGTATAAAATTGCTCATATACATGACACTTACCTTTCTAACAGTATGCCAGGATTTCTTGTACGATAAACACAATCTGAGAATAAAGGAGGAAAATTATATATAGATATCAATAGTAATTACTGATAAAACATGGTTTGCCTCATGTTTGCCAGCACCAAGCCATGGCTCCACTCTATAATGCCTCAGTTCGCTACAGTTACCATTGTTTCACAGGCCCCGGGCACTGACTCACAATACACATTGTCATCGACTTACAAGAGCTACCTTAGCTACCATGCTACTACAATAGCAAAAAATTATTCCTCGTAACATAGCAAAGTTATCAATAGCTTAATGAATTTTAACAATGTTCTTTTATAAGAATTTTATAAAAATGAATAGTATAATATTTTAATTTTAAACCACTCAGAAAGATAAAGTACTATAAAACGGGGTCGGCTAACTTAACCGTCAATTTATGACTTTAAATAGTTTTTGTTTTTTTTCAGGGAAAACCCCTTTTAATATTTCAGAAGTTTTATTTAGCTTGGTTCTAGAACGGTAGATTTATTATCAAGGTCAACAAGGTCAACGGGGCATCTTCGATGACACTGAATAAGGGGATTGGTTGGGCGTGAAAGCAATTTTATACCTTTATTATTTACCACACCATTTACTTGTCAACGTTAAAGTAAAAAAAAAAAACCCGGAAAGTTAATTTTTTGTTCTCTTTGAAAGTAGTCGAAATAGAGAGGATAAGTCTTCTATAAATATCGTTTTCCCACGGACACTTTTTAATTCAGTGGCATCGTATGACTTTCAATAAAGGGAGATCAGCTATTGCCTGACGGTTCTCCTTAGCTGAAAGGCCTATTTTTTCAATGCAAGTAGATTATGATATAAATGCAAGAGGGTTAACGTGACTTTCTCCTGGAGCGTTCGAACGATCTTATTTTGTCCCCGAGGCGGGAGTTGAACCCGGACCCGCTGGGTTTTAACCCAGAGCTCTGCCATTGAGCTACGTCTACTGCCACAGCTAAGCATAAGTACTCTACTACTGTACTGCATTGGTTTGAATTATTCACATATATGCTCTTAATATTAAAGCAAGAAAACACAAAAGTTTCCCTAAACAATTGGTAAAGTCTTAAAAAATTATTGAAGCATTCCGGAAATTCATTTGCCAATGTTAAACAAAGACTATAAACTGTAACTCATTACAATAAATTACGAATGTTTAAACATACTGCGAAAGAGGTATATCGATATGTGAAGGCAAGTTTCAAAGCAAAGACCACCGAACCAGTAAATTGGGGACCAAGTCACGACACAGAGAAGGTATTCAAATGAAGTATAAATACCATGAGGACAAGACCGATGACAGGTGGACCTCTGTGACTTGTGTTGCAGTCTCGGGCTCTACTGACAGATCAGAATATCAATAATCTAGAGCAGTTTCAGATTATCGAGTCTTTAAATAGGTTTAAACTTGTTTTAAGATTAAAGTGATGGAAATTGTATTCAGTGTAAATTATTTTAAGTCTTTATTTATAAATGAGGAATCTTTATTTATACATATTGAAAACTTCATGGAGATGGTTTGTAAGCAATTTAGTTTTTTATAGCCCTTAGGGCTTAGCCTCAGGACCGTCATAAACGTACCCATGTCAGTTTTTTTTCCTGAGTTGTTTATGAACATAACAAATGGCACAAAAATGTTTCTTTGGGATTAGTTCTATAAACAGTTGTTTTAATTTAAATTATTAGGAAAATTTCTCACTTAAAGTAATTTGGAAAAAAAGGTAATAATAAAATAGAGAATTATACAGTTTTGCGGTGAGTGAGTGTAGCGAACGAGCTAAACCTGACAGCGAGTGAGCGTAGCTAACCAGCTCACCTGAAGGGTGAACAATTTCCCACATTGACATTGCAAAGCATGTCGGGTAGCAGCTAGTCTTAATGTAAATCAATAAATCAATATATAAATTGAGGGGTAGCATTGTATTGCCACACCTCGTAAAAAATATGCTCTTCTTTTCCAAAAAATAAAATGGGTGGAAACTATTACGCATTATTTTACGATTATCTTGTTGCTAACGTTTCTTACTAATTAAGGACATTTAAACTTGTCTAAATGAAAGCATGGAAACTATTTATAACTTGACAGCTAATTATCACATATACCATGTTGAGCATCAGGATTATAGATTATTTCGTAACCAAAGCTCCATTTTCGTTTTTAATTTTACTGTAGAAAAAGCTCCTAATATTTTATTGACTTTCGTTAGTTTATTACATTGTTGACTGGGAGGTGGCAACGTCCTGTAATCCAGCTACTTGGAGGTCACGAATTGTGGATAGTTATGAGCGATGGCTTGTGGATGCGATATTCCCTGGTGGGGATTAACGTCCGCACTAGTGAATACTAGTTCATCCATAAGTACCATCCTCATAATTAGACCAATTCGTATATGGGAGGTTGAAATTAATTGTGGTTCGGATCCCACGTTAAACTGTAGGTCCCTAGATACCATTGGCTGTTGGGCTATGAATTAACAGTCCTGTCTAAGGAGAATGTCGGCCTTAGTCAGTAACAAGATTACAAGATACCGCCACAATCATCCTACACTAATCCCTCATTCATACTTGGCTTTGAACTACCTATTGAGTTAGGTCGCCATTTCAATAAAGGTATTAAAGGTTATTACTCTTTTATGAACTTACTATGACAGATAAATATTTTAATGTGATACCGGTATTTATTAATGAATTTAAATAGTACATAATTTTCAAAATAAAGACAAAACTTGATTAAATAAAAACAATATGGGCCTAAATGTGATAACCAACTAAATAATTGAATGATATGATTCTTTAAGCACCATTGGACCATAATGCAGGCAACGTGATCGGTGGATGTAGCGAATGTGAGAAGGGATGCAAATCGGATCACGTTGCCCGTTGTGGCAGATCGCCGATGGCCGATCACCGCAAAGCCGGCCGTCCCTCGTGGTCGGTTCCCATATTACTGGGCCTCGCGCAGTTGCTTCGAACCTATCACTATTTACTATTTACATTACACGCTGTCACTATAAACACTTGTGCTGAAAGTTTGGTCCAGTTAGAATGATACAGATGATTCGGGCAATATGTTTCTCGATATACATTATACTAAGAGCTTAAACATGAAAAACTATATTTTTTTATTATATTTTTTCGTTCTAATATGTAACATAAAAACGTTGCTGAATTTTCAAATCAATTTTTTCCTATTAGAGAAAACACATTTTTGTGTATCAGATGAAAGTGAAAAAGAACAAAAGTATATGTTTAGAAGACTATATCCATTGACTATTATTAGAAAAGATTGTACTTTTTCTAATAAGAATAAATAATAATGTTCTGTTTAAGATTTGGGAGAGGAAATAACGAAGCGACTGTCACAGGAAACCTCATTTAATGAGTAACTAAATGTAACAGGTCAAACCTATCCTATTCTATCAACAAAACTTTGCTGACAAAGTCGTCGAAAGACTCTCTGCCAGCGCAGAACAACGTGTTCGACTTCGACAACTAATTGGTGAAGAAGACATCGGGGACGGGAAACCGTCGCAGTTTCTTCGTCACCTTCGCACATCGATTAGAACTGCGCAACTTCAAGACAGCTTCCTCCGAACACTGTGGGGCTACGGCCACGTCGTCGTCTCCTGCGTCCTGC
Organism: Neoaliturus tenellus; assembly: GCA_030545055.2. NCBI lineage: Eukaryota > Metazoa > Arthropoda > Insecta > Hemiptera > Cicadellidae > Neoaliturus > Neoaliturus tenellus. Next base: position 141,481,509 of record CM061534.1, read on the forward strand.
AACATGTCCAAGCCATCCTTACGGCCCAACAATGAACTGCCTTTCGACAGATTGACAGAATTTGCCAATAAGATCGTCGATGTATCACCATTTTTCTCTCGGTGACTGACAACAAACTTGTAGACACAAGAATGGAAGGGAAGGAAGCTTTATCCACTATTGTCACCCATCTAGTCAAACGATTGGATGCTCTTGAAGCTTCTTTCAGACGATATCGCTTCTGCTCTCTTAGTCTCAGAAGATCAAATTCTACATTCAATACGCAATCGTCGTAAGGAGGTTGTCTGTGTTGGTATCATGCCAACTTCGGCGAGAAAGCTAAGAAGTGCACACCACCTTGTTCAAATCAGGGAAACGCCAAGAAAACTATGTGACGGCGGCAACAGACTGTCATGATCGTAGATGCTGAATTTTCATCACGGACAGTACTACGTAGCTGCGATTCCTGGTGAATACCGGCTCGGATTTTTCGTGCTACCCACGACGCCTCCTTAGGGATCGACAATCGCCAACTAACCTCGAACTAAGCGCTGCTAACGGCATTATAATCAAGACATGCGGTGCCTACTCTTGACTCTCAATCTGCTCAAAGATTTATTCGTCAATTTACTATTGCTGATGTGGGTGTCCTCTTCATTGACTCCGATTTTCTTAGCCACCACAACGTGCTTCCAGACTGCCGACGAGTCTCATCACTACAGGTCTCTGCACTGATAGACAACTTCAGACAAAGCAGAGTAAAATCAGTAGTATCTTCTTCTCCGATCTCCGAAATTCTTCTGGAGTTCGCCGAGATCACTCCGCCACCTCGAGGGGGGTACCGTAAGGTTACTCAGCTTACCTCGTGAGGTTAAGCATGAGACGACGATCTACCATATTCGGACAACTCCTGGACTGTCAATTTCGTGCCGACTAAGACGCCTTGCACTTGAAAAGTCAATCATAGCTAAGCGAGATTTTTACACGAGTGAGTACAACACGACCATCAGACAGCCCTTGGGCACAGCCGCTACACCTGTCTCCGAAATGCGAAAATCGATGACCTCCCTGTGGAGACTACCGGGTTACTCTGAACGCCCGCACGATTCCCGACAATTATCCTGAAGGCCACATTCACGATTTTTCTCAGGTTCTGTCAAGTAATACCATAATTTCAAGATTTATCAAATGCTTAACAGCAGCAGATTTAAACAGCTATCACTACAACATTTGGACTTTACAGATTCCTCTTTATGATCTTTGAACCGTGAAATGCTGGTCAAACTTTTCAAAGGCTTATTAGACGGAATAACATTCAGCTTCGACTTTTGTTTTGTTATTTGTTGGGGGAATACGATAGATTGACTTGTTACATTAAGATACTGAATAAATTAAGTGTCCTGTCCCAGTCACCTTGTCATTCCCTCTCCCAATAAGACCTCCACCCTCGATTTCTAAGAATTTCTTGTCCTTGCTAAAGTAGGAAGATAAGCTGTGCGTTACATACTGTACTTAAATTAATCAGGAAAATATAATTTTGATGATAATCCTTAAAAGTTTTAAAAACACATATTCTGGAGAGCTGTGTGTAACACAAACCGTCAACAACCACAGTATTGTCGAGTTTGGCTCTCGGTGTTTGAACACATTTGAATAATTAAAACACCGGGTCAACCTGGTTAAACACTTTGTAAATGTTTTACTTCCGCCCAAGAATGAAGGTCTGTGTTGACCATTGACATCCATTTTAAAACAATATAACTTTATTTAAATTTATTTTTATGCCATTATGTTAACAACTGTAAGAACTTTAAAGCTGGTTTCTGTTTGGTAATGCCAAAAACATTTATTGAAAAAGTAAATCTACATATAAATTATTTTGTGTGGGAAAGAAGTTATCCAGAAAGTTAGAGTGATTAGAGAGATACATTTTGAAAAAGGAATAGAACAGAACATATTTTTATTTTTTTCAATAAAAACTAAAACAATATCACTAAAAAACAAAATAAAAAATTGTTAAAATAACCACAAAACTGTGTGCATCTTAACAAAAGTTTTAATACAATAAAAAATCCATCTTCCCTTGCCAATTATTGTTATATAGCAAATATATAACAAAAATAGCAAATATTGTTATTGGTCACAAACAATAAAAGTTAATTCGTTGAGAAAATAATTAGGACATGAAAGACATATATAGTGATTCTTTATACTACCTTTTCTAGTATAAATGTATTAATGATCCTGACAAAATTCAGATAGTCTGTCTGTCATCATACAATATTTCTTTCATGCTCCAAATGGCAACAATATCTATTCTTATTCAATCGGAGTATGAGTGAAGATTGTATGATGACTGTACTCTTATGTGGCTTTGAAGACTTAATGAGTTTTTTCACGATTATTACAAGGACTAGGAATCGCCCTCTAGTCGAAATTCTACCAAAACCTCAGTTTATCTTAAGCCAATTACACTTAAAATGTTTTATAACTGAAACCTTTATTATTCCTGGTAGGCTTAATTGGATACTATAGGTAGAATACTGTGTTCAGGGTGATAGTTAAAATTTTAAAAAAAAAATCTATATAATAATAGGCAATCATGTTACTTTTCCTCCTTTTTCTCAACTTGTGTGAATCGTAAAAAAAATACGCGCATACCGTTAGAAAGGTTTTGTCCTGTAGATGAGCAGAATCACATTTTAATTCTCATAGGCCTACGGGGATATGCCCCACAGGCTTACAAAGTTTTAATGTTAATCTTATGGAAGCAGGGTAATTGATTGAATCGTTAGACAGCTGTTGTAATAGCAAATGCTAGCAAAATAGGAAGAACATATTTTTCAATTATAAAACATTTTTTAACTAATTGGGTCATTATCAACTGCATTTTTGGTCAGATTTTGACCAGGGAACGATCTCTAGTTTAATTTAAACCACAAGCGTAATAAAAAAAGTGTGGAATCACGACATATAACAAAAAACATGCCCAGCCTCAAACACATAAGCTGTTAAGTCTTGTCTTTTCAAGAAATTTGATTATACTTTACATAACTGTCATTATACTTGGTTGAGATGTAAGATGAAGGGATGACAATCAATCACTTAGATTTAGTAAAGATTATTACATTTTTAACATTTTACTTTACTGAATGTGTACTTACAATTCATATAGTGTATGTAACTAAAGAACAAACTGACTGGTGTTTTATTAAATGGTTTTAAGTATAATAATTGTTGTGTATTGTCAATTTCATTTAATGATACCACTACTACCGTGACAACGGACAACTAACCTTAATTCTCTCCCCCCCCCCCCCCCCCACCACCACCCGTGTTACCACGCGCCCGAGGACCCATTTCACGAGCCACCGCCTCGATACCCACCCGACTATGTAACTAACTACGGTTCACTTATGCTTGTTACAAAATCTGAGTAAATTCCGTTTGGACTGGTTAAAGTCAATAGGGGGCTAACTTTTTTCCGGAGTTTGCACGATAATTATTCAAAACAATAACTATAACAAAATGTCCTTTGTATTATAGGGAGTACAAAAAGTACCAGAAGGGCTGAATATTTTCTGAATAACTACTGATATAATGAAATTTTGGAACGATATTGGAACAGTCTAGCAAATATTATACGTCGATCTTAATCAAATAATAGCTAGGAGTTCGTACCTTCCGTAAGTGTCTGTTCGAAGAAGAAATTTAAACTTTTGCATTAGGGACTGTAACATTCAAAAAATTTGACCCCACTTTTAAATGGTTTTAAAAACAACTAAACTCACTAGTAATAAAAAAAAATAAAAACTCCCACTTATGAAAGTTACAGGAATGATATAAAAATAGTCTTTATGGTGTTTTTCTGTAATTCATTATTTATACTGCTTTTTAAGGACTAACTATTTTTAGTGTAGGCCTACTCACTAAAACCCAAAATGTAATGAATTGGTGAAATGTAATGAAATGTAATGTTGATACACAACATGCATATGCATAATGAATTAAAAACTGAAACTGGTCCACTGAGACTGAAGGCTTTGCCTACCAAAAGTTGTTAACGTAAAGAAATAAAGCAATCTACTTACTGTTCAAATTTTACTTTATGAATACACTTTTAAAGATAAGACATTTTAATCAGCCCACCATTGTAGTTGGATTTTCGTTGCTCTAATTAGAGCCACCAATTTGACAATTGACATAATAACATAACCTACAAATTAGGAACTTTGTTTATGTGACTACTTCACTCCGCTCCCGTTCTCCGTTGTGGATCCAATAATTTCGACTTTGGACTGAACTGAAATTGAGCCGGTCAATAGACCAATCGGAACGTCTGTCTTGATTGTTAAGACTCGCAAAGACGTTGCCAAAATGTAAACAAAGAAGCGACGACTAAAAATGCCTCCAATGCATTTGGAAAATAAAAAAGTTACATTATAGGTTTATTTTATTAATATCCAACCAAATGTTTTCAACAACGAACTTAGCCTTAAAAATTGCATAAAGAATATTCCAATGAAATTTGAGACAGATTTGTGACTTCTATCGAGAGTAATCGTCGGACATTACATTTGTAATATGAGTCACTCTAGAGCCTATTCTTTGAATTGACAATTTGGTTTAGCTTCTTTTTTTTTAAAAAAAAAGTAACTAATTAAAAAAGAGGTAAAATTAAACATAAAATAGATCCTCAACTACTCGGATAGTCCTGCTGTCCATGCTGATCAGAGTACTGTTTGTGGTGTTTCTCTGGTTCCAAATCCATCCTGTTTATAAACAACTGCCACTTTGTGGAAATCGCCACCACCGATAATGGGTCATCTTTGTACACGAGTGGTCCAAAATCTGCTCTTTCCACTTATACACCTACACATAACAACGTTTAATATTACATTTTGATCAAACTTATATTTTCAAACATATGCACTAAAAAAAAGACAAAGTGCTTGGAAAAAACCAAAATAATTCTGACGATTATGAAAATTAATACTGTAATGATCGGTATGATCACGTAGGGTGTCCAGCTTCCATCTTTACAAACTTTCCCAGTTTTATAAGTAGGCCAAAATAAACAAAAAAATCATATAAATATGTGTTTCAAAAAGCTTTGTTAAGCCACTAGCCGCCATTTTGTTTTTTACCCTTAAGAATTTTTATTTCCGTAACGGGTTGTTGTATTGAGTTTATACTAGAGATCGCCTCCTGGTTGAAATTCAACCAACATTTTTTCAGTTTATGTGGACCGTCAAATCCGCATTAGTTAAAACAATATGTTATAACTGATGATTTTCCTGATTTGTTATTAATTTGTTAGTTTTTGTTATTGCAACAGCTGTCTAATGATTCAATCAATTATCCTTCTCCCATAAGATTAACATTGAAACTTTGAAAGCCTATTGGGCGAAGCCCTGTAGTCCGATGTGAATTAGAATATGATACTGCTCGTCTACAGGACTGTACCTTTCTAACGGTATGCGCTAATTTCTCCTACGACGATGCACACGAGCTGAGAAAAAAGGAGGAAACGTAACATGCTTGCGTATTAATATATAGATTTGGCATGTACCTTTATTACACCAATGCTTATTTTCAGGAATTTTCTCAGATATATATTTTCAAAATAGCAGCCAATTCAAATTTTTTAACTTGACAAATTAAATTATCTAAACAATTATATCAAGTTGGTAAAGATCTGACAACAAATAATAGAGTTATTGAAATTTGTCTGCAGAAAAACATTGATTTTGCATTATAATTAATTACTTTGTAATTTGTTATTAGATTATTACAAACTTGTTATCAATGTTTAGATAATTTAATCTGCCAACTTTTTTGTTATTTGTAAAAATTTTTTTAAATTTACCTTTTTTAAGATATTTTATCTTAAAAAGTTTAAATGGCCACCATTTTAAAAGTTCAAATCAGAAAAAATTATTTTATTCCTGAAAATGAGCATTCGTGTGATAAAGGTACATACCAAATATGAACTCAATACAACAACCTGTTATGAAATTAAAAATTCTTAGGGGGTAAAAAACAAAATGGCGGCTAGCGGCTTAAAGAAGCATTTAGGACATTTATAATTGTAAAATGTTTTACTTACTAATTACTTACATCTAAATGGTTTCAGTTCATTAAAATTATATTTTTTAAATATAATAGTGAAAGACGCTAACAAAGAAGAACTGAGACAGTTAATTTTGAATCTCGTCAGACCTAATTGAATCATTAAGTAGGCTTTTGGTTTGATTACCAATTATGAACAATGTTTCTTCTAATTGGCACAAAGATGTATTCAGTAACCTCTGAATTTTATTTTACCAAAAGATTCGATCTTATTAATTACACTTTGTTATCACACTTTATAAATGATTATGAAATACAGTAACTTATTTATCATTAATCTATTTATCCTTATGCTACAAATACTTCCTTAAGAACTTTCTAAATAGGCTATTATTTATTTTGGGGACCTCTTCTTATTGGAATATGTATAGTAATATTAAATTAAAAAGTTAAAAAATCCTATAGATTTGTCTAATTTTTCAAATAATACAGTTTATTAGTTTATTTACCAACGGCAAGCAGCCAATTTACAAAGAAAACAATAATACAAAATTACATGCGAATGTGAAGACAATTGTGCAAATTTGCGTACAAACAAGATGGACAAGTAATTCAGGAAAATATGTGAAAAAACATTGAAGAAAAATGACTAGAATATAATACCTAGTGCAAAGCCAAAATTGCAACAATTGTATATTGTTGACAAATAGAATTATACAAATTTATTGGATTTTTTTGAGTTTTGGATTTAAAATAACTATAGAACATTCATTATTTTTGACCAAATTTGTTATTACATTATTTTGTAAACAAGTTGTATGTGACGGTACTATCTCAGACTATAAATCTTTTATTTATAATATATATTTTATATTTAAAACTTATTTTAGGTATTTCCGGGATTATAATGATTATAAACATACCATCACAAATTAATGCATATTTTTCTTTGATCTAAAATGCACAATGGAAGCAAGCAGTAAACGGATGTTACAATGCACTTGTTATTTTAACGCTGCAATTGTGTGGAGATTATATTACTTTATGAAAAAAAAATTATTGCAAAAAGAGTAACACTTTCAGTAAAACATTTCATTCATAATAACATTAAAATTGTTTAATTAATTTTAGTGAATATGACAGTATATTCTTATGTTTAAATATAATCTGCAAAATGTACAAAGCGCCTTACTATAATTTTTTCATATGGTTTTTCTAAGGAAACCAATACAATCTTACGAAATTTAATCGAGCAAAATATTCAAATGTAGTATTAAAGAGCAATAGTAAAAATCATTCGTCTTTAAATCTATTGTTGTTCTTTATTTAATTCAAATTGTCCGAGGCAGAAGTTTGTTTTAGAACTTGATACGAGTCGCAAACAGGTGATTTCCGTATTAATTTTACTTCGTGTACTCTAAATTTACTTTGAGAACTGTTGATTTACTTTGCGCATTCAAATGTCTAAACTTTAGAACACAAAAAAGTAGGCTATGCATTAGCCAGCAAGGTAACATTGTTTTTAGCAGGAATTAAGTTGGCAACAGTGGATGTCGTCGTTTTCTATTGAGAATCGGCATAAACATAATTTACAAACCAACTTAAGGTGAGACAGTGTAAAAGCGTACAAAATGAACAACTTTTCAGTGACTTTAGTGATTGAAGTGACTTATTCATTCTGACTAGCTTGTAGGTCTGCTAAAACAGTGTAGTTACATCTCCTACCTAAAAAAAAATCCAATGAACTAAGAACAAACGAACTGCATTATGTAGGTTATCATCAATATTAAATCTTGATACTTATATAAAAAAATATTGGCAGTCGCAGGAAAAATTTAATATGTAACTCATACACAAAGTTCCTTTACTGGACTCGGAAGAAATTATTCCGCACTCAAGTGGCAAAGAGACTCTTTGCATACTCGTTACATAAATAACTACTATTATAACCATCAACCTTAATATTTATTATGTTCATCGCATTCTATTACATATATTCATATTTACTTCATTGATTAATGCATGTTTAATGCATTGATTAATGCATAGTTAAACGTGTACTGTATTTGTAAAAAATCTTACTCCTACGAGATTACCAGGAAGGAATATGTAGCCTATATACGCATGTTTCGTATCTCGAATATATTAGTCTCTTCTGTTCAAAGCACAAAGGGAATAAGCTGCCAATATCACAAACACCTTTGATAAGCTTAGGCATAATTCGCTTAACATTCCAAAATCATCTTTTTTTGAATTGAAATATATTTTTAAAAGGCTCAATCAATTTGAAACATTGTTGTATGTCATGCATTAATGAAGTATTCGACATATTTATATCCTAAAAGGCAAATTATCAAACTTTTTATTTATTTTATTTTATTTTGTGTCTGTCTACGCCAGTGGCATAGTCAAATCAAATCAAACATCCTTTATTGCCATAAAAACATATTTACATGCATAGGCTTGCGTCAGAACAAATAAAAAAAAAATACAAAACTTGTGAGAAACTTAAATTTAAATTAAATTAGTCTATTCTCAATAAAATCTTTAACAGAATAAAAAGACTTGTCGATAAGGAAGGCATTGAGCTTTCTTTTAAAACAATTAAAATCATTTTCACACTGTATAATCTCAGGCAGGGCATTAAACAATGTAATGGCGGTATAAAAGGTATGGCGTTTAAAAAAGGAAGTATGATGTAGAGGAATATTTAGTTTGGTGGTATTTCTAAGGTTGTATTTGGACTGTGGAACAAGAGGCTGCAAAATGCTATGGTTCTGTTGAAAAAATATTATGGTCTGAAAGATGAAAATACTGGGAAATGTAAGAATGTTAAGATTTCGGAAATGAGGCCTACATGACTCCCTTTGACGAACGCCAGCAATGATTCTAACAGCCTTTTTTTAAGGACGAATACTAGTTTTGTTTTTAAGTTCCAGAGCCCCAGATTGAAACAGCGTAAGGAAGATAAGGGAAACCCAAGGCATAGTATGCAGATAGAAGCACAGATGAGTCCGTGAAGGTTGCAAGCCTACGGAGCACAAAAATCCCAGTACAATTTTCCTTGCAACATTTTGAATATGGGTGGAAAAATTTAAATTTCGGTCAACAAATAGACCCAGAAATTTTGCTTCTCGTTCGGAACGGACCTCAACATCATCATGTTATAGATCCTTGTTGCTATTGAGAAGTTTAGCAACGTATTTTTTTCGGCATTGACAAAAAGACCATTTTCTTGGAACCACTGGACTATTGAGTTTGACTCCAAAAAAGTTCTTATTTCAATGTCTTCTCGATAACAATTGAGGTGTCATCAGCAAATAAACACAAATGAGCATTACCAAGACAACTCTTCAAATCATGAACAAACAAAATGAACAACAACGGCCCAAGAATGGAACCCTGTGGTACCCCAGCACTGACATTTTGCACATAGGAAGAGCATCGTTTGAGCGTATTACCATCGTTGAACGGTATTTCAACAACCTGCCTACGTTTTGACAAGTAAGAAGAAAACCATTGTAACGCTACACCTCAAACGCCAATATTTTCGAGTTTTTCTAGCAATAGACAATGCGAAACCGTGTCGAATGCTTTGAGAAGATCAAAGAAAACACCAGAGGCTGATCTCCCCTTATCTAAAGCATTCACAATCCTATCTAAGAGTATGAAAATCGCATTGACAGTAGAGCCTCCCCTCACAAACCCAAACTGGTTTTCAAACAAAATGCTATGATCTATAAAAGACCAAAGTCTGATTAAAACAGCATTCTCAAAGATTTTGGAGAAAGTAGATGCTATTGAAATATTGGTCTGAAGTTATCCAGAATGTCAGCTCTCCCCTTTTTGTGCAGGGGCTTTACTATGGACAGCTTTAAGTAATTTGGGAAAACTCCACTCTCGAAAGAATGATTGATTAGATGAACAAGTGGCTTGACAAAAAGCTAACTGCAAGTCTTAATTAGTTTAGATGACATATTGTCACTGCCTGAAGATGTCTCAGGTTTTAGATACCTGATTAAGTCAGTTACCTTTTCCTCAGAAACAGGTGCAAGGTAAAAAGAAGATGTCCTTGAGCTGAACCGCTGGGATGTAGGAAGACTTTTTGGTATAGATGGCCCATTAAATGGTTGTTGTAAATGGTTGGAAAATGGTTGTTGAAAAGGTTTAAAACCAATTTTGGGTCTCCAACATCAACACCATTATTGTCTTTGATTGTTTGAGGAATATTTGAATACACTTTCTTACCTCTGCTCTCATTAACAATTTCCCAAACACTTTTTACTTTATTAAAAGAGTTTTGGATAATGTTGAACACTTTAGATGACTTTGCGACTCTAATGCTAGACCTATATTGCCTCTTCAGTGACAAGTAATGTTGTCAATTGAAACTCGTATTTAAATTTCCAACTGCGTTTATAATATTCACATATTATTATCTTTAAAATTTTATAATGTACCATAAAATAGTGACATTTTTCTTTATACAGTATTTTTTAAACTTACACCTGATTTAATTTTATTTTCACTATTTGATCTTATTTTTGTCTACATATTTTAGGTTCAACATTATGTTTTCTTAAGAACTTAGTCTTTAGCTATAGCATAGGAACCATTCATAGCATTTTGAAAAATGTTATAATAATATAATAATATTATAAAGTTTTTAACTAACAAAAAATGTGCATAAACAGTTTCTTACTACGCTCAAGTTTATCCAGTACTGTACTTTGATAACAATTTACCGTACAAGAATTTTTCACAATTTTTTACAACTTTTAATGAGTGTTTCTTAAATCTATTAGGTTATTTAAAAAGGACCTTTTTAGTTTGGAATCATCTTTAATTACTATCCTTGATCTGGCTTGCAAATGTCTGGGACAATCTTGTCTTTTTTCCTAAAAATATTGATCATTGACATGGCTTTTGAAATTTATAAATATTTAAAAAATACTGATGGTGCTCTGAATAACATTTAATATAATATAAAGTTTTTTACATTTTAATGTTGCTCACAGAAGCTTGTCAACGCACCAGCTTGTCCGTCCGGGAGTCGTCCGTGTTCAAAGTTTCCGCTTCAGCGAACATGTTTGGAGCTTACAGAGTCCCTTGCTCCCTTACATCACACACCCAGTGCAGCATTGTTTTCTATCGACTAAGTTGTTTCTTTGTCATTGATAGACACTAATTTGTAAAATTAACTGCTTTCAATGTTGTTTAAAAATAATTAATAATCATCAATATTTCTTTCGTATTCCACTTTTATTGAGCACTTTGGAAGTAAATTAAGTTAAAATTGTTATTTTCCACAGATTTCTTCCTACTGAAAGTCACTACAATATTTGAAATCAGGGACTTATTTGTGAATTATTTCTATTAAAGATTAATGGAAAATTTTAGAAAGTGTCTTTTGAATTACATAAACACATTCTAAAAACTGAAAAAGCATATGTAATATGAGAGTTTATATTTAGGTCGTTTTATTTATTTTTATGTTAATCAGGATGTAACCTAAAAAGTATTTTCCTTTCAGTGATACATTATTCTTAGTTATTTATCAGTAGTGAGGTATGATATTAGCCTTAGATTTCGTCTGTTAAGGGTCAAGGGTTGCCGGCAAGAGAGTAACATTAAAATCGTATTAGCGGCCACGACACATTTGAATATTGGCCTCACGCGACCGCAATCGCGGTCCCAATCTCGAAAATATTTACTTTTCTATTTTGATGAGATATTCTTGCAAATAAAATAATTATAGGTAGCAGAAAGGCAATTGAAAATGTTGGTTACGGAAACACTTTGTATTCTATTAAATAAGTTGCACAGTATTTGTTTCATTTCGTCATAACCTTAAATTAATATTTTTTTGGATATCATTTCATTTTCTAAGTCCTAAAAAAGGTTTTTAATTCTTTATTACCTCATTCGATGTTATTTGCTTATACGCCGATAGATATCTAAATAAAGTCAGATTTGTAATGAACATTAGGCCTACTCTCGACATGACCAAGTCTTTGGAGTTGAAAAATTACTTTGAGTCCTTAGGAGAAATTAACATTTATTCTAAAAAAATCTTTCTACCATCCTTCAAATGTTAAAACAATTCCTTTGACTAGTATTTTTAATTTATAGAATAATAAAGCCTGGATAACAAGATATAAAAAAGATCAGATGCAACAAAATTATACAGTTTTTTCCTTAAAAAGAACCCCTCGCCAAGATTAACAAACCATTTCGATCTATCTACCAACAACAAAGACATTATCTTGGGTTTGACAGTATAGTTCCATTTCAACAATGATTGACAACCAGTGTACAGTTTTTCATTGTCTCTATTTTCATTTCACAAACCCCTCACCCATTTCACAAACAGAAATGTTAAGTTCTGTTGATCATTCATTTCTTTAAAAAAGTTTAATTACCTAGCGAGTTAAAAAGTAATGGTGATTTTTTGTTAAATTGTGCATATCAACATTGACCCCACCTTTTGTTAACCCGTTACCAGTCACCAAACACTTTTAAAATATAATTTTGAATCATCTGTCTTTAAAATACATTTCTCTCAGCAGATTTGCCACCCGGAGAGTGCTCGATGTGGTTACATGGCCAGAGCTGTAGAGGCAGCGACCTGGGACATATTATATCCTCCAGCGTTTGGATGGTAACCCCGTGGGGTCAGGGAAAGCACCTGGGGGGGGGGGCCACGGGGGGACTTGTATATAATTAGTTGGCATGACAATGCTGATTAAACTACATTAATTGGAAACTTGGATATAAATCCATGTTGTACCATCAATGTAATTTGATGTCAACACTTAGTATCAGTGAACCTGACGACAATCACACCTTCGTGACACGACACTCAAAACTAATTTCATTCACCTTATTTAATACCAGCCATTTAAAATTATTGTTGTTATCGTTTTAGTTAAAACTAGTATAAGTGTTGCTCAAAATCGAGCAATTTATTTTAATACAATACAAAAATGTTACCTTTAGTTCTAAATCAATAACACCACACCAATCCAATATTGTGAATATCTGTAATAACCAAGAACTACACGTATTTACAGTTGAACATTTAAATTATGTTTAAATGCTTTATTCAATACCAATGTTATTTTAATGGGAAATTTTGAAGATTTCAATGGTGGATAGTAGATTTACTTTCAGTCCGATTCCCATCGGTTTTTGGCGGAAACAACTTCAGAACAAGCCCTATTCAACGACACCAAAAACTTGAAAATTGGTTGAAAATTGTAGGAGGAGCTCTCTTCACAAAAAAAAACCCTTAGCGTATTAAATAAGTATAAATTGTTTAACTTAGTGTTGAATTAATGGAGTAACTCATCAAATATTTAATTAACTTTGGCTAAAAGTAAGAAATAAATAACAAAGTATGCATATCACAAAAACAATTTGATAAAAACTCAAAATGAAGGGAAAAAATGAATATCATTTGGCCCGAATCAAACATAAACAATGTGTTTAAGTAGACAGAGGAAAAATTAATATTGTGTAAACGCCTGCATACACTAGAAATAAAAGAAACTAGAACTATAGACCTGAAAAGAGAATAGTTCTTGAGGCTATCTGTAAAGTAAGTATGCGTTTTGTTTATTATGTTAAGAAGTTAAAGATAATTAACTTCTAAACTTTCATTGAAACCCCATAATTTCATTTATTGTGCATTTTTTCAACTCGTTGTATTATTTAAAAGGAGACTTATATTTATAGCCCATCAGTCACGGGTCGAGTTATGCCTTGTTTTTCCACTCTAATAGTCAATTTTTTCTCTCCGTTGCGTAAGATTGTTCTTTTCTCTGTTCACTGACATTTCATCATATAATTTTATCACATTTATCTCTCATACATTTCTTGATTCCAACAAGCATTCTCTTAGATGTTTTTGTTGGGAACAGTCTTTCGAAATATTTTCCAAATCTAGTTATTGTGAGTTAAACACGAAAATTGTTTACGCATTTTGTTAAGTGTTTAATGTCTTATTTCCTGGTTGAAACATTCGAGATTATAAATAATTTATACATGGTTTCAAGCAATTTACGTTCACTATGTGTAATATCCATATTTAAATACAGTTTAGGATATTTTGGAAGATATAAATATATAACTACAAAAATGTTATACTCAGCTATGCATTTTTATTTTTCTTGCATTAATTAATGGAATATTTTTATTTTCCAAATACTTGTGTAATATTGAAATAATAACTAAGGCAAGATTCTACAAATGATATAGGCCTAAAGCTAATAAATCCATCGACTAATAAGGGATTCTGGGTCAGAGAGAGCAGTTTTATGGCTGAGACAGGTGCAGGCAGCAAATTAGACTTTCCATACCTCCTTCCAACGTTGTCCAAACTTATACATTGAAGTTTTTTTTTCAATTCTTCTGATACCATAATAATTCACATATAATGCTAGAGATAGCCCACTGGTCGAAATTCGACCAATAATTCAGGTGATCTTGAGCCAAAGATCTTGGTTTTAAAAGGTTTTATAAATAGAACATCTGTTCTTCCTGTTTTGCTGGCATTTATCCTTTCAACAGCTGTCTAATGATTCAATTAGAATCTGGCATAAGATTAACATTGAAACTTTGAAGGCCTGTGGGGCGTAGCCCTGAGGGCCGATTTGAATTATAATGGGATTCTGCTCATCTACAGGATACTACCTTTCTAATGGTATGCGTAGAATTCCCCTACGATGTTCACAAGCTGAGAAAAAAGGAGGAAAAGAAACATGTTTGCCTATTAATATATAGAAGACTATAGTCGGGGGCAATAGAACAGGCGTGTCAAGGTTAAGCATTTCAATAAGCCAGCTGATTTTTCTCATTTAACTACATGTTAATAGTAGTTTTCATCACTAGGAGCAAAAGTGGGTCTTTTTGGTGCGCAATCGAGTTTTAAAAACGAGGCGCAGCCGAGTTTTTAAAAACGATTAAGCATCAAAAAGACACTTTTGCTACGAGTGATGAACAACGTTTTTTATCATGATGAGAAATAGACTTTTAATCGTTAAAAATATTAACTATAAAGTTGTATGTTCGAGGTTATATTTACAAATTAAGTAATATGTAGTGTTTACATTTCTGTTATTTACAAACAATGCTCTTTAGAAAGTATGAATTTCAAAATTCTGCTGCTTAACATTAATAAATGTATACTAATATACTTAGCAAACAGCTGACTTTTCAGTACTAGGTCCTAAAAAATTCTCCAGATGATTTTTCAAGTCCTAGGACAAAAAAGAATCGGTTTTGGTACTATTAAGAGAGCAAAAAACAGGCTGATTTCGTGCAGAATGATAAAAATTAATTTATTTAACATGACCTTCACCCGCCTGTTCTATTGCCCTCCACTAATAGCAGTTACCCGGCGCGCGTTGCTGCGCTCAAATTAAGTTGTTAACATAAATAAAGCTATTTTAATACAACAAAAAAAGATAAGTTAAGTTTTAAGTTTTTTAATATAACAAAAAAGTCAATGGCATAGAAAGTAAGTATAATTATATTACTGTAAGGCCAAAGAATAAACAATCATTTTGCAAATTTAAACCCAGAATAGTCAAAGTTTGCCTTGTATCTTATTGATCGTAGTTGCAAATGCAAGAGGCACCTATGAACAAAGAGGCACGTCCATGTCAAATTTCAACCCCCAGGGGCCCTAAATTAATTTTAAAATATATTTGCAAAACCATTCTTGGTGAGTACCTATGAGCAAAGAGGCATGTCCAAGTCAAATTTCAACCCCGGTGGCCCTAAAGTAATTTTAAAGTCCAGTGGGGCGGAGCCCTAAAGTGCTTAAAAACGATATGTGCAAAACCGTTTCTTAGTGAGCACCTATGAACAAAAAGAATTAGCCATATAATTTCAACCCCAGTGGCCTTAAAGTGATTTTAAAGTCTGGTGGGGCGGAGCTCTAAAGATCTTAATAAACAATATTTGCAAAACTATTTCTTAGTAAGCACCTAAGAGTAAAGAGAATCGTCTGTCAAATTTCAACCACGGTCGCCCTAAAGTAATTTCGAAGCCCAGTGGGGCGGAGCCCTAAAGAACTTCAAAAACTATATTTGCAAAACCGTTTCTTGGTGAATACCTATGAGCAAAGAGGCACGTCCATCTTAAATTTCAACCCTGGTGGCCCTGAAGTAATTTTGAAGTCCAATGGGGCAGAGCCCTAAAAAGCTTCAAAAACTATATTAGCAAAATTGTTTCCTAGTGAGTAGATAGGCTACCTATGAGCAAAGAGAATCGTCCATGTCAAATTTCAGCTCCGGAGGTCCTAAAGTAATTTCAATGTCAAGTGAGGCGGAGCCCTAAAGTGCTTAAAAAACTATATTTGCAAAATCGTTTTTTTCAGTGAGTACCTATGGGTAAAGAGCATCGTCCATCAAATTTCAACCCCGGTGGCCCTAAAGTAATTCTGAAGTCCAGTGGGGTGGAGCCCTAAAGAGCTTAAAAAAATATATTTGCAAAACCGTTTCCTAGTGAGTACCTATGAGCAAAGAGAATCGTCCATGTCAAATTTCAGCTCCATAGGTTATAAAGTAATTTCAATGTCCAGTGAGGCGGAGCCCTAAATTGCTTAAAAAACTATATTTGCAAAATCTCTTTTTAGTGAGTACCTAAGGGGAAAAAACATCGTAAATCAAATTTCAACCCCGGTGGCCCTAAAGTAATTTTGAAGTCCAGTGGGGTGGAGCCCTAAAGAGCTTAAAAAAACTATATTTGCAAAACCGTTTCCTAGTGAGTAGGTACCTATGAGCAAAGAGAATCGTCCATGTCAAATTTCAGCTCCAGAGGTGCTAAAGTAATTTCAATGTCCAGTGAGGCGGAGCCCTAAAGTGTTTAAAAAACTATATTTGCAAAATCGTTTCTTAGTGAGTACCTATAAGTAAAGAGCATCGTCCATCAAATTTCAACCCCGGTGGCCCTAAAGTAATTTTGAAGTCCAGTGGGGTGGAGCCCTAAATAGCTTAAAAAACTATATTCAAAACCGTTTCCTAGTGAGTACCTATGAGCAAAGAGAATCGTCCATGTCAAATTTCAGCTCCGGAGGTCCTAAAGTAATTTCAATGTCCAGTGAGGCGGAGCCCTAAAGTGCTTAAAAAACTATATTTGCAAAATCGTTTCTTTGTGTGTACCTATGGGTAAAAAGAGAATCGTCCATCATATTTCAACTCCAGTGGCCCTAAAGTAATTTTGAAGTCCAATGGGATGGAGCCCTAAAGAGCTTAAAAAACTATATTTGCAAAGCCTATGGACCATTGGTGCACCTATGGACAAAGAGAATCGTCCATGTCAAATTTCACCACCTGTAAGCTATTAAGTGTAATTGTGAGCTTCCGTAGGGCGGAGCCATAAAGACAACACAAACATTATACCTTACACCTGGTTACTTCTATGATTATAAGCATCTGCTTGAATGAAACTTTCAAATTTTTTAATTACAGCAGTTCATTTTGTAAACATTAAATTTCTAAAACCTGACACTGCACCATTGTATGCCCTCTGGGTCAGAGCCCTTTGGACAGATTTGCACCAAACTCCACACAAACCATCCTTGAATAATGCTTAATAATGCCTGAAAGTTTCGTTGCAATCTGTTGAGCGGTTTCGGAGTCTATAGGCAACATACATATAAATATATATATACATACTTCCTCTTTTATAGATATAGATTTTAAAATGCAATAATGTTTAAGAAGTATCGCATTTTTTCGCAATCTTTTTTTTTAAGTGAATCTTTCAGATTTATTCTAAATTATACTGTATCTGAAACATGTTTTAAACGGTATGTGAAACATGTTGATGGTAAAATAGTTACGAAAACTACATGAAAATACAACCTTTCTGACCTGTTAAAGGGGAAGAGAGTCTTTAACGAAAAATGGAAAAATAATAGGTGTAATAGCTTAAACTGCATGTGCTGTATCTTAATATAAACCTGTATTTATTTTATAAACAATAATACACGAAGGTTTTTGGTTAGTATTTAGACAAACACATATTTTATTAATAATCTATACCTGTATAAATTAATAGGTAATGTTTTGGTATAAATTCTATTCTACGTTCAGTCTCAAATTTGTACTAAAACAGGGGTGAAACTGTCATCGTTATGAGACCATAAGTACAGTTTTTTTTGGACTGAATGGCACAGGACAACAGCTTAAGAATCTACCATCACAAATCGGAATAAAATTCTGAATCCTTTTTATGAAAGTCTCACCAGCAATATCAGTGAGATGTTTAATATTGTTTTAAGTAAATGTGTTTTTAAATGGCATTCTAACCCTGTGACGTTTTTGACACACCGTTTCAGTAACTGCTTGTTTCACACAATTAAAGCATTGACTATGAATACACACTTGTGTATTCATAGTCAATGATTTAACTCTTTTTCAATGAAATCTAATTTTCATGTTTTTTAATAGTTGGCGTATTTTAATATACCGTCCAGAGTTCACCTCCTTGTTATTTATTTTTATTCTGAAAATCTATTATAAACTGTTATTAAAATTTTTAGTATAAAAGATGTAATAATTTTCTATTTATTTATAACCCAGTTCACAACTATGTTAGTGACCTAGTGTGCTGTCAAGCGTTCGAGGGGGGAGGGGTACTTAGCGTGACAAACAAGCCCAAAAAGCAGATTGCTTCCGACTTGTCACCCTTGGTTTGTGCGTTTTGTGTTTTGTGACACCCGCAAACAATTTGACTTTTAATAAATAAACAAATTTTATCATAATTTTTTAGTTTTATGTTCAAAGGTCAGCTTGAAACTCAGTTCAAAATATTAAACCAGGAAATTTTAACGTAAAATGTTAAGTCTGATAATATTTATAACTAAAAGTCTATAACATACATTTCGTTGATGATTTTGTGTAATCTTTCTCTGTATTTAGTTTAAATGAAGAAAGTTTTTAATACTTATGTAAATAGCTGAAAATGCTTTGAAGGAGGAAATATTTCCATTTGTAAGCTAACCAAAGAGTTATGAAAAGTTTGATTACATACCACGATTATATTCTAAGCTTTTTAGTTATTACACTTTTTTTATTTTTTAACACTCTTCCAAACCATGAAAAAGCAATCAACTTTAATTGATAATAGCCATTAAGGTTTAAGGTGATTGGATCTATTGAAGTAATCCAACAGAAGATTTGGAAAGTATTGACGGAATATGAATTAATATAAAAGCTTTCTGCATAAATTATTATTAAAACTGACTCTGATATTTATTTTTCAGTTACGAGGGAACGCATTGATTTTTAAAATAGCTCAATGTCATAGGTCTCATGTGTTACGTTGTTTACGTTGAAAGTGTGTCCAGACTTAAGACTTCTATAACTCAAGACACTTACGTCAACTGTTACAGAACACTAAATAAAAGTTAAGTTTGAAATTTATAGTTTTTAACCTCTAAAACAAACGGATACATTATTCCGCAATATTCAGTATTCCCAAATTCGACCTTTCATTAAAGAGTTTATTTATAACAATCTATTTATTTTTTTATTTATTCTGAAGTATTTCTGTAGTTTCATCTTACCTTAAGAAACAAAACATTTCTTCAGTCCTATGCTATGAAAAAAGCAATACTAGGAGCTTTTGTTATTGATTTTTTTATTTTATAAATTGAAATTTTAAGGAAATGCTTATAGCTTTTCAATCAATTTGTCCTTGGTTTATGCTTACAGATAAGCTGTATGTATTAATACATTTTTATATTATTTGTTACTATATCCCTTTAAACTTGTCCCATACCACAATGTTCCATTCTCTCTTTGCTCATGCCGTGTCTTCAGATGAAGCGTAACGCAGCCTGGTGGCGGCGCTCGCTGCGAAGTGACGCCATGAGCGATGAAAACGCTCTAATGTTTAAGAGGGTAAATTTGACTGATATATTCTTGTATTTATCGACGTCAGAGATATTTGGTTGAGGCGATAACATAAAAGCTATTTTGGAAAGCGGTTCAAAGCCGTACATGTTCGTTAGTACAAATAGAAACTCAATAGTAACCAAAAGCCTAAGTTGATTACCAAGTAATTAAGACCTTCGTATTTCAGGACGTCGCGTTCGTAGTCGCTCCCTCTTGGGAATTCGTAGTTCAGGGTTTCCTATTGTCTAATTCGGGCGTGGAGTTGCAAGGTGCCGCTTGCTTATTGAGGTCCCGAAATAACTTCTGTTTAGAGTTGGTTAATCATACCAAACAAGGAAAGCAGTTCGTCTTTGCTGGCCGAAAGTCTTTTAAGTTATTATCTTCCTACGCAATATACTGTATAAAGACTAGTTTTCTAGTGATCAGATAACCGTTAACTTAAAAGAATTAACAGACTCAGAATCATCTAGAAATATAGAAGGATTATATATCACTTTAAATCGGTTTAATTCGATGTATCAAGCATCATTATAGAGTTAATCTTAACAAAACGTTTTGCAGTGTGGACCCATAAAAAAAAGTTAATTTGTTTCTATTTTTAAGAATTACAAGCAATTTGCCTCTTAAAGTATTTTATTTCTCATACACTAATGTATAACTGTTTACATCGTTAGCATTTTTTTACACAATTCTGAAGACCAATACTAACTTTTTTAATGTTCATTACTGAATGCATTACAATTACCAAGATAAATAGAGATTAATAATCTTGTATGAAGTTATTAGAAGGCCTTTTGTTTAAAAAGTAAATTGTAATGATAACACCCAATATTTTAAACATATCAAATAAAAAAAAAAACATATAACATCCTTTGGACTGCAGCGATCCATAATAATACTAACTATTGTCGTTCTCGGTAATATTCAATTTTTATGCAACCAGTTTATAAAATTAATTACAAAACTTAAATTCCTTACTTTCTTTCTAGAGTAATTTTCAATTTTAATATTTATGTTAAATTATTGGCTTTTATCATATCAAGCATGCCGAAGAAGATTACATTCGATCTCTCCTGCATCATCCCATGTGACATTGAGTTCTAGATCAGTAATGCCACAATAATAGATCTAAGCTGATTCACCTCCCTATCTTACATTCAATACACCCTTGCATCACTTTCTTAGATATCCTTTACAATTTAGTACATGTAGTATAAAAGGCGATGCCGAACTCTAAAGTAAAAAAAATATATTGCATGTATTTAAGAAATATTTGGTTTAATATTAAATATTGCAAATCGTATTCTTAAATTCGCCCTAAAATAGGTGAACATGTTTCAAAACATTTGCAAAAAGCCACATTTTATCATAAATGGTGTACACTGTACATTACCTTAAGTAATTATCTTTTATAGTTTATATTTTAGTTAAAAAAAATTCTATGAATAGTTCTTTCAAAATCTATGGAAATGTTTAAGTTTTAAAAATGGAAATTAGAACTACTGTATATTATAAGAATTGCGTATTATTATTGTATTGCTATTGCAATTACTTATATCACTAAGAATCTAATAAAAGCCAAAGAACAAATTTTCTTAGTTGGAAACAAAGTACTTTAATCCATAGTTAGGAAATTTAAATAAAAGAACTTAACATCTATAGAGTGAAAAATATTTTTTTTTTATTTGTGAGCTATATTTAATTTCATTTGCTGTTTGTTCGAGAACATATAACAAATATTTCACAAGAAAGATTTATAATGTAATACACTAGAGAGAAAGATGAAATATTATATTAAAGTGAGTTTAATTTAATAATAAAAGGGTATACTGTCATATGGGTTTCGTAGTAGAATATTTTTTGAAGATGCTTTTTTTATTTTATTTGACATTTGAAACCTATTAGGTTTTCCAAAAGAATGTAACTTGAATAATATTCAGGTTTATAGGCTACCTAAACTGTATATACATGGTTTCCGTAACTTTTCTTCAGAAAATGCTTAAAATATTTCCTTGTGTAAAACAATACAAATGTATCAGTTATAAATAAACGTGTCATATATATATATATATATATATATATATATATATATATATATATATATATATATATGCTCTACCTGTTTTAGTTTCCTCTCTGTAAAACAATTTTTTGTAAAAAATCCTCATTACAATCGAATACAACGGATAATTGTACTTTTTACTTATTCTAAATAGGAGAAACTATTTAATATTTAACATTTTCATATTTTCATCGATGCGAGTTTGGTACACAAGCCTGTGCAAGAGTAAATCAAGAACATTTACTAATTACACTAACGTATTTTAAAGAACTTATTTTTATCCAATTGAAAATGTCTATACTTTATGCCCTATATTTTACTAAAAATAAAAATTATCATAAATTTATCAAAGTATCGGTTTTAATTATGATATTATCACCTTGTAGAATATTCATCTCTGACAGCCTTACAACTTCAACCACAAATTTAAACTATGTACTATTCAACAGTTCTACTCAACTCACTTTACTCACTGACCAACTATAATAAAGAGCAAATCTCTTTTGTGGCACATAAAATATAAACTAGCTGTCACCGATTTTATCTTGTATACATAAAGTTAAGGTAATTTTCATTTCAGGTACCATTATTTTATTTGGAAATTTCAAGGTAAATGTACAAGCAAGAGAGCTATGGTATAGACTGCCAGGCTACCTTCATAATTTAAGGAGTTTACTGTGCACTGGTACACGCGGTACGTGAACTCTGTGTCTTGCCTCCTTATGTAGAATTTATGGTCTCGCAAGAAATTCTTCTCTTTAACATCCATAATAAGTCTAAAACAGATAAAGTTTTTTACAGATTCGATAAAAAATATAAATTCCATATTACAGTATTTATTTGTAATGCATTTTATACAAATATACAAAACATTACTCGGATGTATACATATTTTTAATTTATCTGATAAGGTTTAATGGTCACAAAAAGTTATTCATATTATGAGAAATAAAAGCAGTTTTACTTTAATAGCTAATAAAGAGCTATTAAGAGCTAAGATGATACTAGTGCAAATAATTATTCTCTTTTGCAATAATCACGTTTGCCAAAATTATTGCGATCTCTATGTTTTAGCTCTCAATATCTAAAAGATGAACAAATCAGATCTCAAAATCAATTGAATGATCATAGATGATATTAGCATTAGTGACAAATTAAATAAACTAAATATTTTGTTAATTGGAATCGGAAAAGTAATGAGTTAGTAGATTATGATTTTTTTTACTGTGCTGAGAAATTTCAAAAACCTATGAAACTTTTGAACAAACAGGCAAAGCAATATGGACAACGAAAATAAATATGATAACCCAATATCAATTACCATATTTTATCAGTTATATTCAAATTACCATCTAAATCAAAATGCATACTACAGATGATTTAGTAAGACTCAATCAAATTTTGTGAACTTCTTTCAAGGTCAGTGGGAACTAGTGTCATTTTTTACTGAGACATATTAACTCTCTACCTAATAAAAAATACCTTAACCGTTCATGTGGTACGCCGTTTTGTAATCTCTACTGTAGTAAACTCTGAATACAATTCGCAAATTAGGAATTGTGCGTTTCAGTAAAAATATCAAACCAAAACTTCATTAGTTGATAGATTTCAAATTACTATCACCAATCCTATTTATACACTTGCTACTGTAGTTCGTGTTTAACTATTATAGTAAGGTTCAAGAAATAGTCCGATGAAAGTTGATGCATTGTTGCCAAATTGATCCAGAACCACGAAAGAGAACATCGCAGGGTGAGAGGGAGAAGGAGAGACGCGGCTGTTAAAATGTTTATATGACGATTTTCGCGAACCTTACAATAGGAAAATCGCTAGCATGATTAGCAATGATTAGTTTTGGATTTCACTTCAAGATATCACAGGTTCGATTAACGGGATGTCCTTTTGTTGTATGGGTTTTGGACAGCTTTTTCAAAAAGTAGCTTTTTCTATTCAACAAAATGCCTCTGGCCTAGACTTAAGGAAACCCCGTTATAATTACTCGACGTGTATTAAAAACTATTATTTTCTAACATTATTTCTTTTAAATAGTACTCTAAAATTATTTATTATTATGAAGGTATTTTATGGAATTTTGAAAGATATAAATTACGTTCTATAAATACCCTTTGACAGACTGCCCGTCTGTCTGTCAGAGGTTACATTTTATACTTTGTAGCTACATATTTCACTGCCAAACTGACGGTTCTCTGGTTTAGGATATTTGACTGTTACAAATACAATTTACATTCAAATTTTACTGTGATATTTATTTCGAAAAAAATATCTATCCTATTTATTATATATAACTATTCTCTCCAATGCTAAACCATTAACATGGGTAGTTCAAATCAGGATATGAAGTAAGACTCAAACACTCAATGAAGTTAAGCTTTATAAATATAAAACCAAATAGGATCGAAATATAATTAATTACTAATTGAAAGTGTGCAAATATTATATTGAAATTAGGTATTAATTGTTGGATTGGAAACTACTTTTAGTAATTATAAAAACATCAATAGAAAATCAATAAGTCTT
>CM061534.1:141506169-141688355 GCA_030545055.2 Neoaliturus tenellus
GAAGGTTTTTAATTGAAGTTGTGACATAGATAGAAAATGGAAGATTAGTAAACATAGGATCTCCAATTTTGGTAGATGATAGACACACCTTTGGTGTATATTGGAGAAACATAGATCTGTTATGGCTGTGGGTGGAGGCATATGTGGAGTATTTGCAATTGGAAGAAAATATAGGCTTTAATCATTACTTTTCAGCTTTAGTGTTAAACTACTAATTCTAACATTTCACTAAAAAAAAACCTTACAAATGTGGTGGGGGAAGCATTATATAAAGGGAATAGAAGAGAGAAGCATTTCATTTCCGTGCTAAATTTCAAAGAGTAAACATCAACACGATGCATCAATGTGAAATTTGCTCAGAAACTTTTCATGATAATATTCTACTAGAAATACATAAAGAATTATTCCATAATAATAATGAAGATGTAACAGAAACAGAATATGAAGATTTAAAACTATATGAAGAAGAAGAACCAAAAGAAGAACAACAAGAAGAAGAACCATTAGCAGGACCATCTAACACGACGCATCAATGTGAAATTTGCTCAGAAACTTTTCATGATAATATTCTACTAGAAATACATAAAGAATTATTCCATAATAATAATGAAGATGTAACAGAAACAGAATATGAAGATTTAAAGCTATATGAAGAAGAAGAACCAAAAGAAGAACCATTAGCAGGACCATCTAATGAAATACCGAGTTTAAAAGTATTTGCTTTAGAAGGTAGAGTAGTAGTGCATTACAAAATTCAAAATGAAAAATTCGAATTGGATCAGTTTTTTAAAGAAGTAAGAACAATTGTAAGTAAAATACTCACAGAAGAATTAAAAAGACTAAACTTTATTAAATTTGGCATTTTATTAAATGCTATGTTTACTAATGTAGAAGGAGAAATGTCACCAAGAGGATTCATAACAAAAAACCAGACCATCATGGCAAGTTCAGATATTAATTCAATAGTTGAAGATTGTTTGGAAGAAATATTAACAAAAATTCAAGAACATGAAGGAAGAGGATCTGGTTGGAGTTTGGTTAGTATTGAGGGTATGGATATTAGAGTTCATAAACACGGCTACGGATTAAGGGGTAGCAGTTATATTCCACTCCCAAAGAAAATTTCACACACCAAATCATGTATAAATGTTCAAAATGAAGATATGGAATGTTTTAGATATGCAATGACGGCAAAATTTGTACCACCTCACCATGCGGATAGACCCAGTGAAGAATATGAATTACAAAGATATAGATATAATTTCCAAGGATTGACTTACCCAGTGGCTTTAAAGGACATCCCAAAGTTTGAAAAACAAAACCCTGGAACATCTGTTAATGTTTTTGGTTTGGACAGTTCGAATAAAGTGTACCCATTGCGTGTGGTGAAGAATGAACTCCCAGATCATACAGACTTATTACTACTTACAAAAGGTGATGTTTCCCACTATGTATGGATTAAAAAATTTGAAACTCTTGTTAGTAATCAATTATCTAAAAATAGAAATAAGAAGATAATTTGCAAAAGATGCTTTAATTTTTGTGAAGAAAGAAGAGAAGGAAACGAATGGTTACAAGAGCATAAAAAACTATGTAACAACAACTATGAAGCAAAAATTATCTTACCGTGTCCAAGTAAGGCAGAGTTAAAATTTGAAAAAATCTCCCATCAATACCGGATTCCCATTGTTGTCTATGCTGATTTTGAATCTACACTAGTTCCTATTGAAGATAATGATGGCGATGTAGCAAAGAAAACTGTTAAATATCAGATACATGATCCAAACAGTTTTTGTTTAATGGTTAAATCTACTCTTTCTGAAGAACATCTAAATAGATTTAATTTAACTTCAAAACCTATTGTCTATCGTGGTGTTAATGCTTCTAAAATATTCCTTGATCAGTTGTATACAATAGCGGAAAGTGTTGAAAGATTGTATAGTGATATTATACCAATGATACCTTTGGATGAAGAAGAAGAGATTCAACATGAAAATGCAACTCATTGTTATTTATGTACAAATGAATTTACTGTGGAAAATCAAAAGGTTCATGATCATGACCATCTGACAGGTTATTATAGAGGTGCTGCATGTAACAGCTGTAATATCAACTACAAGATCCCTACAAGTATACCTGTAATATTACATAACCTTAGTGGTTATGATGCGCATTTTATTATTCCAGAATTAGGAAGAGATAATGGAGAAATTGATGTCATAGCTGAAACCACGGAGAAGTTTATAAGTTTTACTAAAAAAGTTGGAAATATAAATACTTACTTACTTACTTACTTACTTGTATACTTGTTTTCTTCATCTTTGACCGACGACTGTCGGATAGATTGTGTCAAAAAATATATTTACATATAACATACTATATACAACATACATTTATTTACACTAACACTTGTGGCTATATTGGCGGACGGGTTTATTCAAAAAATAGGTTCGTCCCTCAGCTCTTCAAGGGTGTATAGAGGTCTGTTAAGCAGCCTATCCCGCAAGACTGTCCTGAATGCTTCGGAGTTCAGCTCACGCACATTTGCCGGCAGGGTGTTGAAGAGCCTAATAGCATAACGAGGATAGCTTTTCAGTGAGCTAGACAGACGGCAGCGGGGCATGTCAAGGTTTTGCGCATGGCGAGTTCCGTATGTATGTCGTTCTTCTCTCCTAATAAAGCTGGACTCGTTATCCTTGAGGAGGACTAGGATATTAAGGACATACTGGCTATGGACAGTGAGTATACTCAGTTCCTTAAAAAGGGGCCTACAGTGCTCATTGTGCCTAGAGTAAGTTATTATTCTCACTGCCTTCTTCTGCAACAGCAATATATCGTGGACCGCCGACGAATGCCCCCAGAGAACCAGGCCATACATGAGGTGGCTGTGAAAAAGAGCATGGTAGACAGTTTTAAGATAATCTGTCGTGATCAAGTCGCGCAGTTTTCTCAGAAGGTACAAGACCCTCGATAGCCTTGTACAGACCTGCCCGATGTGGTGTCTCCAGCTCAGCCTACTGTCCACCCAGAAGCCTAGTAATTTTACTGGTTCTCCAACATCTTCACATTGTTTGAGGGTACATATGAGGGACTGCGTTTTATCTTCATTAATTTTAAACCTGTTTGCAATAAACCAATTTGAAAAATAAAGCTTGATAAAGCTTCGGTTTTTAGACTCTTACCGTTTTATGCCATCTAGTTTAATGAAGCTTTCTGAAAACCTGAGAACAGAAGATTTAATAGAAACCAAGAAGATTGTAAGTAATGACAAGGTTAATTTAGTTCTTCGCAAAGGTGTTTTCCCGTATGATTATATAGATAGCTTAGAAAGATTTAATGAAACATCCCTTCCACCAAAAGAAGAATTCAAAAGTAAACTATATGACACAGATATATCCCATGAAGATTATGAACATGCGTGTAGAGTATGGAATGAATTAGGATTTAAAACACTTGGAGAATATTCGGACTTTTATGTAAAACTAGATGTAACTTTACTTTGTGATATAATGGAAGAGTTTAGAAATACATGTTTTAAGGCATATGGATTAGACCCTCTGCATTCTTGTACATCACCTGGACTAGCTTGGCAAGCAATGTTAAAGGAAACAAAATGTAAACTCCAACTTCTTACAGATATAGACATGGTGCTGATGTTGGAATCAGGTGTTCGAGGGGGACTAACTCAAAGCGTAACACGACATGTAAAGGCAAATAACAAATATTTGCCCAATTTTGATGCATCAAAACCAAGTACATATTTAGGTTATTTTGATGCAAATAACCTTTATGGATGGGCCATGTCGAATCCTCTCCCATATGGCAACTTCAAATGGGTAGACCCTGATTCTATTGGAAACATCATGAATATAGCAAAACATGGAGACACTGGTTATATTTTGGATGTAGACATTGAGTACCCTGAACATTTGCATGACCACCATTATGATTTACCTCTACTGGCCAAGACGGAAATATCACCAACCGGCAGATGGCCTAAATTAATGATGACTTTAACCAACAAATCAAGATATGTTGCTCATTATTGGGTAATACAACAAGCCCTAGAGTTAGGATTGAGAATAACAAAAATTAATAGAGCTTTACAATTTTCTCAATCCTGTTGGTTAAAGTCATACATTGACAATAACACAAAAAGAAGAACTTCAGCTACATCTAATTTTCAAAAGGACTTTTTTAAATTGATGAATAATGCAATATTTGGAAAGACACTGGAAAACAAAAGAAAGCATAAGAATGTGAAATTAGTTAGTGATCCGGTAAAACTACAAAAGCTGGTACAAAAACCTAACTTCGGATCATCCATAATAATCAACGAAAATCTTGTAGCTGTTTCTATGAACAAAATTTCAATTACAATGGATCGTCCTTTATATGTGGGGATGTCTATTCTAGATATTTCAAAGACCCACATGTATGACTTCCATTACAACAAGATGGTTAAATTTTATGGAAGAGAAAACATCGGCATTGTATACATGGATACGGACGCTTTTATTTATTGGATAAGAACTGAAGATATGTATGAAGACCTACGCTGTTTTATCTACAATAACGACTTTGACTTTTCTGATTATCCACAAGACCATCCCAACTACGACAACGGTAGAAATAAAAAGGTATTGGGAAAGTTCAAAGACGAAACAAATGGCGTGCCAATGGAAGAGGTTGTTGCTCTAATGTCTAAATTGTATTCATTTAAATTGTACAAAAATAAAAAAAGAGAACATGAAATCGTGAAGAAGGCCAAAGGTATAAAAACCTCATACCTGAAGAAGAATATACAGTTTGAAGAATACAAGAGATGCTTATTTGAAAATGTTGAGGCAACAGCAACATTTAACACCATAAGAAGCTTCAACCATCGTCTCTTCAGTGTAAAGCAAACCAAATGGGCTTTGAGTTGTAAGGATGATAAGAGGTACATCCTGGAAGGTAATATAAAAACTCTACCATTTGGACATTACTCCTTATACCCTATCGACCAGTAAACCTATTCTTCGTCCTTTACCTTCTTCCTTTTTCCTTTCCGTAAAGAAGAGGGGACATGACAAGCTCAATGTCATGTTCCCTCTTTTTTACACCAATGTAATATGACCTTGACCTATAATCTTACCATATAAAAGAGGATAAACCATTTTAGAGATCAGTACTTTTACAAGCGGTGTGGAAGACACAACTGAAGATGGAAGATTTAAGGAACAAGATTGTAAATGAACTTCATAAGCCGGCAAGAAGAAAATTTCCTAGAAGAAATACAATTATAAAAGGAATGAATGATCTTTTCCAAGCCGATCTTATTGAAATGATACCACATAGTAAATTAAATAAAGGATTTAAATACATTTTAGCGATTATAGACTGTTTTACTAAAGTGGCTGATGCTTTACCGCTAAAGGACAAGACTGGTAAAAGTGTTACAAAAGCTATGGAAATAGCTATACAAAGAAATAATTTCAACATCAAACATCTACAAACTGATGATGGAAAAGAATATTTTAACAAAGACTTTGCAGCTTTAATGAAGAAGTATAAAATAAATCATTATTCTACAAATTCTGAAGTTAAAGCTTCAATAATAGAAAGATTTAACAGAACGTTAAAAGGAGCAATGTATAAAACATTTTCCAAACGAGGATCATATATTTGGTATGATATATTACCACAACTTATAAAAGAATATAACAATAAGTATCATCGAACCATTGGTATGAAGCCTAACGAAGTAAATAGTACCAATGCTAAAATGGTATTAAAACGTATTAAAAATAATACTACTCCTAAACGTGAAAAAATGCAGCCCAAAACATTTAAAGTTAATGATAAAGTTCGTATAAGTAAGTACAAAGGAGTATTTAGCAAAAGGTATCTGCCAAACTGGACTAATGAAGTATTTACAATCTATAAAGTGCAACCAACAATACCTGAAACCTACATTTTAAAGGACAACAAGGGTGAATTACTTGAAGGTGGATTCTACGGACATGAATTGCTAAAATCATCAGTTGGCGATGTATATCTTGTTGAAAAAAATTTACAAAGAAAAAAGGATAAGGTGAAAGTACGTTGGTTGGGATTTGATAAAAGTGAAGACTCTTGGATCCCTACAAAAGACTTAGTGTAGCAATTTATGAAGTCATTACATGTTTAACCTTTATACAAGATGGAGATTGTGCAACAAAAGGATCGATTTTTTATTAATAATATTGATGAATTAACAGTTGACAACGACAAGTTAAATCATGGAAAACATGGTGAATTACTGCCAAACACAATAAGATGTTTAATAACTGGACCATCAAATTGTGGAAAGACAAATGTGGTTTTTAATTTAATAACAAATTCTAAGGGATTACGTTTTAACAACATTTATATCTTTTCCAAATCTTTGCAACAACCCAAATACCAATTATTGGATAAGGTACTCGCAAGTGTGCCTGAAGTTAATTTCTACAAGTTTAATGCTAGTGAAACTATAATGGAGCCAAACGAGGCTAAACCATTTTCTATATTTATATTTGATGATGTATCTTGTGAAAATCATGACACTATTAGAAGTTATTTTGCCATGGGAAGACATTACAATATTGATAGCATTTATATTGGTCAAACTTACAGTAAAATTCCAAAACAACTAATAAGAGATAATGCAAATCTACTTATTATCTTCAAGCAAGATGAAACAAATTTAAAGCACATATATAATGATCATGTGAATGCAGACATGTCATTTGATAAATTTAAAGAAATGTGTGGTAAAGCATGGGCTGAAAAATATGGATTTCTTGTTATTATGAAAGAAGAAGCTATAAAAAATGGAAGATATCGTATAGGGTTAGATAAATTTGTATTAATCCATTGAACAATTGATGATACGTTTAGTAATAGATTGGTCTTCGCAGTGTAAACATGGTGAACCAAGAAAAACTATTAAAAGAAATAAAATCACTAAGTGACTCGATTAGACTTAAAAATCGAGCATTAAGAATGGGTTTGAATGAAAGAGAAGAATTTCTGGAGACTACATTTAAACCTATTACAGAACCTTTAAAACAGATAACAGAAACAATTGGTAAACCTCATTTTGAAGGAGATGTTTTACTACCTGTTTCTAAATTTGAAGTAAAGACTTTAAAAAAGGAAGAAGATGATGATTCTTACACAAGTGATAGTGAAGTTTCTCAAAAAGGAGAAGAAACAAGACAAGAAGAACCAGAAATAAATGTTCAAAAAGAAGAAGAAGAAGAACAACATATACCTGAAGCAGAACAATCAATTCCAAATCTAACAAAATTAAGTAGTGATATATTGCAACAAGGACCTCTTGGAAGAAAGTATATCATGAAGATGTTACATGAAATAAAAGCTAACCCAAAACTACACAAGTCACATGTATATGGAGCGAGAATTGATGGAAATGAATTAAAAATAGGAGATTCAAAAGTACATTTGACTGAAGATGATGACATTGTTATTGGTGAGCATAAATATAAAGGAACAAAAGGATTATTTGAACTGATTTTTAAAAATATACCTATAAAATATACACTACAAGATTTAAATACTTTTAAAGAAATTTTGCAAAATACTAATGCTCATAAGAAGAATTACTCCAAAGATTCAATGATAAATAGAACACGCGCAACTAAATATACTGTTGTAATAAAAAGATTGTTTCCCCTAAGAAAACTACCAACATTACGGACTGCGCCCGCTTTGAAGAAACCGCTAAAGAGGAAGTCTTTATCACTTATGGACTTATCACTTATGGATGAATATGGTAAAAAGAAAAAAGGAGAATCTTCAACGTCTGGTAAAGGTTTAATGAAAAACCTATATAATACAAATGTGATTTACTATAATGATATAAACAAATTGGTTGATAGAATGAGACTATTACATGAAGCTATAGAAGCTGGTCATACAGGTTTAAATAATGAATGGGTGGCTTTAGTTGACGAAGTTCGAAATCGCGGAATAGTTGTATAAATTATCACAGATATATAAGAGAGCTGTGACCATACAATGGATCAGTTCAATCATGAGCGTCGACAAGTTCGGACGGTATTCCGGGCTAGGAGTACAAGGAGGAGAAAACAGAAAAAGAAGTGGATTGCCGCAAACACCTGAATGTGACTATGATATGAGTAACAAACGTTTAAAATTTATTAAAGACCCAGAAGAAGATACTGATGGAGCGAATTTAAAGACAGTAAAAGAAGCAACTTCAACATCATTAAAATTAGACAAAAATACTTACGATGTCAAATCACATAGAATAATTAATGTTGGTAAACCAACTGACAGTTCTGATGCAATTAATAAAGAGTATTTATCATCTGAACTTTTAAATACTTTAAAATTGCAGTGGGGTAATAATTTAAAAGATGGACAGACATTTGATGCTGGGAATCATAGAATAACCAACGTGGCAAATCCGAAAAATGATAAAGATTCAGTTAATAAAGAATATTTACATTCTATAATACCGGAAAAGACTCAACGCGGATTTTCTTTTTATAAATTTATTATAAATGACATTGGATACCCAAAGGAAGACGGTGATGCTGTAAACCTGAAATACATCAAGGACAACTGTATTTTACAAGATAATGATGAAATCGATTGTCATGGGAAAGTGTTGTCAAATGTAAAGTTCGGTTCTCAACCAAAAGATGCTGTTACTATGGAACAACTATCTAAAGAATTAAAAAGGGGGACATCAAATTTTGTAAAACATGAAGATGCCGTGCTAAAGCGAGGAGATGCATTTATACATGGAAATAAAAAGTTTGATTTAATGCAAGGAAAAAATGATGAATGGGATGCGGGACATAAAACAATAACAAATGGAAGATTTGGTATAAAAGATTCGGATGTACCTTTAATGATACAAACATTAATTGCAAGTGGTGGTAGATTAGGTACATATGATGGTCGTAATAGAAGAATAAAATATATTTATCCTGGTTATGAAGATGATGATTGTGTTACATTGAGACAAACAATAACTTGGGATAAACACTTTGGGACCAAATATGATGCAAAGATGAAGAAAATAATTAATATTTTACCAGGAGAAGATTTAAATGATGCTGCTACTATTGGACAAGTCATAACAACATCGAAAAGTGATTCGACCGCTTACACGTGTAATGATAAACGTATTATGCAGTTACATGATCCTCAACATCCGAAAGATGCTGTAACTTTAGATTGTTTAATAAGAATAGTGGGCAATTTACTTATCGATACCCACAATCATATAGCTAGTACAACGAGTCATGTGATGATTCAACCCGATGAACGAGAAGCTTGGATTAAAAATAGAATCATAAATCAGTATATAATTAATTTGAATAATTAAATATTTAAATATAAAACATTGTGCACGAGTTATCCATTTATGTAAAGCAGCTCGTGGAGTAAACACGCTGGTTATATAAGACGACATAATGAAGACCGCACCGCTCAGTCGTCGTCAAGACAGCGTTAAGAAAGGACGTGGTATAACATCAGCTGCGTTTTCCCTTCTCAGACGGATTCCTGTTGGTGCTGTTCTAAATCGAGCAATAGACGCTTTACCATACGAATTTCATCTGACCGGAGGCTATCAATATTGTGGACCCGGAACTAAGTTGGCAAAACGTTTAGCAAGAGGAGATCCTGGAATTAATAAATTAGATCAAGCTTGCAAAGAACACGATATAGCGTATTCCAAGTTTGCAGATTCAACAAATAGGTCAATAGCGGATAGAGCGCTAGCGGAAAAAGCTTGGCAAAGGGTTAAATCAAGTGACGCCAGTATTGCGGAAAAAGCAGCAGCTTGGGCAGTGACAACAGCCATGAAGACGAAAGCTAAGTTTGGTGGTGGAAGACGACGCGGGAAAAAACCTAGTAAAAAAGAAGCTGCAAAAAGAGGCGGGAACATCAAAAGAAGACGTCGCACTAACCCTAAAAGGAAAGTCAAGAAAACATCCATATGGTCAATGGTAAAAAACGGATCGGGTCTTTACTTAAGACCGTACCGTGTGTATTAAATGAGAAAAATAAATTGATAATTCCAAATGAAGCATTAACAAACTATCAATTGTCAAAATATGTTAAATGTTTAAGAATACCATTCTTCAGAGGAGTTTTTATGAAAGATACATTACCAAATAGAGTGTGGAAAAATGAAACTGGAATAGTAAATTTAGACTCTAATTATGGACCAGGTACTCATTGGGTATGTTATAAAAAACTTGGAGAAAATGTTTACTACTTTGATAGTTTTGGAAATTTACCGCCACCAAAAGAACTTCAACATTATTTTCGGGACTCCAATAATATATTCTACAACTACAAAAGAGAGCAACCTAGCAATACGGAAATATGCGGACATTTATGTTTAGAGTTCCTAGCGAAGAGCGTCAGTCAGCTTTAAGATGTCATCGTATACAGTATCGCTGAGTGGAAATTCGTCAACATTGAAAAGTACACTTTTCCCAGCGTTACGTTTATCTACGGATAAACTATGGGAAGCAGCATTATTGGATTTGACTACATACAATTCAATTCCCAATGTTACAGAAGGAAAAAATAATTTACTACATTATTATGAGAGTAAAGATGAAAAAGGAAATTATTCACAATTAAAAATAATTCCATTATCTACAGGAGCATATGAAATAGACGATATGAACCAAGTATTACAAAAGAAACTTGGAGAAGAAAATATTTCTATAAAAGGTAATAATAATACATTAAAAGCAGAAATAACTTCAAAGTATTATATAGATTTTAGCTTAGACCACTCAATCGGCAATTTGCTCGGATTTTCAAAGAAGAAAGGGATTTTAGCTCCTGGAAATGATTATACTGGCGATACAACAGTAACAATATTAAAGGTGAACAGTATTGATGTAACGTGTAATATTATACACGGATCATATAGAGATGGAGTAAATCAACATATATTACACACATTTTACCCGACAGTAGCTCCTGGTTTTAAAATAGTTGAGAAGCCACAAAACCTGATATACCTACCGTTAAACACCAGTTTCATTTCAGACATCGTACTGAACATATTGGATCAAGACGGTATTAGTGTTGACTTTAGAGGAGAAACAATAACTATACGGTTACATATCAGAGCGGCAACATAAAGTCAACATGGGATTATCATTTAAACCACAACGGAAGAGTCGGGAGCTCAGTAGCTCCTCAACATTCGACGAGTTAACACCGGACAACATACGCTTCCTACAAAAGATCGGACTAAAACTTGCCAACCATGGATATACTGGATATAGCGCAAGGACCGACATTCGACGAAACCCTATGGGAGAAGGAATATCACACTCACAACCCTTACACTTCATCAAAATTAAATAATAATGATGAAATAAGAATTCCCATTCAACAACAAGATATCTACACATTACCATGTGAAAGTTATTTATATATCGAAGGAAGAGTAACAACATTGGATGGAAAATCTGGTTCAACTGTTCCTTTTATAAATAACCCTATGGCATATCTGTTTGATGAAATTAGATATGAGATATCTGGAGTAACAATTGATTCAACAAAAAAAGTTGGTATATCAACAACTTTAAAAGGATTGACTTCAATAACACCCCATGAAAAAAATTCTTTAATCTCGGCTGGATGGGTGACTCCTGATAAAGACACTATTACTCCTAATTCAAAAGGTTACTTTGATTTTAATGTACCTTTACGATTGCTTTTGGGATTCGCAGAAGATTACAAGAGAATAATAATAAATGTAAAGCAAGAACTGGTACTGCTCAGATTCTCAACAAATAAGGATGTAATACAAGCGCCAAGTGGAACTAAAGATGCCGATTTGGAATGGCAACTTCAATTGGATAAAGTTGTATGGAGAGTACCTCATGTCAGATTGGCAGATGAACATCGAGTAATATTATTGAAAAAATTAAAATCTGACCGTGATATTGTAATACCATTTAGGAGTTGGGAATTTCATGAATACCCCATATTGCCTCAAACAGAAAGACAAACATGGACTGTTAAAACCTCTACTTATTTAGAACGGGCAAGGTACATAATAGTCGGTTTTCAGACTAAACGAAAAGATGTTATAACCGCGCACGCTGGTCAATTTGACCATTGCAAGATAAAGAATTGCAAAGTTTTTTTAAACTCTCAGTTCTTTCCATATGACAGTTTAAATGTTTCATTTGACAAGAAACGTTATTCCATTCTATATGACATGTATGCAAGATTTCAATCATCATATTATGGTAAGACGAATACACCACTTTTATCACCAGAACAATTTTATTCAAAAGCTCCAATTGTTGTAATCGATTGTTCAAAACAAAATGAATCTGTAAAATCTTCAAGTGTAGATATAAAAGTTGAAATGGAATTTGAAGATAAAATACCAGATGGAACTTCAGCATACTGTTTAATTCTACATGACAAAATAGTTACTTACACACCGCTAACAGGAATCGTGAAGAATGTACTTTAAGAAGGATTAATACAACATCTGCACAATTTGTAAGGTTTTTACAAAAAATCAACAATATCTAGGTCATCTGCGAGTATAAAAGCAAGAAAAAAGAGCTGGAAATTCATTTCATCTTTGATTGTCGTATGGGTAACATCGTCCGCAAGATGAGTTCTACTACATCAACTGCTAATGAAGAAACTACACCTTTTATGGCTGACAATAGTTTGGATATAGAAAGACAAGTTGAACAGGAAATGGATGAGTTCCTCAAGTTTAAACATAAGAAGACAGAAGAAGAGGAAGTTGAAAAAGAAACAAAGAAAAGAAAAATTGAAGATAACATTTCCACCAACATCTTAACGGAAGTATTTCTTCGAATATTTTATCCTATTTCTTCTTGTATGACAAAGACTGTATCTGCTGGAGTGATGAAATCATTGGATTACTCTCCTACTGTTATTTTAAATCATGGATCTAAAATGGTAACCTTCACTGAAACTTCTTGGGAATCTTTTATGAAACATATACATCTTTTGGAATGTTATCTGAGTAACAATACATTTGGAAGAAAAACAAAACTAGGTTTGTTGGAATCAAATATTGAAATCGATATTGTTAAACAACGTGGTCAACAACTAGTTCGATTTAGAGATTTAACTAAATATAATATAAAAATACATTTGACTAAAGAAGAGTTTTACACTTTAACTTGTGCTACTGGTCCTATAACAAGATATTTAAAACAGCTAATATTCTCAAGTGCAATTATCAAAGACTATTTAATTGATGCATTGGATAAACAACCATATGTTCCAATCCTATATGGTCCAGTAGATACTTCAATCTTCAATAGGATACCACATGAAGTAGATATGTGGAGACAGTTACACCACTATCAAACCAACTTTAATTTAGATGAAGAAAAGCAAGAAACCAAGGAAAACGAATCAAGTTTCAACAATCAACAATCGGCAACAAATTGAACAAATAAAGAATATTGTAAGTAAAAAGAAGAATATTGGGGGTATAAAAGGTTGTCAATCTGGATTAACATACCAGTTGCCTACTGAACGTCATCATGGATAAACAAGTTTCATTCTCTAAGAAGATAGAATTAATGGAAGTAAAGCAAGGTATCATAGAGTTTCAAGCATTCCGTGGTAATGATGGAAATTTTATAATTAAAGAGTTAGTGGTACTAGATATGATAACATCTGTTGTTTATCACTTTTTATTTATGCCTCCTTTACCATTCAACAGATTAACAACCAAAGCTAAAGTAACAAACAAATGGTTGATGAAACATTTTCATAATCTAAGATGGGATGAAGGTTTTATAACCTACAATATGATGCCACACATTATGAATCATTTCTGCAAAAAGTTCAAAACTATTTTTACAAGAGGATTGGAAAAAGCAAATTGGATACAAACATATACAAACCATGAAGTAATAAATGTGCAAATGGAGAAAGATTTTTATTGCTACTTTGATAACATCTGTATTTCATCTAAAAACTTTAAACATCAACAGTCTCAATGTGCTTTAAAAAACGCATATCGTTTAAATGTCTATCTACAGCAAAGTGGTGGGGGAAACGAAGGGTATAAAAGCGAGAGCGGCACTATGACAATGCATCAGTATTACTCGAACCTCCGGGGAGTCAACACCTCTGACACGCAAACACAAGAAGAAGAAGACGAACAATAGCAAGAAGAAGATAATGGCGTCACAAAATTTTCTACAATCGCTTGTTGATCAATTCAACAAACATTCTAAATCTACTATACTACCGACAAAAAAATGTTCAGAATTGAAAGAAGAGAAACATTATATTATTCACACTATTAAGAAAATGGAAACATCAATTGGAGACGCTATCAATTGTACATTAAGTGAAGCACCCTACACACCTGGTGATGAACCAAAATTTCAAGTATTTCTTCCCAAACGCTTCGTTCAACTGCTGCAGAATGAAGATTTACGACTGATTCACCCCGGCGCACTCTACTTAGCAGCTCACGGTCCTAGCGGAAGCAACTCTACTGAACTTACACTTCATGTTATGCCTACTAGCAACTAATCTGTAGTTTATATATACTGTTGTACATGTATGTAACTGATTATAAATAAATAAAAAATAAAAATGAAAAAAAAATTAAAAAGGCAACATATCGATAGTGTTTCTGCACTATCGATATGTTGCTTTTTTAAAAACACGTTTGGGTGACCTTGACCTAGTTTTGAGGGTATATAAAGGCCGTAATTTTCTTAAGGATCTCATCAGTCTACGACTACCTTTCGTGCCGTACACATCTCTGTTGGCTCTCCAGTTATTACAAATAACAACATGTCTCTTAAGGTTAAGTGTGCATCATATGATACTACCACCATCACAACTTTTGAAGAACTTGACGATTTTACTAATGAATTGCGAGTGTTACTTGCCGGTGGTTATCGTTTAAATATTGATGTTTACGCTAACAACATGAGGATGTTTCCTAAACAAAAATTCTGCAATGAAGAAGTATTTGTTTCCACACAACCTTCAACTACAACACCATCTACTCAAAGTAATGTTAAGTTCCAGAAATATTACTGATGTTGAATAATATTGAGTGGTCGCTGTGGCATCTATAAAAGGAACGCTTAACCTAAACAGAATCATCATTTGCTTCCCAACTGACGCAGCGAAAACAACTACCACTACCATGTTGTACAGAATGATGATTGAATTCAATGGAAAAATCTACGGAAAAGACTATCAAAGTGTAGAACAAATGACGTCCGATCTTCAAGTATTGACTAAAGAAGGATTCCAACCAAAATTAATTCTAAAATTTCCTGAAGTACATCCACTATCCACTGAAGATCTCATTGCTATGGCTAAAGAAGAAAAAGAAAAATACAAACAAGATATAAAGAAAGAAAAAGAGAATGAAAACTCACTATCTTAAATAAATACATCTTACACTTGTAAGATGTTCTTTTTTAAAACTCCATTTGGATGACCTTGAGATTACCCCCACCACTTTTTCTAGTCTATAAAACACACTATCCTACACTATACACCTTCATTTCTTGGCTAAACTTAGAAGCGTCAACATGGAAAACAAGAAAGACAAATACAAACCACGCTATTGTTGTGAACAAAAATGTACCGATATAGGAAGATGGATGGTAGACGGATTAGCTTGTAGAAAATGTGAATTCTTCGGATCTTGTTACTGCAAATGCAAGACAAAACAACTACCACCACCAGAATTGCGAACCTTCAAGATTTATAAATCAAGATACTTCCACACTTGCTGTCCCCAGAGATGTATCAAATTTCATCCAGAAAAAATTGTTAATTGCCGAGAGTGTAATGCATGTTATAAAGACGACTTTTGTACATGCATCATAAATGCGTGCAAGTACAGATCTGATTGGTCTACTGATCCTGTTGAAGCTTCAGATGTATAGCTGTAGTCACTGACTGCAGCCCTTTTTTAAAATTCCATTTGATTGACCTTGAGATTACCCCCACCACTTATTTTTTACAACATATATTCTACGGATCATTCAATACGCTTCTCATTCTTATTTCATTACTCGCACTGACAACAACATGGATGATAAATTCATTTCCTTTCAACATTTAGTTACCGACAGAGAAGAGATGGAAGCCCTATTCCAAAACTTACTCACACTCATTGATAACTATCCTTTAAGATGGATCAACATCACAGTGCAATACGTCAATCCTACCAAAATATTTTCATCCTCATCATCTTCTTCTGCCACCTCCATGTCTTCATCGTCGCAAAGTGCAGAGGAAGAGGAACAGACAACTAATGGTGTTAAAATTGTTGAATTAAACGACGAGGAACAAGAAATGCAAGCTCTGGTTAAATATAAATTTAATATTTAATTTATAAAAATTATTAGTGTTTCTAATTTATATTACAGCTAATACTTATTTCTACACACCACCCATAACCTACCCAAATGGGATTTTGCGGCAAAATGCTCTGGCCGCCGGTTCGCATATGATTATATCATTCTTCCCCCACCACTCTACCACCCCCACCCCTCTACTTCCCCCTCCACCACCTTTGCCCACATATAAGCGACCCTCTGACCATCGCTCACCATTTGTTTGCCAACTTCCGAACAATGAGCTCCTCTCCTTTAACAACAAGTAAATGTACTTTTCTTATTCAATCACAGGAAGACTTACAAAATATTTTTCAAATTTTAAGTGATCTAATAAACACTCCAAATAACACCATTACTATCACTGTGGAAGTTTCCTACAATTCTTCTGATTACGAAAACATGGAAAGCGAAGACGTCGAAGTTTTACAGCTGCCAGATAATAGTCTTCCATCTTCCAAAGCTGCAACACCCGACACAGCTAATAATGATGTTTAGTCG
Source organism: Neoaliturus tenellus (assembly GCA_030545055.2). Lineage (NCBI taxonomy): Eukaryota > Metazoa > Arthropoda > Insecta > Hemiptera > Cicadellidae > Neoaliturus > Neoaliturus tenellus. Next base: position 141,523,098 of record CM061534.1, read on the forward strand.
ACTACAATTATTTTCTTTACCCCCCACTATTTTTACAGTAATATATAACCTGTCCCTATCTCTGTTTCTCATTTCATCGCCAACTTTCTCACCATCAACACCGCTCCAATTTTTACCTGCATACATTTAATACACGAAGATGATGGATGATTTTTCATTTACGTCACAATTGGAAGAGGATAAACTCAAACTCGAAATCAACAGACTACAATTAGAAACAAAGAATCAACAAGAAATGATTCAGCTTTTACGACTATTCAAATGCGTACTGTGGATAGTATGTTTTTATCTTCTCATCGCTATCACCTTTGGCATCTACCACTCCATCGCCAGTAAACAACACTCCAACGCTTCCTCAAATAAAACCACTACTTTTCTTTGATTAAATAAATTTTTACCCACCTTCAATCTAACCCCTCGGGGCTCACCTTTTTTAAAAACCCCTCCGGATGACCTTGACCCACTTCCAAAACCCACCCATCACTGTCAAAAAAACCCCAGCCGCTACTACCCCTACAACACTTACAACCGCCTGACCTTGACCTGGGCCAACTGTAGCCATTCCCCACTACTCTCGTATTATAATATGGGATTATTGTGAAATAATATTTTTAATTGGTGGTTGCTTAACCCAGTTATGCACACGCAATAACTAAGAATTAAAAATGTTCAATCTAAACATTTACTACAATATCCCATAAAATATTCAATACCGGTATACCCCCGAATAGTTTGCACTAAAGTCAAACTAACCATCGCCTGTGCTGGGCCGTCATTATGCCTACAACCTGTTGCTCATGAGCTTGTTATGTTGATTGTGCTAACAAAGCAAGTTGATGAACATCCCATTAATAAAACATTACGTCCCTATGGTATTACACTGAGGATATTACGTGTATAGCTTTTACAACCAATAAAATGCAGTATGATTCAAGAATTGTAGTACAATAATATAACTGAAAATGAATTTAAAATCAACGAATGTGGCAGGTTTTTATCATATAATATTTATAAATAGAATTGATTTACTATTTCCATTATATACATCTTAAATTACCGATAAACCAAAATGAACAGATATATAATATTTTTGGTTTTTATATTGTAAAAATTACAGAACTTGACATAAGTGCTAGTATACATTTATTTATATTTATACACAATGTAGGATATATATCAACTGCAACTACACAAATAAATACTCTTTTTAAATTCATCAAAACTCCTTTTTTTAACATTCCAAGATTCTCACAAAACCATAACAACAAAAACCAAACCATGTGTTAACATCTAAATTACAACAAAATAATAAACATATGATTCTTTTGAAAACCTAATACAACATCTCCCCCTGTAAGAGGTTATAGGTCTAGTCTGTTTGGAGGCTTTACTAAGCGTCCTGATCTGGTTCTATTTCCTTCAGCTTGTTCGGGTGATGTCACATTTGTATCTGAGACAGGATCTGGGACTCTGACAACTTTCGGGGTTTCCTTCACATTCAATGGATCTTTCGGTTCAACTGGTATAAGATGTGTTCTATTTCTTCTTAGATCTCGATTGCTTGTCTTTAACCAGTATGATCTTGGTTCCTCAGCCTTTCGGTCAACTACTCCGTACTTTCGGTCGCTATTTATCCATACTCGCTCCCCTCTTAATAGAGGTCTGAGATCCCTCACTCCGTGTCGACGGTTAAAATTCCTCTTGTAAGTATTCTTTCTCTTTTCATCTTTTACAATGAACTCATTATCCTTCTTGCCAGTCAGTATTATTGGGTGAGTAGGAATGCAATCACGAAGCTTGCGATTCATCATCAATTCTGCAGGGCTTCTATTGAAGTCTGGAATTGGTGCGTTTCTGTAGGCTAGTAATGCCGTGTATGTGTCCTCTTTATTCTTCTTTAGAATAGATTTCGCTATTTTAACCGCTGCTTCAGCCGCTCCATTTGATTGATGAAAATGTGGGCTACTTCGAATTAACTTAAACCCATATTGTTTTGAGAAGTTCTGAAATTCTGATGTTTCAGTAGCCTGAAACTGAGTCCCGGAATCAGTTCGAATTGTCTCTGGAATCCCATATCTTGAAAAACAGGACTTGCATTTTTCTATAACTTCATAAGATGTAAGATTTTTCAACGTTGAAATCTCGAAGTACCTCGAATACAAGTCTGTCAAAGTGATGAACCACTTATTATCCAGCTTAAATAAATCAACGGAAATATTTTGCCAAGGTCTGTCTGGAAGCTTTGAAGGGATAAGAGGTTCCTTACGATTACTTGCATGTTCTTTACAGACGTCACATCGCTTTATGTACTGCTCTATTTGAGTCGATATTCCAGGCCACCATAGGCAACCTCTTGCACGTAGTTGGCTTTTCGTAATACCTAAGTGACCTTTGCGAATTCTATTTAGCATATCTTCGTATAAACAACTTGGAACAACTAGTCTTTGTCCTCGAAGCAAAATATCTTCACAAATAGATAATTCATCTCGCACATTATAAAAAGGTGTCAGAGGGCTGTCATGAGAGGGTTTTTCCCAACCGTTTTGTATATTCAGCATGAAAAACAATCACAGGGTCTTCTTTCTGTTTCTGACGAATCATCAATACATTTTCATCAGTAGTGGGCAAGGTTTTAATTATGGTCTGAATATATGCAGCAGTTTCATCTTCCAGTTCCTCTCGATCTTTACAGGGAAGTGGGTCTCTGGAAAGATAATCTGCAACTCCTATAATTTTCCCAGGTGTATACACTACTCGGTAATTATATCTCAAAAGCCGTAGTCGAAAACGCTGGATACGGGGTGAGAGGCCCGATAATGGAGTAATTTGAAGTAGCTGTACAAGGGGTTTATGATCGGTTTCAATTGTGATTGACTTACCAAGAATGAAGTCCTCAAGTCTGGAACACCCCCAGGTCACAGCCAAGGCATCTAGAACAAAAATACACTGGACGAAACTCGTCTTCTTTTCGTTTTCGCTGCAAGAGCACAACGCCTAACCCACGGGTAGATGCATCACATGACATCATAGTTTCCGCGTTTACATCGTAATATGCCAATGCATTTTCTTGCTTCAAAATGTTCTTTATTTGTTCAAATGCCCTATCTTGCTCGACTCCCCAAATAAACTCATTTGACTGTTTCATGAGATCATATAGTGGCTGCATAACAGCATTACTATTTGGAATGTACTTCAAAACAAAATTTAAAGTACCAACAAACTGTCTCAACTGTGAAACATTGTTAGGTTTATTTAAACCAAGAATAGCTGCTACTCTTTCACTATCCGCCTTGATTCCATGTTGTGATAAATGATGGCCTAGAAACTTGACCTCACTTTGACAAAATATCGATTTTTCTTCATTCAAAACAAATCCCGCATCTTGAAGTTTGGCTAAAACCTCCTTAAGACACTGGTCATGTTCATCCTTTGTATTGCCCCAGACCAAAATGTCATCAATATGGAAAATCACATTTTTCTGTCCACTTAAAATTTCCGACATCCGTTTTTGGAAAAACTCTGGGGCTGATGAAATTCCAAATGGTAATCTGCAAAATCTAAAACGACCAAATGGTGTTAAAAATGTAGTCAAGTCTTTAGAGTCTTCCGCTAACTTGATTTGCCAGAATCCATTTTTGGCATCAAGTTTCGAAAAATATTTGGCTCCTGTCAACAGACCAAGTTCATAATCTATTTTGGGTAGCTGAAATATTTGCCTTTTAACTCATAAATTAAGTTTAGTTAGATCGACACAAATTCTCCATTTACCAGTTTTTCCTTTAGGTACAATCACCATTGGTGATACATAGTCCGTGGCATGAGCAACAGGTTCAATTACTCCACGTTCAACCATCGCATTAATTTCTTTTTCAACTTCATTTCTAATAGGCAGAGGTATGCACCTTGGTGTAGTAATTGCATAGGGTTGAGCATCTTCTCTCAATTCAATTTTGTATTCACCCTTGAGCTCACCCATCTCCCGAAACAATTTAGGAAATCTTTCTTTCCACTGTTGAACGTCAGGTGTAATATTGTTTATGCGTCTTAAAAGATTCATACGTTCAATTCCCGGTCTACCTAGTAAAGGTTTCTTCAAATCTTTTATAAAGTACACTGTTTCAGTTACACTTTTGTCCTTGTAAGTCATTGTTAGAATCTGTTTTCCTACTACATCAAGTGGTTTTCCTCCGGCTCCCACCAAAATTTTTGAAGTTTTGTATAAAGGTTGATTCGGTTGAATACAGGAAGCCGGCATTACCGTTTCGTCAGCTCCGGAGTCAAGCTTAAATGTATACATGCTTCTCCCTTCAAGACATAATTTTACCGTCCATACATCATCCACCTCGTTATCCATTGATATCAGACCAATAAAATCCTCATTATCATAATTACCACAGTCATCTTCGCCTGTTGAGTCAATGTTATTAACTCTCTTCTTTGGACCATCACCGACGGACTTACACATCTTAGCAAAGTGTCCACGTTTCCTACAAATATTACAATGAGCCTCTAAAGCTGGGCATTCCCTTTTATGAGGGTACCTTGCACCACATCTCGTGCACCCGATGTTTACTGCACTTTGAGTTTTGAATTGATTTCCGAGAACTCGTTTTTGATGGACTCTATTTACTTCATAGCCTTCGCCTGAAGACCCTGAGTGTTTCTTCAATTCTTCATACTGACGAGCTTTATTTAAAGCCTTTTCTAGCGTCAAATCCGGATCTAGTTGAAGCTGATCACTTAATCGCTTATCCAAAATACCCACTACTAACTGATCACGAACAAACTCCTCTCTCAGTTCTCTGTAATTACAACTTTGACTCAATGTATGTAAATCAGTCACAAAATCGTTAATTGCTTCTCCGTCCTGCTGTATCCGCTTGTGAAAACGAGCTCTCTCATAAATTACATTAACTTTAGGTAAAAAGTGCTCCTTAAACCTTTGGATCAATCTCTTATAAGAATTCCTTTCATCATCATTGAAGGATGAGAACACCTCCTCTGCTTGAGGCCCATGTAATAAACCAATGCATTTATTTGCTCTTCATCACTTTTCTCATGCAAATTAGACAAAGTCCTAAATCTTTCAAAACGTCTTAGCCATTTATCAAAACCACATGGGTCCTTAAAATCAAATTGCTCCACAGGAACTACAGTGTTAACAGCCATAGCACTTGTAGCACTGGTCATGTTAATATAATGGGTTCAGTGGCAATCACCTTAGTCTTACTTAACAGCAGGGTATTTGTTGACACCCATGATTTGCCATAACGCTGCCACCATGTTTAGTAATGTAGGATATATATCAACTGCAACTACACAAATAAATACTCTTTTTAAATTCATCAAAACTCCTTTTTTATAACATTCCAAGATTCTCACAAAACCATAACAACAAAAACCAAACCATGTGTTAACATCTAAATTACAACAAAATAATAAACATATGATTCTTTTGAAAACCTAATACAACAACATAATATAATAATAGGGAAATACATAATACATAGGGAATAATCAATAATAATACATAACGAAATAATAGGGAGTACTGTAGCAATTTTTCGCTTTTAACACCACAAATTGTCATTCAATAAACTTTATAAGTTATTTTAAGCCATCCGCTTTTTATAATTATTGGTTCAAGGTTTGATATTTTTTTCCATGATTACAAGAAGGATTTGTGAGGCAAGAATGCGAATGGATGTAAACTATCCTTTCCACTGTGTTCAGTCTTGCCCGGAAAATTTATCGAGTTGGGGATGCGAACGTGGGGTTGGAAAACGTGATTCACCCTGGAGGCAAACTCATTACTATTTACATTATTGTTTACATATTATTTATAAAATTTTACATTTTTGGTACAGCGTGTCCCGCAACCGATGGAACACACCTGAACAGGTACTTCGACTTCGAAAGGTAAAACAGAGCGAATGTTAGGCCTACAGTACAACATTTGTGAACATGGATTATTTTTCCGTGCGTAAGTATTAAATTTTAATTAATCGATTATATCTATCAAACGATTTTATTATGGAATCGGAATGGGGCACAGCTGTTATACCAGCACTGTAGAGAAAAAATCCAAATGAACTGACATTTCTAACTTTGACGGTTCTAAAATGGTGGCTATTTCAATTTTTAAAACTAAATATCTTAAAAACTATACAAATTTAAAATGTAAACTTATTACAACAAAAGCTTTCAAATTTTACTCTATGAACAAATATTCTTGGTGCCTTTGGTTAAATTGTCAATTTTACATTTCGTTATATAGTAAATGTTTATAATTTAATTTATAAAAATCTAGCTTTGAAAATAGTAAAAACACCTTAATTTGAAATCATAAAAGTAAGAAACATTGAAATTCATCTCAATTTGGCCCTTCACATGTGTAAAAGTTATACCAAGTTTCAATTACGTCCTTTTCAATTCGTTTTTAAAGCTACAATGAAATAATTAAAAATTACACACAGACAGACAAGAGTTAAACTGATAGAGATACGGCAAATGTTTTACTGCAATATTTATTTGTGTTTATCGTTTTTTTTCTCTTTGAGGAAGATGCAGGCAAAATGCATTACGCACTCGGGGGGGCCATCAGCCTGTAGTGTGGGACTCCCCTAAAAAACGTTAGATAACTGGAAACTATCAAAAAAAGCAACTGGTAGTTATAATATCATTGACATAAATTGTAATGCCATTTGAGCACTTGTAAATCAACAGTTTTTATTCAAACAAATAAATTTGTGATATTGTCCTTCCAAATTAATAAGTGTTAATTGAGCGTTAAACAAGTTAACATTTTATTAAAAAGGAAATAGATGTAATATTTTTATTGTTGAACCAATATCAAAATTATAGATTTTGTAGTGGTCTTATGATTTTCGTTTGTTTCAGGTAAGTGTTTGCCAAAATTGTGCTTACCATGAGTCCTGACTTCAAACTGTAAGTGATTTTAGTTATCATATCACAACATCCCATGGATATTGATTGACAAACGAAGAATCTATCTATAAATTAATTAGGCATAGTTTTAAAAACTTTGACTCCTAGACTTAGAATAATAACTACGAAATGTCGATGAATGTATGTTATCATTATTCCTTAACAACTGATTTGAATGAACTCAGGTCCTTCATCAATCGCATTTTTAAAACTAATTTTTATAATTTTACGCGTTTATTTGGGATTATCGGATTGGGTTATCTGTAAATATCTTAACTGTGTTTTTTATTATTTATTATTATTATTATTATTATTATTATTATTATTCACTGTGAACAATTAGAAACGAGGGCTTGCGTGAAATAATAAAAATTAGTCTTAAGAAATGTGATTAAAATGGATTTTATTTCAGTTCATTTAACCGGTCTCAATAAATAAAATCATTTGGGCTTCCTCAGACATTCATCGAATTGATGAATTTTGTTTTTAATATGTATTATTTATTTATAAATTCGGAACATTACAAACATTAGCCTCGATAAGTTAACTACTTATCATCGAGGTCCAAATCTAACAGAACTTTAACAACAATTTACTACATATATTAATAAAACTAAAACGTGGTGTGGCATAAGGCTGGCTTACCAATACTACATTATAAAATGTCAAAATGCAATTACATGTATCTCTTAAAACACCCACCCAGCATCAATGCAAACTATTTTTAGAGTTTTAGAGTGGTAGCACTGCTCTACCCTCCAAATCGGGGAAAGGTCGTCGCGCCACCACTACCAGCTGTTTCTTGAATGAAAGATTGAAATTGAAAAATTACTGAAAAAAACTGGGATTAAAACTCATCATGGGAAACATTGAATAAATACTGATCCTATCCATATTTAGAATTTGTATTGTGTATCTGTGTGTAACATGTAATTAGTGTGGTTGTTTAACAATGTAAATGTAATCTAAGTGGTGTAAAAATACTAACCCAATGTCTGAAGATCCTAACTAACAAACTCGGTTTATGTGGAGACAGTGGTAATTATGTGATATTGAATATCTGTTTACTAATCCATGTAATTGTGCTACCCAAAATTGGACCTGGCCCCTGGATGTGTAAGCCTAGGCTTACTCTGACTTCCCCTTTGTAAGTAATGCAGTACATCCCTTATCTGTTCTAGCTTACAATATAATTCCTTAACCTGTTTTTTTTTTCAACATTACAATACAAATTTATTGTACAGTTCCTGAAAGATAGTACCGTAATGAAGATTACCATAGGCTACCTGATATCATTGCAACAGAAAAAAAAAAACTACACGCTAAAACCATATATATATATATATATATATATATATATATATATATATATATATATATATATATATAATATATACTCAAATATCTCAAAAACGGTAAATTTTATAAAAATATTACAAGAGACATAAAAGTTGAAAAATTGAATTATCTAAACAACAAAACCAAGTTTGTAAGGATCCGCCAACAAATAACGGAGTTATTGAGATTTTTCTTTTAAAATAACCTAAATTGGTTTTAATCAAAGTGCAAAATCAGTGTTTTTCTGCAGGAAAAACACAATAACTCCGTCGTTGTTGTTTTATCCTTACAAACTTGGTATCACTGTTTAGATAATTTAATTTGTCAACTTTTTTGTGTCTTGTAACATTTTTATAAATTTTACCGTTTTTGAGATATTTGAGTTTAAAAATTTAAAATGGCCGCCCTTTTGAAAATATGCATTGGAAAAAAATTATTTTTATTATGTAAATGGACATTAGTATTATAAAGATCCATGCCAAATATGAAGTTCCTAGATCAATCCGTCACCGAAATAAAAATTATTAAGTGGAAAAAACAAAATGGCGGATATCTGGGTAAATATGCATTTTATTACATACCTTCATAGGAACTTTTTTGCTTATTTTGACCCAATTAGTCATATTATGAAGTTTGGTGATGGACTTTAAAGACACCCTGTATATATAAGCCAAAGAATGACATAACACTCGTAGAATATAAATTTAAATTTACATAACGTAATAACGACATCTTAATGCCCATCATTAGGGCCTAATACATTAAGAACATACTTAAGCATAACGTACTTCGGTCCAATTTAGCCAATTCACTTAATCTTTCCATTCGGCTTACTAAAGGTTATAATCGTTGACATAGAACCTCTTTTAACCTTTGTAAATAGTTTATAGTTAATATCAACTTCTTACGGTGCTAATAATGGTCATTATTTATAATTTATATTATCAATCAAAAAATGATCACATAAAATTCAAAACAAAGGTTCAGTATATATTTGTATGATTTTGTATTTAGTTAAAAGAAAACTCTATTAACTTTTTGGAGGCATCATAATGAAAACGTAATTAACAAATATTCCTTTTGCTATTTTCCTTATTAATTATTATTAATTGACCATCAATAATGTTCAGACAGAATTGAAAACGTTCAAAATGTTTGAAACAAAATATAACTATATGGTTATTAATTTAAATACATTAATTGCGTTCGCAACTAATACCTAATAAATTATCAAAGCGTTGGTCACATCGTAACATTTCATGCCAAAAGGCTGAGTGGTGATGTATTCCTAAACAGTTTATCCGCTTTATATTGGAAATATAAATGATCCCGTGACAACTGCATCTGATTAACTTTCATCCCGAAATCACTTAACAAGATTAAATATCATTTAACTGTCATCTTTATAATATAAATACTGTTAAGTGAATTATTGTAATAATAACATTTCCAAGCTACTGTGGTGGCAATGTGGTCAAAGCCCCGTCCACACATGGCGACTGTCTCTCCGGTGCTTTCTCTTGTATCCGACGACGTCTTCAGCTAGTCTCCCGGATGTCCTCCGACTGTCTACCATCAGTCGGTCGACAAATATGTGTGTTTCTGAAGACAAAAACCGCTGTTTTCTGTTTCCCGATCGAAAGGTAAACACGGAGACAAGATACAAATGGTTCCTCTCAAATCTGCATGTGTAGACATGTCTGTAGACAAGAGACAGGATACACCCCGCTACTGCACTACCTAGTTCACATTGAAATTGAAGCTCTCGCGTACATTTCCTTGAGATTTTTGCCCAAATAATCCTAACAGAATTACAAAATCTGTAGGCGTCGCGTCACTCTCGTAAAGTTCAGAAAACCAAAAAACCAGCACCACATTCTAATTTGTCCCTTAGTAAATTGTGGCCATAAATGAAACTTTCTTCCAGAAACTTGCGAGTTTACCACCGTCTCTTCCTCGGTAAATCAGCCACATGATTAATCACGATGAAGCAAACAGAAGCTAAAACCACGTCCTCTTCTGTCAAACACTAGCTTTCTAGTGTAGACACAAAACAAGTAGGAAAATTGAAACAAAAACTGTGTATGCAGACAATAGGTCTGCATATTGAGGTCTGCAGACAGTCGGCAGATAGTCGACTGACAGTCAGCTGACGGTCGGCCGATTGTCTGCATACACAGTCTCCAAGTATGGACGGGGTGGTGTGGCAACAATCTTATACTATAATACCATCACCGTCTGAAGGGATGTGTGTTCCATGATCTCGAAATCTAGCGGGTAGATTTTGCTCAAACTTTGCATTTGAGAGTGTTTTGGTCCACAAAAATAAGATTAGAAACAGCCTCAATCCTAGGAAAAATCTAATTTGGTCTAAATTTTAGTTTAAAAATCGTATTTTTTGCATTGGACATTTGAGTAGCTCTTTTGGTAACGAAATAACAACGAAAGGTATACAAAAAAAATAAATAAATAAATAAATAAAGGAGCATTAATGTTAGCAGTCTTATTGAAACAGCTGTTAACGGTGAAGAGGTACATTTTGTTTTTTGTGGAAATTTAATAGCTTTATTACCATGACACTATATCAAAAGTGAATTAAAGGCCATAAGCAAGGCTCGGTTAACCTTAACCTTAATTATTGAGAAAATTGCCAACATACTGGGAGTCGCGGATTACCGAAACACCCTTTTTAAGAAATTTTATAACAATAACCAATTGTGCCTTTATAGGTAAAGCGGTCTATCCACCGAGAGTAATTTCAATGTACAGTGTGTATCTGAAATTACCTCTCCAGACTGGAAGTCACTGATGTCAAATACAACACTCACTTTAATAATTTTTTTTAGTTTTACACGGTTTTTAAGAAAACTTTACAATTTGATCTTGTACGCGTAATTTTAGCAGTTTATTGAATATTTGAGGTTGAAATTTAGATTTTCCTCATTCTTCTCTGAGCATTTTAGGTTAAGCAAAAATGTCTCGGCACAAAAATGTCTTAGACTCTTTTAAATACGTTTCCAACAAAAATTGTCAGTTTGATCCAAAAATTTTTTTTATTAAATTTACAACATGAAGGAGATTAATGAACATGTATTTAAATGTTTAGTAAAACTAATCACGTGATAATTGATGTTTTATGATGGTATATTATTTTAAATGAGTTTCTTAGACATTTACATGTTTGGTAAGTTCTGTTATATGTAAAATGTTCAGACATAATATATGTTAAATTTTCCCCAGTTAAAAAAAATAATGTCATGCTATTTATTATTCTAAATCAGTATGATTAGGGTTTAAAATATTAAACTTTAAAGTTGCTTCAAAATTACGTCTGGTCCCCTCTGTATTGAAATCAGTGTCAATCAACAGAGCAAAATATGTTTACCTACAACGGCACAATTTGTTTTTTTTTTTTGTTTTTTTTTGTACAATTTTAAAAGAGGTGCAAGGTGGGTATGGGACACCCGGCAAGACAGTATCATATTTGCATGATAGTCCTCCCAAAAATTGGTTCTTTATTTGGGATGGCACTTAATTTCTAACGAACTCATTAGGAAGTACATCATTGACTTTACCTGATAGCATGCTAATTTAAATTTTACAATTCAACTAAAATTTTAATTATAATAGCAGATTACAAAATTGATTTATCTTTTAGTGCGTACTAAGTTAATGTTTAATTTAAAAGGGTGGCAGTACAGTATTTTCATTTAAAATAAAAAAGCTTTTTTATTTCCTGCTCCAGAAAACTATCTGATTTCAAAATTTAGCGACCAAACATTTTTACCCAAAATAAATATGACATTATTTTTTTCTACTCTAGCGGCCAAATTATAACATCTAAAGCAATCCTCGCGAACATCTTTCAAGTTACTACAAGTTTAGTTCTATGAATTTTTGCCCCCCAGTTCACACAATTAAACATAATTAAATGTTTATTTATTTTTGCGGGGAATTTTACCCCATGTAGACGTATTTTACTCAGAACCTTCACTTTGCACATAGACATATCTTGCACAGTACCAATATCAATTAAATTATCAAACTTAAAAATTATCATGATGATTTTCAATATCACGTATTCTTCTTTTGACTGTGAGTCGGAACGAATTGCTATATCAAGCAACTGATTGTTTTACTTTGATTGTTATTTACTGACCTGGTCTTACGGCTAAAACATACGTCCTTTGACGTGTATGGTAACTTTAATATTTTAACCATTATTTAACATACTTTTGTTAGTAACTACTGTATTATTGTATTTAGAAGCTTGAAGTTTTTTCATTTGCCTTGACAGTAATTTTTTAGGAAATTAGGTAAATTTAAAAGTTTCACACCATTAAAAACTGAAATGAAGGAATTGTAATGAATGCCAATATTACATTATGCATTTATCATTGAATGTTCAATATTACTGGATCGTTATGTTATTCCCTGGAATTTCAACACAACTAATTGAAGGATAGTAACTGAATAGTAATTTTGTAAATAAAAAGGGGTTTTTGGCAAGTTTTATCCACTTTGTTAAGATTTCCAATTATTTTGTTTTAATGGAATTTTTCATTATTTTCGATTATCTACTGCACATTTTTTATGCAGTTAATCCATTTAATTTTTTTATATATTTATTTATACGTATTTTATAATTTCAAGTAAATACTTATACAATACCTACATAATAAATTTATTCACAACTCCAATAACCTTTATAGAATTCGGGGGAATTAGGGTGGGGATTTGGGGAAAGAGTCTCTGAAAATGAGACGTAAGCGAATATATTTTCATTAATTAGATTGAGTTAGTTGCATAAGTTCAAATTTAGGTTATTTCTGCAGACGTGGGAGTTAATTTATGTTATAAATAAATGACAAACTCATTTATTTTGCTATTACGAATTTCTGGGCAACCCCTGAGGGGGCATGGGGGCGGAGCCCCCATCGAGCCGTAGGCGAGTATATTACGCCGCCTCGCGGCCGCGGCCGTAGTGCTAGACGAGTTTTATGGCTGCAGAGGTTTACGGGAAAATAAAATTTCTGATTTTAGCTATAACCGTCTAAAATTATCTGTTTTTCTCGTTGCAAGTGCATGGGTTTTAGAATCGTGTTTTCTTCTGCTAAATGCAGATTAGAGGTATAACTAAGATGTTACATTAAAGAAGAATAACGGTGTTAAATTTCCTTTGCTATACTTTGGTAATTATTTCATCAAAACTTATTTATTTCAAAACTTCTTAATTATTTCAAGAAAACTTCAGTTAAAAATTAAGAAACCCAGATGATTTTAGACAGTTATAGCTGAAATTAGAAAAAAATACTAAAAAAAATCTAAAACCAGAGAAGACGAGATCCATCTTTTTACTTTTAGAAAAATTTAAGAGTCAAACTCTATCTTAATTGTTTAGTTTAAAAACACGATTCCCGTAAACCACGAATTCCGAGTTTCTATAAAACTCGCCATTAGGGAAAACAGATGATTTTAGACAGTTATAACTGAAATTAGAAATTGTATTTAAAATTCATAAAACCAGAGAAGATGAGATCTGTCTTTCTACTTTTATGAAAAGTTAAGAGTCATTCTCTTTCTTAATTATTTGATTTTAAAACACTTTTCCCGTAAAACTCTGCAGCCATAAAACTCGCCTAGCTCTATTATGGCCGCGAGGCGGCATCCTCTAAGATATTGATAACATATAATAGCGATGATTATAACAGTATGAGTTTTTAAAAAAAATAATATTTTAAACATTGATTTAATTTTTTTATTATTTGATGCCATTCTAAATGGATTTAAATAGTTAAAGGAATTTATTAATGCAAAGAAGACTGAAAGACGTTTTTCCCTAACAGAGAAACATAATACACCTGGTTTAACTTAAGTTAATTTTGTTATGTCATGAACATTTTTATTTATCCGAATAACTTTTCAGGGAAACTTACATCGCAGAAAATATTGCGCGGGCAATTTCTCTGGGAGAGCAATTCAGGATATTGAATACTGCCCGTCACGGAAATACGGAAATACATAATCACCTGATTGAACACCAGTGGGATTCGAGGTTTTGGGTCATATTTTCTCTTATTGTCTTTGTGTGTACAGATCACAATGCAAATATTTTTGTTGGAGTTATAAATGGGTATAGAAAGTCCGTGAAGTTGGACTTGTCTTCACTATCAAATAATACATATCACCAACATTTATAATAACACTAATATCACCAAGTCTGTTGTGATAGAATTAAAACTAAAGACATTAAAATTAAACCGCCTGTGTCAACTTAAACTTTTAAAAATATGAAATGAAACGGAGATTTAAAACGATAAAATGTTGGGAAAATGACAAATAATACACACTGCTCTTGTTATTGAGTATATTTCACTGCCTCTTTTTCGTGTATATACAGAAGGGTTATGATGGAATCGACACCAGGTTTTGAGGTAAGCCAGGGTCCGTTGGGAGGTGTTGTTGATTCAACCTTCCGGGATTCCCCCTTTCCCCCTCTCCACCCATAAAGTCTGTGGTCAAAGGACCCTCATCACTGATTCAAACTGACGTAAGGATATAGTTACTGTTTAAAGTTAAGCCTTTTTGTACATATACATATTACATATACATTTTTATTGTTTGTTTACGAGAGATAAATTTAACCTTAATGAACTTAACTCGTGCTCAAACTGTATTTGTTAAATTTTTCTTTTGTCACGAAGAACTGTGTTCCCATTAAGATGATTTTAACTGTTATTGTTTTTAGTAGGCTTTATAAAGGTACAATGAAGTAATACTTCTAAAATGTTATACACTAATGAACTTAAATATTGTTAATTTGCATTCATAACTTTACTTCATATAAACTAAACTTCATATAAAGTTACTTCATATAACTTTAATATTTATGCTAATTATTAAATTTACTGTACAGTAATGTTCAGTACATATAAGGGTACTGATACAACTATCAAACTACTTTTGTTGTATTACCTCCGTAAAATGAAAAAGTAGGGGTCTGGTAATTACAAATTTTGGCCTCAAAGAAACACCAATATTAATCAGTTTCATATCACTTGTCAAAGTTTTAAACTCTACACAACAATTTTTCATTTTAATGGTTCGATGGGTTTAGTATTAATGGTTTTAATTTGTGTGGTTCTCAAACATTCCTCGTGGCTTTAAAAATATTTCTCATCGAAGAGTAAAACACAAGATTATTATGTATGTACTTGAAATCATTAAATGAAATGATAACGTTCTTTTTATCTACCTTCAATTTCATTGAATATAACACTTGTTCAAATGAGCAGTTTTTCGGAACAAGGCTTTAATGTAGGTCTAATCATAAAATACTATAATACGAACAATGTCTGAAGGGATGTGTGTTCCATGATCTCGAAATTTAGCGGTTAGATTTTGCTTAAACTTTGCATTTAAGAGTGTTTAGCCCAAAAATAAGTTTAGAAGTAGTCTCAATCCCAGGAAAAATCGAATTTAGTCCAAATTTAAGTATAAAAATCGTAATTTTTAACATTGGTCTTATGGTTTGCTATTTTGGTAACGAAATGACAAATTAAAGTAAACAAAAATAAAGGAACATTAATTTTTAAGCAGTTTTTCTAACATCTGTTATCTGTGAAGAGTATGGTGTAGATTAAACAGCTTGATTACCATGACACTATAACAAAAATGAATTAAAACCAACAAGAAAGGCTCGGTTAACCTGGTACTAAGAAATATAATTGATCATTTTATGACCAGCTTCAAAACCAGATGTTGTAAATTATAAGGAAATAAGATAAATGAATCTGCCACTTCCAGAGTTTCCTGAAGGCTAATCAACTTATAATTAGTTATGAAGTTTGGCAACATGTGACTTTGCGTAAGTGGCTTGGAATAGTTACATTTATTAATCTAACTAATGACTTATTATAGTTTTATAAAAAAATATATTATTGTTTTATAAAACAAAAACTTGCAACAGTAGTAAGCTACAAAATCAATATTTTACAGGCAGGGGAAAACACAAAAACAAACCATATTAATTAGTTCTTATGGCTTTTTGATATATAACTATAAAACAGTAGACTATAAATTGTCATCATAAGGAATAACACGTCAACATCAATTGTAGAAAATAAGTTATAACAAAAAACCTAATTTAAAAATGTTAATAACATTTTATTAACATGTGTGTGTTTTTATCATAATATGATAGGATATCGCATTTATCAAATAAAATGATATCTAAATATAAACCACCTAAAATCAGCAACAAAAACTATTAAAAAACTATTAGTACATTACGCATCTCACGTGGTGGCTGTTTTATTGGCAATGGTATTTTAATCTTAATTTATGTGTGGTTCTCAAAAACATTCCTCTTGGCTTTATAAACATTTCTTGTACAGTTCTGTACGTTTATCGCCTTTTTTTGCTACGGCTAAGCCGATTTATATCGGATTCAGCAAGACTGACTCTCGAGTACTTCGACGTCTCCGGGCGCTTCCAACGTTACTGTACGGTCGCACATCAATAGCGCGAAAAATTACTTCGATTTGCATCAACTGCGCAAAGCCCGAACCAGAATAGGGTATTTGGTGGTGGAAGAAAACTCCTAGCTTACAGGTAATCACAACCTCCTGTAACACAAAGTGTGGTCAAAGTCTTGGCTCTGGCACTAGTATTTGTAAAATATTTAAGTCATAATCTAAACTACACTCCCACCATGCTATATTAATGGTTATTTCGTTCCGTTACGGTGTAGTTTTAAAAGTGACAACATAACAAACGTTGCCTTGGATTATTTTATAAATACATGAATTTTGTAAGTGTTTTAATTGTAAATATTTATGTTTGCTTTATAAACGTAGGCCTTCTTTTTCAAATCTCCAGGGAAGGATAATGTATCGTCCGTATATGGGAACTATATCCACATACAAGAATTTATCTCCCGTTATGAAAATGAACATAACCATGAAGCTACTCCGATTCATCGGGTGAACATATTTCCAGTCAACAAATTTATCCATAGCCTCAATAATAAGGCAGTTGAGCAGCCTACTACGCTTTTCACCAGGATATAAGCCAACAAAAATAAAAAAGGCCGGGGTCTCCTTATCCACCAATAACAACTACCCACCATTCTTCAACGCTTGCTTGAATTTCTCGGGTTCAAGATTTCACATGGTCTCAGGCAGTCCTTTTAAGATCTTCAACGGGGTTCTTCAACGAGGGATGTACCTCTTCTAAATGCCTCCCATTCTGCAGCGAGGGATGTCCATATCTTGACCGTGGCGAGTTCCAAGTGTATAAAAATTAGAAACCATTCAGTTATCTCCAGACATAAATGAAGCGATTTCAAATTTTAGTGTAATTTTCATTACAGTAATTTTGAAAGCACACTCCCGATTTTGAGGATTTCTCCCAGTAGGGTGAAGACAAGACCAAAACCTCTCAACATGGTGATTGATTGCCCCTTTGTACTGAACCCCGGCCGCGGTAAGTCCAAAGCAGTAAGGGTTGTGAGTAGTCAAGATCCACTTATGGTGACGTCATCGACCTAACACGTGCTCGTGACGACACGCAGCATCACGGGATCCGACACAGCCTCATGCTCACCACATTTCTTAAATACAAGGTGTTCAAAAAGTCCCGGAAAGACCTTAAAATTTTCATTAATGAAGCTAAACCAACGAAACCTCACACTTTTATTATAGGACAAAAGTACTATTTAAACGCACTTTAAATACGCTCTATTTATTTCTTATGGAGAATCCCATCAGAAATTGGAATTTTACTTTTAAGAAAAATAATGTTAAAAGTAAAAACGGTTTGTACATTAAATCAGCAAAATTTTATTATTAATTTATGGGGAAAATAGGGATAGGATGTAAATTAATAACTATAATTAGATTATAAAGAAAGTAAACATGAAAAGATTTATTAGCGAATTTAGGCCTATTCATTAAAAGGGGTACATGACGAAGACTGGGGAAACGTTGAATTCACGTTCAGTTCGGTAAATTAATATATACCTGATGGTCAAGTACGGTCTCAAAGTAAAATTTTATGTTAGAGGGATGTTTACTAAGCATTAAAAGGTAAAATTAATTTGTTTAGAAATTCTAAACCCAATGTTATTGATTTGGAAAAATTTTGATACAATTAGTTTTTAGGACTTCGCAACCCCTCAACACTTGTGTTTCTGGGTATGAAAATAATATTAATTTGCAAAAACTAGAATTTTTAAGCACTCTTAAGAATTCTTAGCACTTCCCCCATTAAAACATATTTTAATAATAAAGGGTTTTAATATAATATTTTTTTATCATTATATTATTTAGTATTTTTTATTCCTTGTTAGAAAGAAACAAATCGGGTTATTAAATAACTTCAAAGGGATGTCCTCGTTTTAAATAGGGAGCTTTTTGAAAATAAACACTGTGCCGTAAAACAGTTATACAAAGCAAGGAAACTTTGTGAAATATAACCTGCAATTTATAGCTTTAATAATAACAGAGAAAGAATATTGCATGCTTATGAAAATGTTTGAAAAATTACCTTTTCCAAGAGCAATGTAAATGTAGAAAAAAGTACGAATAGCCAGCATTACGGATATTAAACTCGCTGAATAGTGTTGAAATTGGCGTTTGCACTTCGTCTGGCTTCTTTCAAAGACTTTCCTCCCCTTTTCTGATCCTGAGCTCCTCCCTCCTCCCCACACTACAGTCGCCCGTATACACAGATTATCTCTTAACGTATCCATATATACTACGTTTCTTGTCACAAAAATAGCTCCGTCAATATAACTCTTAACTTTGATATTGCATTTGATCTTCCAATAAATCTCATAAAATTAACAAAAAAAATATGAGTTTTTAAGATTTTTGTATAATTAATTAGTATTTTTTTATCATAGTTCGAGGATTAGATCAGGAATACATGAATTGACCAATTAATTTAATTGACTTTTGTAAACATGAACGTGAAAACATCTAACTGTGAAACATGATTCACTTTTTTATAAGAATTGTTTATCCAATTTGCGCAGTACTTATTACATGATAAACTTTTTATTAAAAAAATATACAATTCCTTGAAAATTTTATAAACATGCAAATAATTTCTTTTAGGTATCAGGTTTATGTGAATTTCCTTTAAAAAGTCACAAAAGTGTAAGAAATTATTTAAAAGAAAACGTAAAGCATTGTTACAATGTAACTTATTGCTTTTTAGGTATTTTCTCTTTATTTTCTCCCTTCATAAGAGTATTTACATCCATAAAGGCAACCAAACTTCATTAAACAAAGTTGATACAAGGTAGTTATCACATCAGCTTTTCAACAGCAAACCCTATTACGGCTTTTTATCTGACCAATTTAAAAGTAATTGAAATGTTTGAAATGAAGAAGCAATAATGTTAGGCCTATACTAGTTAGGCGGAACATCTGATTAATTCAATGGGGAACCGGAACTGCTCTGAGTAAAATATCTTATTGTGACTTACGAAATTGAGTAAGTAAATTAGAAAGATTAAAGTGATAAAAAACAATATTCCGACTTTAGGTTTAGCTATACATCAAAATTTTATAAATTTTTAATTCATTTAGTCTTGTTTTGTGCGAATGGTTAACTTGTGATACATTTAAATCTCCCCATACTAATTTTGCAGAAGAATATCTAAACTAAAACAAAATATCATGATGCAGTAAATTATTTTATAAATCAAGAAAATACGTTTACATAAAAAATTGAGAGTTGCAAACGTCAGTTATATGTCACCCAGTTATTTAAAAATTTAATTAATTGGTAAAAACTTTTCCTTAATAATTCTATTTAATCACAACTTAATTTCTGACCATTTTCCTCCCCGCACAAAAGTCAACTTCGTAAAGTCCTACACTGTAAAACATGGATGAGGGAAATTAAAAATTAATAAACGTCATTCTGTCCTCTTAAACTTACTGACAATGTTCATCACCAAGTTCAGAAAATAGCAAGGGAAATTATTTGATATATGCGCAACTCCCTCTCCATCTAACCAACGAACGTTATTTCCACCTTCTGTAAAAACGTTTTTGTTTATTTTTATACGGAAAATCAAAATTCCAATCCATAAAATTCGAAGATAAAACACATAAAACATAAATGACAATTTAGAACACATTTTATCTATCAAAATGACATTTCGACCAATTTATATTTTTAACTAAATAGTTTTGTTCGACTACATGTTTACGTGTAGTTTATGTTTTAGATTCTGACTTTGTAGGCTACATGTAATCTGTAATAACCGGACATACATGAAAATATTTAAACCGGACATACATGAAAATATTTATGACAGCAATGTATATTCCTATTTTAAACCATAAATATATAATAAAATGAATAATTATTTAATGAAAACACAAGTTATATTAGGTTTATTTAACAAATCTAAACATCAAAGAAATATCTTAAACTATACAACATATAACAACCATCGTCTACAATGATCGTACTTATAACGCTGGCCTTGATTTATACTTGACTTGTAATACATATGGCTATTATTACTACACAGCACAGTTATTATTTTGTTTATGCAATAAAAGTTTTTTTTCTTTTTATTTGAGGCTTTGTAAAACAAATACATGAAGCCCTATTAATTACATGAATCACATTAAAGTCTGTTCACACAGTCATACAAATACAGAAAATGTTATACATATAAAAAAAATCACGTTTGCAAATTTCTTGAAACAATTTAACTAGTAGAGGCCAGGTCACCATATTTTCCTCTTTTAAAATGAACTTGATATCAGGAGGTACAACAATTCCTGCGGTAAGTAGGTCTTTGTACATAGAACTATTTGCCCCTGTAGGCGGGACATTCTTTTATGATATGATCCACAGATTCGATGCTCTCCCCACTGCAATGGGCACACATAGGAGAGTCAACCCTTCTCAGCATATACAACCTCTCTTCCACTAAACAATGCCCAAATCGAAGTCTAAAAAATAAAAGATATATGATATCTTCGAAATGTTGAAAATTCAAACCATGAACGAACTGAGAATTTAGAATTTATTTCTTTGTACCAATTTCCTTTAGTAGCACTAGAAAAGTAAGCATTCGCTCTTCTTCTAGTGTTTTTCCTTAAATCGAGCCAAATATGAGATTTTCTTAAAGTATAAGAATCTTCATCACACTGGTTATTATTTTATCCTGCCAATTTTGCCAAGTAATCAGCCTTTTCGTTGCCAGGGACCCCCACATGTCCAGGGACCCATTGCAACACAATTTCTTTTTTGCTGTTCAAAGCACACTCTACAATCGATAAACCCAACTTATAACTGATTTTGCCCAAAAAAAAGAATTCTCGATAACTTTAATAGAAACGAGGGAATCTGTGACTATGGCAATTTTATCATCTGACAATTGTGTTCTGTACTCTAACGACTTTAATATTCCACACAACTCCGACTTACTTTGCAACGTCACAGAGAGTAATATTTGTAAAATTTTCAAGATTTCGAGGTATGAAGGGCCTAGAATAACTATTCAACAAAACACTTACCAAATTTAAAGAAAATCGGTTGAAAAACGGCTTCCAAAACAAAGGAATAAAATACCATGTTTTGCATTAATAGCCGTATGATTAACATTGCCGACTACGAAACAATAGGCTACTGGCACAGGGGTGTAGATGACTCTTAAAGAAAAGTAAGAGTTTTATGCACAATTTGCATTTTAAAATTTGTGCCGTGATAGTGTCAACATCAGTTAAATATATTTTTTACATTAGTAAAAGCATTACTATCATTAATACATCAGTAAACGAGCCAACATGACTCAGATATTCCTTACATAAATGTTTTCTGGTAAAAGCAACGAAATGCTTAGTTTAAGTCTGTAGGATCATAAGAACCAACTAAAACTTTGCAATCGATTTCTTATCCTTTGGGAGCGAAGAGATTTGTTTCGTAACGACTTTTATAAAGCACAGAGTGTAGCCATTTACCTTGTTAGCTAATTCTAATCAAATGTAAAAAATATATCACCAGTATGAACTTAATATATTTTTTAACCAACAATTTTATTCAGGTAAAAGCCAACATGATTTTTTGTTGTTTTACAATACTGTAGATAGAAATTTAAAAGCATATTTGCAAAGCACACGCTGTAGTAGAGAAGCTAAGTAAAAGTTTATTATATATGTCTAAATTTCTAATTATGTATAAGCCTGACATATTACCCTGAATACCCTGACCTCTTCAAGGAGAAAACCCCCAAGGATTAAGTGGTAACGTAAGTAAAAAAAAAAATAATAATAAAACCCCTTAAATATTAAGGCATTTGTCCAGCAAAATAAAGGTCTCAACTAGTACACATTTTACATCATAATCACATTTCAAAATCTTGAAATGCAATAATCTCAGACTTACCCAACTAACCCAATCGAAATTGCTTGGTATACAAAGATCCTTAAAATGATATAAGATATGATCAAGGATTTCGAATACCTCTTCCTGACATACATTAAGCGTCAACAATTAAAAAGAAATGTTTGCTAAGCCTATATATAGCACATATAACGTACAGTACATCTTCATATAGTCATATTACAGTACTTCATATCCCTAATATTTTGCCAAAATTCCTAAATAAAAATGTTAAATGTGATACGTCATTGTGTTTGTTAATATTTTTAAATATAGTTTTAAGGAAAGTTTGACTCAGTTACCTTTTTAATTTAGTTAGTCATTCTCCTCTACTAATTTTCAACTTTAATTTAATGTGCATGTCTGCCTAGGCTAAAATTTTGAGATTTACTACTTCTCCTTGAGTGCCGGTCTTGTGAAGGTAAAATTCTAATACATTATTTTAAAACACGCATATAAATATCACGTGTTATTACTTAGTCTACATCACTAAATTAATTTTTAAAAAATTCCTGTAATTTGTACCAAACTGTATATACTTACTTTACTTTAATGTTGTACTTTTTTACGTTCAAGTTGGCTACTTAGTACATTAGACGTATGTCATAATTTAATTTTCTGATGGGATGTTATCGTAATTGACAATTCATTTGGTCGCATCAACAAGTTTAATCAAAACTTCTCGTTTTATTATCATGCACCATAGTTTGGTAGTTTTAAAAATAAAATAATCATCAACATGGTACTTTATCCACTTGAAAAATACAATTTAGTGAAACACCGATTGGAAATGTGGAACGACACATAGAATGGGTCTTCTCCAAATATTCTGATACACTATACAAAAATTACGTCTAAAATAAACACATAAAACAAATAAGACACCGTAATATTCACAAACGTTAATTAGCGTTAACACAATTCATCACACATAATTTAACAAGTGTACCTTTTGCACTGATCCTGTAGTTATCGGAAAATTTTGTTTTAATCCATAAAAGTAATGGAATAATTGATTTAATTAGATTTTTTCTATTTATTTGTTTCAAGAGGAAGAATTGTTACTTATGGTAAACCGTCAACACCTCTAGTAGAAAAAGAGGAAATGTTGTATTCAGGAAATGTTTGGAGACAACGGTTTGGTTAAAAGTGAAGTTGACTAGAAGGCTTCGTCTTAATTATTAAAACATCAACACAATAAATCCACACGGACAAGATATACAGTAATTTAAACACACTTAACAAACCGACAAAAACACGATCACGCAAGGCGCGGACAGAGGATAGACTGTTGTTGTTTCAAGGGAAGTAAATTGGAGTTTCTAGATTAGAGGGTAGGAGTCTGTTGAGGTCGATTTGAAAAGTTGTTAAAAGAGATGCCTCTGAGAGCAAAAGCCAATTCAAGTCTCATTCATAGAGGTTAATATCCTTGAGTTGAGCTTTCACACTTAAGTATTTGAAGGGGTATTCTGTCAGGACCAGAAATACCAATTTTCACGGTAGTTGAAGATTCATTCAATTTAATTTTTCTATTTCCATCTTTTTAGTACTTAGATATAGGCGTAATACAGTTATTCTTCTGTAATCGGGTTTTCTAAACGTACCAAAATTTTTCAACTTGTAAACACCGTATGCAAAATCTTTAGTG
The DNA here is from genome assembly GCA_030545055.2 of Neoaliturus tenellus. Lineage (NCBI taxonomy): Eukaryota > Metazoa > Arthropoda > Insecta > Hemiptera > Cicadellidae > Neoaliturus > Neoaliturus tenellus. The sequence goes on from CM061534.1 coordinate 141,547,447, forward strand.
AATAAAAATAAATATTTTTGGCAAGTAATGTAAGTGATTGTGATTGCAACAAAATAAATATATTTTTTATCTATTCATAACGTTTTAATTACGTCAAAAATACATATTCAGTTATGTCGCATACTTAAGTAATTTGTTATAACACGATACAATTATTTGTCAATACTACTACATACTATTTTCCAAGTGATTAAAATTAATAAAGCAAGGGTTTAAGCAAATTATTTGTATTTTATTATCTTTTTAAGCAATGATAACATGAATATGTAAACAGCATTTCAATACTAAAGTGTTGATTTTACAGGCCATTTCACTCATTTGATGGGCCAAAAATAATTATCTGTAGTACATTAAATTTTAATAATTGTTTTTATGTATTTAGTCATGCATTAGGTACTCTGCACCAATTAGGTACTCTGCACCAATTAGGTACTCTGCACCAATTAGGTACTCTGCACCAATTAGGTACTCTGCACCAATTAGTTTAATTACTGGTTCTGCGTTGTTGAAAGGGCTCTTAAGCCCTCTGCATTACATTTATTGAAAACGGCCTCACGATTGATTTGTTTTTCTTTACTTTCCATTTGCAAGCGTACATATATATATATTTAGATATTTATTTTTAGATATTTTATTTGAAACACCGACGCACTCTGTGGTGCGTATTTTAAGGTGAGTTTGACTGAAGGGGTGAGTGTGATTATTGTAATGGATCAGATGAGGTGTAGCTTTGTTACTGACAATATCAGCTGTTTCATTTGTCAGGATCATTAATTAATAGCCCAATGACCAAAGGCAGCTGGGTCCAATATCGAACCATCAAAAAGCACTAACTTTTCTCAGGATCGAACAGGCAAACTTCAGATTCAAAGGCGAGCTCTTTAACCACTCAGCTACCCAGCCAGTCCATACCGCATTACATACCGATCCTTATATCTCAATTTGAAGAAACCCCATATAATCTAATTTATTTTTACTGCAGTTACCATGATTTCAAATGAACTAAATTTTTTTACTTCGTTGAGGGTATTTTTTATGGCAGCTAATGGTTGATTTATTCATTTATGATTTATAATTATACTTCTAAAATAACATAACTGCTTAAAAATTATGGTTTCAATGTGTGTTACTGTGCCTTACTTACTGTAAGGCACAGTGCTTACTTACTGTGCCTTCTTGGTCACTGAATCCAATGGTTTTAAACTCTGAACGATGTCTCTCTATTCTTCTCTATCCTAGTTTGCATCAAATGTAGTCTCTAACATTGCTAAGGCCTTTAGCATCTGGCTTTTCCACAGTTTTCAGCCAGCAGAGTGAAATATCATCTTATGGGTTGTAACAGTCCATGTTTACAATTATGGACCATTTCCACACACATGACCTGACCGTCTCAGTCTTCTTCATTTCATACTAGTTGAAACATCAAAACGGTTATGCTCAATTCTCTGTAATTGCTAAATTTACAAAAATTCAATGCCTTTTGCACTGGACATCAACCACTACATTGTTATAAAACAAATATAAAAATATTACAAAAATCATTCGTTACACAAGATTTTTTAAATCTACCCCTATTATTACATTAGATATAGTTACGTTAAAAAGTATTCTTTCAATGTAAAACTAGCAAACTTTGTAAATGACGGACCAAAGCTTTCGATCAGATATTCATTAGTTATAGTCATCCCGATCCATCACTACAAACGAAGTTGATCGGCTATTTAAAAAGAGTAAACCCGATCTAAACTACTTTCACACAAATCACAATACAAGCTTGGTAGTAAAATGAAGTACTTAGCTTCATTTTGTATGCAGAGTGATGAACACATAGTTTATTGCTTAGCCTAAAATTGGCTTTTCTCATACGATAAAACTGGTAACGAATTGCTAATGATTAAATCTATTAACAAGTTGTTTTATTTACAGTATATTTGTTTTCAAAGTGCTAAAAATAATTTAATCCTTAATATTTAGACAACAAATATTTAAAGTCCCCACAAAAGTCTCGTTTAAGATATGCATGCTTCACATCTCAACCACATAAAAGGGCACTTCTGACACGTAAAGCCAATCACTGAGACTATTTTTATGGCAAAGTATTTTATTCATTCAAGCTATACATACAACATAAATGCAATCAATATTAAAGAAAAATATTTTAAGTTCCAAATTAAATCTTTGAATTTTCTATGTTTAACTGCCACCAATTTTGCGAGTTGTAAGTTGGTGGTTTGTTGTACATTGTATTCTGCACGTGTGGTGGAGCAGGTGTAGGGGAGGGGGGGGGGGTTATAAGAGGGATCAGGGAGGGCTGAGGATCGATACAGCAACAAGTGTCTGACGACTCGTTCAAGTCACAGCTCCTACGCTCCAGTAATTATAAAATTTCACCTCTGATTTTTTCTTGAAAACAAATTGAAAAAGATTCTTTGACAGAAAAGTACGGTATGATTTTAAATCTTGATGTTTCAAATTAAGATTCAAATAATCAGATTTAGTTTCAGTATAGAACAAAAATTAAAATAAATATTGCCTAGACATACTTGAATGTCATAACTATTACGTTTGGTTTTCATAATGAAAATGCCCGAAATATTTTTCAATCTTAAATTTTGGATCTATGAGTAAAATCACCATAAAACTATTATATCTAAACATGAACTAAATAATGAATAGTTATTAATTTATATTGTTTAGGTATAAGAACATCCATAACACATAACAATATTAATATAAATTTACTTTTAGTGTTCATATACAGAATTGTAAAAAAAGATTTACTGTAGATGAAAGTAAAGGGCAAAAAGAGTTTTCAATGAGTGTATTATTTTATATTTTTTTGGTAACCTCAACCTGGCATGTTCTTTTGTAACTCCAATTCAATAAGAATTATTTGTTTTAATGTAATCAGTTAAGTTTAATTATACATGATCAAATATTACAAAGTAATATCTTTTCTTCGGTGACCTAGAAAACTTAACAAGAAAACGAAAAATACCCTTAAACGATAGTACAAACTACCATGTATTGGTATTTAAATAGTTGATGCATATCAACTATTTACTGTGTGATTAGGTTTACATTTGGAATTAGTTATTTGGAATTTACATAGTTTGGAATATTACATAGTTATTTGGAATTTACATATGTTTGGAATTTACATAGTTTATTTGGAATTTACATAAATTCCAATTGTTTTCAAAATCTATAAAAATATTTTGTAAACACGTTTAATATTAATGCTGTAATTTTCTCCAACAAATGAAAATTATCATTCATCAGACTATTTGTGAAATTTAGAAGAACAAATTTTAGTTAAACAGGGTATCAGAAAAAAAAATATCAGGATTGTGTGGGAGATGATTAATTGAGCATAAACAAAGAAACAAGTTCCTATAATCATATGTCCTATCATGCTTCTTTAAGCTGCTAGTCGCCTTTTTGTTTTTTACACTTAATAATTGTTAGTTCCGTAACAGATCGTTTTATAAAGTTCGTATTTAGCATTAACCTTGAGCACAAAATTGTTAATTTTCAGAAAAAAAATATATTTCCTGTGTATGTTTCATAATAGCGGTCATTCTGAATTTTTAGAATCAAATATCTCAATACCGGCAAATTTTATCAAAATTTTACTAGTGACAAAAATATTACAAAATAAATAACCAAACAAATGATACAAAGTTTCTAAAGATCTGACAACAAATAACTGATTTTTCAATTCAATAAAGTTATTTTGCATGATTTATAATGCAAAATCAATTATTTTAATCAGAAAAATCTCAATAATCATTGGGTATCATTGATTACATTGTTTAATTTGCAAACTTGTTTGTCTCTTGTGCAATTTTAAAAACAACTGGTTTTGAAATTTTTTTGTTAAAAAAATTTTAAATGGACCACTTGAAAAACCCCTAGTAACAAATAATAAGTTTTTTTCGTAAATAAGCATTACTGTGATAATGCTTTGTTGTGTGTTGTTCATAACAAATATTATAACCATACTACTATCCGCTTCAGAAATAAAAACGTTTTAATGTAAATAACAAAATGGCAGCTAAAGGATTAACGAAGCATTTTAAGACATGGTAACGTAACATTTTTTTCATCACACTACATCGATATCACCTGTTTTCGACCCTCGTTTCTACCGTCGAAACACCTGTTTTGCCGGAATAGGCCGGCAAAATTTTCCGGCCTAGGCCTGCAAAATCAGCTGGCCTAGACCTTACCTAAAAACATTCACAACACGTTGTATCACAAAAACATGTGACTGCAACAATGAAATGAATTGGTTGCCTAGCAACCGGAAACACATTGCATCCCGCTAGATTAGGTTAGTAGTTATGCTTGGCTTAGTTGTTTGGCTCTGAATAAAATATTTTTTCATTAGTATAATATTTATTGCATTGTGTAGTGTGTACGATCGTTTCAAGTTCTCGGCTTCGTCTGGAACTTGAAACACGATCTCGGGGCCGGCAAAACGCCACTTTCGGCCCTTGTGGTGACGAAATATACTATTTACACGGAATCACCTCACAAAATCCTGAAACTTTTTGGTGACCCTGTATATGGTTGTTTAAAGCTAGAATAGAAAAAACTTCAACATTCACGATGAATTGTGCATTCCATTAATGTGTTTCATAAGAGTACTTTGAGGTTAGCTCAAAAAAGTAAAACACGAAACACGAGTCCAAAATGATTGACATGAAATAGGTAATTATGGAACTACGATGGAAAAATTGTTGTATATTTTTAACTGCAATGAAGATGAGTTCGACATAATTAAAATTGTTGCCATTGAACGAGACCCTGCATTCTGTGGCTTTATCGATCTAACTTCTCTTGCGGCTGTCCCGGCAGACTTAACAACTTTCTGTAGGCCTACACGAGACACTCAAGAACATACTTCTGTCCTTGGGTTTTACAATTGAAAAAAAATTTATACTATGGGTTTTTTTGGTAGGGAACTCCTCATACAGTTTTCATCGATTCCAAGTTTATTGTGTGGATAGGTATCTGTAGTTGTTTACGCCAAAAATGTATGAGTATCGGACATAAATAAAGGCGCTATCAATTATGAAAATTTGAAATTTTCCCATTTTAACATTGGGCTTGGGTTTAGTTTTTTAAACATCTTTTAATGTACAGCTGGAAATAAGTTTATTTTCGGCGATTATGTAGTGATAATCACAATATTGGATTGGTAGAGTGTTATTTATTTAAAAATAAATGTAACAATTTTAGAAAATACATGGGATAGCCTAGATTAAAATGCTTGACTTAGAGCATTATTAATACTAGTAAATATATTTCTCACAAAATTTATAGAAAAACGAAAATCTTAGAAATGAACTGAAAGGCCAAATCCGTTGAAAAAGTGTGTCTCCCCCGAAACTGCAACGTATACGTATTTCGTTTAGACTCATTCAGACTAATTAGGAATTATTTTCAAGTCTCTCAACCAACCTAAAATTTAAACCTACTTAATTTTAAAAGAAAGTTCAAGGTGTTAACTGTATAGTGAGAAAAAAACAAAAACATTTTTAACATTGTAACTAATATGTAATTTATTTTCAATTAGTCCAGTTTCTTAATACTAATAAGATACTCCTAAATCTTACATTTATAACCAAAGCGAATAAGTTCTACTTGGTAAGTAAAAATCCGTAAATAAAGCAGTGTAATATATCATTCTTATGGAAGTCTTTTTTTCAGAGAGGCATATTATGCAATATTAGGCCTACCGTTTCGTTGTCTTAATTATTCGATATAGTTTTGTTAACAACATGTACCTTTAATTTGCTAATGCAGAGCAATTTTTTATTCTAATTTTATAATAAAGACACTCATTTTGTTTTTATTAAGCAAAAATTATTCTTAACAATGGAATCCTAGTATCACTACTATAGGGGTATCAAGTAGTTAGAGCCGTTTAAAGTTGATGAATGATCGAACTTTATATCCAAGGGATTCCAACTTTCTCAATTAATTAAATGCCTTTCACAATTTCGCCTATGGCTTGCTCTAATGAATCTTTTGGTATAGCTTTAGTATAACAGGTTTTATCTTTATCCCAACGCCAAATTTGTCACTTCATTATCATTTTACTATTACATATCTTTGTAAACCCTAATCAAAAGTTAAATTAATTGGATCAGTAATGTCCTAAAACAGTAAGTAACAACGTTAACTAATAAATCCATATCATCACCTCCACTCTTTTCTATATTGAGCAATAAAAAATATAAAATTCCAAAATATGGAAAATAATGTCCTTGAAATAAGACTAACCTGAGCCTATGTAAAGAGCTCAAAAATTATAACTGATTTAACTGTTAACTTGTATGTAAAAGGTTTTAAACTTTATCAAAATTAAATAAATCCATCATCCATGGTAAAAAAATCCTTTCAATATAATTTTGCGTTTAATGCATTAAGGGCATTAATGCATTAAATGCATTTACCTCAATTCATGTTAATGTGATATTTTATTATAACTATATCACTCGCAATTTTTGTAGTTAACCTTCGTAAATTAATCGTTTTTATGAGTTGAACCAAGAAATTTCACTTGTTGAAATCGCCCACGAACAATGTTTGCAATACATACTTTGCGTCATCATGGACAGTGTTAAATTATACAGACTGTCAAAGTATCGGACTCAAACTATTACATTGTTATATCATTTATTTTCGATGAAAGGGAAATTGCTTTTCGGTTGTTTTACTAAGCTTTGCATCTCTATTTTATTTACAGACGAAAATTACTTAATTATCTGATAACTTAGAAGATTTAAATTTTGATAAGTGTCAGTTAATTACGCCGTTGTGTAATGTACGAGAATGACACAAAAATTGTCAAAATTCCTATAAAAGAATCATATAAGTTTATACTTTTGTATTTATTATGTTATGTATTTTATTTACATGTAGTGCTTTAGACATATAATCAACTTAAAAGTAATAAAAAATTTTTAATTTAAATATAGAACAGTAATTTATGTATTTAAAGAAATTTGTATTCCTTCAACTCAGCTAATCTACTGGGGCACTATCAACACTTTTAATCATCATTTGACCACCTCCACAGTCTTTATATTTTATATCTTTAATTTCCTCATATATTTAATAACTACCGAACGTATTAAATTTTATTAGGTAAACCAGTGAATATACATTGAGTGATAATTTGTGAAATTAAAAAGTTTTGAACGTTTTAATTGTAATGTTCTAACAGGTATGTAACCATGATTTTTACAGTGGGAGTGACAGTTATGATGGTAGTGGTTGTGAAGAGCGGTTTATGAAGGAACTGCTTTGTCCTTGTCACAAGATTGAGTGCCTTTGTCGATCCGTGTACATGTAATAGGTGTGGAACCTTTATTTTACAGTGGCAGTGACAGTGGTGATGGTAGTGGTTGTGAAGAGCGGTTTATGAAGGAACTGCTTTGTCCTTGTCACAAGATTGAGTGCCTTTGTCGATCCGTGTACATGTAATAGGTGTGGAACCTTTATTTTACAGTGGCAGTGACAGTGGTGATGGTAGTGGTTGTGAAGAGCGGTTTATGAAGGAACTGCTTTGTCCTTGTCACAAGATTGAGTGCCTTTGTCGATCCGTGTACATGTAATAGGTGTGGAACCTTTATTTTACAGTGGCAGTGACAGTGGTGATGGTAGTGGTTGTGAAGAGCGGTTTATGAAGGAACTGCTTTGTCCTTGTCACAAGATTGAGTGCCTTTGTCGATCCGTGTACATGTAATAGGTGTGGAACCTTTATTTTACAGTGGCAGTGACAGTGGTGATGGTAGTGGTTGTGAAGAGCGGTTTATGAAGGAACTGCTTTGTCCTTGTCACAAGATTGAGTGCCTTTGTCGATCCGTGTACATGTAATAGGTGTGGAACCTTTATTTTACAGTGGCAGTGACAGTGGTGATGGTAGTGGTTGTGAAGAGCGGTTTATGAAGGAACTGCTTTGTCCTTGTCACAAGATTGAGTGCCTTTGTCGATCCGTGTACATGTAATAGGTGTGGAACCTTTATTTTACAGTGGCAGTGACAGTGGTGATGGTAGTGGTTGTGAAGAGCGGTTTATGAAGGAACTGCTTTGTCCTTGTCACAAGATTGAGTGCCTTTGTCGATCCGTGTACATGTAATAGGTGTGGAACCTTTATTTTACAGTGGCAGTGACAGTGGTGATGGTAGTGGTTGTGAAGAGCGGTTTATGAAGGAACTGCTTTGTCCTTGTCACAAGATTGAGTGCCTTTGTCGATCCGTGTACATGTAATAGGTGTGGAACCTTTATTTTACAGTGGCAGTGACAGTGGTGATGGTAGTGGTTGTGAAGAGCGGTTTATGAAGGAACTGCTTTGTCCTTGTCACAAGATTGAGTGCCTTTGTCGATCCGTGTACATGTAATAGGTGTGGAACCTTTATTTTACAGTGGCAGTGACAGTGATGATGGTAGTGGTTGTGAAGAGCGGTTTATGAAGGAACTGCTTTGTCCTTGTCACAAGATTGAGTGCCTTTGTCGATCCGTGTACATGTAATAGGTGTGGAACCTTTATTTTACAGTGGCAGTGACAGTGGTGATGGTAGTGGTTGTGAAGAGCGGTTTATGAAGGAACTGCTTTGTCCTTGTCACAAGATTGAGTGCCTTTGTCGATCCGTGTACATGTAATAGGTGTGGAACCTTTATTTTACAGTGGCAGTGACAGTGGTGATGGTAGTGGTTGTGAAGAGCGGTTTATGAAGGAACTGCTTTGTCCTTGTCACAAGATTGAGTGCCTTTGTCGATCCGTGTACATGTAATAGGTGTGGAACCTTTATTTTACAGTGGCAGTGACAGTGGTGATGGTAGTGGTTGTGAAGAGCGGTTTATGAAGGAACTGCTTTGTCCTTGTCACAAGATTGAGTGCCTTTGTCGATCCGTGTACATGTAATAGGTGTGGAACCTTTATTTTACAGTGGCAGTGACAGTGGTGATGGTAGTGGTTGTGAAGAGCGGTTTATGAAGGAACTGCTTTATCCTTGTCACAAGATTGAGTGCCTTTGTCGACCCGTGTACATCTAATAGGTGTGGAACCTTTATTTTACAGTGGCAGTGACAGTGATGATGGTAGTGGTTGTGAAGAGCGGTTTATGAAGGAACTGCTTTATCCTTGTCACAAGATTGAGTGCCTTTGTCGACCCGTGTACATGTAATAGGTGTGGAACCTTTATTTTACAGTGGCAGTGACAGTGATGATGGTAGTGGTTGTGAAGAGCGGTTTATGAAGGAACTGCTTTGTCCTTGTCACAAGATTGAGTGCCTTTGTCGAACCATCTACTGTTGTCTCGGTGTGGTACCGTCATTTTACAGCGGCAGTGGCAGTGGTGACGGTAGTGGTTGTTTTTTGTGTTGAACGGTTTGAAAAGTATATTTTGAGCGATTCTTATAAAAAATTACGTTAGAAAACGATGGTGAAAATTCTACCACTCTCCGACGCTGCACTCGCCTGCCTTTTCCAATTTCTCAAAATGGCGGCTGTAGTTTTATAAGTTTTTGTTGAATATCTTTTGAACCGTTATGGACAGCTAAATGTTTTAAGTTAGTTATCTTTTGAAAATAAAATTTTGCAATTTTGATATATAATATGTATTGGTTGTTATGTTTGATAAGAGTGATATAGCTCTTTAAAGCTACTTTCAGTTGTGCACTTTTAAGTGAGTTTCTTATGTTGGGAAAACCATATTACGGTGATGCCAAAGTTAGAGATATAATCCTTTAACCATGTTATTTTTACTAAAGGGTCCCCAGATTCCAAAAAACCAGTCATTAAAATCTTCATATCTGCATTTATATACTTATTAAGATACATATATAAATATGTACTTAAATTCCGTGAAGCCGGTTAAGTTGTTAGCAAAACATCCGATTTTTATCCATCTTGACATGAAGGTGTGGGACTAGGTCTACGTCCATTAGTTATGTCGATTGGAAATATCAAACTATGGGAAAAGGGTGATATACAGGTTCAAATTTGTCTAAAATAAGCTTAAACCTTGATTTTGGGCCGATTTTAGACAAATTTGAACCTCTATATCACCCTTTTCCCATTGTCTGTTAATGCCAATCGATATAACCAATGAAAATAAACCTAGTCACACTTTCATGTCAAGTTTGATAAAAATCGGACGTTTCGTTAACAGGTTTACCAGCTTCACGGAATTTAAGTAAATCTTTATATGTGTATCTTAATAAGTATACAGTATATTATATGCAGATATGAAAATTTTTATGAATGGTGTTTTTGGCATCTGGGGACCCTGTAATAAAAAGTTAACACGGTTAAACACTTATATCTAACCTTTGACACCATCACCGTAATATGGCTTTCCCAACAAAAGAAATTCACTTAAAAGCACACAATTGAAAGTAGCTTTCAAGAGCAATATTACCTATATCAAATGTAGCAACCAATACGTATTAAATATCAAAATGTGCAAAATTTTATTTCCTAAATTTTGTTAATTTACAAAATTTAGCTGCCTTTAGCGGTTAAAAAAATACTCAGCAAAAACTTATAAAACTACAGCCGCCATTTTGAGAAATTGGCCATAGCAGGCGAGCGCAGCGTCGGAGAGTGGTAGACTTTTCACCATCGTTTTTCTCAGGTAATTTTACATAAGAATCGGTCAAAATACAATAGTTTGCAATTACTTCCGGGTTCAGCCATTTTTTGAGCTAATTTTACTACACTAGTAACTGCCTTGCCTTTTGTCTCAGGATTGTCAGCCATTGTCGAACCATCTACATGTAACAGGTATGGAACCGTTATTTTACAGCGGCAGTAGCAGTGGTGACGGTAGTGGTTGAGATGAACGGTTTACGGCGCAACAGCTTTGTCCCGTGTCACTGATTGACGGCCTTTGTGGTCTCGTGTTTGCCGCTCTCCGCACCTCGTTAACAATAATGACGCCGTTTTGCTTATAACGCAGACAACCGAAACGAACCCCAAAGCCGAAATGAATGATAGTTTAAGATGTATGATTATGAACGTAAGGCATTGGCTGTATATACTTTTTTTTCAAAATTTGATCGATAACAAATAAGTTCAGATGGATTATGGATATTTTCATTTCTCTTACCGAGGTTTACAAAGGAAATAAATAGTTAATAGCACTGTCTAGGTGTACCCGGTATCATAGACCAGCCTTAAAGTCCTTTTGAAATTAACAGAATTTACACAAAATAAATTAAAGAAAGTTAAATTGATTTTATAAATTTAAATTTACTCTTTTGAATTTAAATTTTGATTAAAGATAAATTGTACCATTACAGGTAAAGCGATTATGCTCTATTGATTGGCGTTTATTTAAATGTACATAGTGTACAGAAGTAACCTATTCAGACCAGAAGTCTTTAATATTTAAATACAAATCCACCCTGTTATGGGCATTTTCAGATTTTTAACTTTATTTTAATACAACTTTTATAGTTTAATGTGTACCCCTAATCTTAACTGTTTAGGACGAAATGGAGATGGAAGTTTAGTTTTATCCCATAAGAATAGCATAAAGGAAATTTTTACATCCATCATTGTTTAATTACTAAGTAAAACACATAAATAACTGAAGAAAAACGTATATAATGAAAACTTACAGAGAAAGTTATAAGAGAGTAAAAAAAACATTGTTTTTGTTTACGTCATATGATTTAAATTATATTGTTTGTGTTACATCACATGTTTTAAATTATTTTACATTTCCCCCTTCAAAAGTCTTGATATAGAAATCGTCATGATATTATTTTGGCTTGTTTCTAACACGGATTGGTCTTCTTGAGTCATTTCCCTAGTGATGAAAACTACTATTTTATATTTTACATTTTCAAAGATGAATGGAAAATAATCTACTATAAAATATTTAGTATGGTTAAAGTACAAATATAAAAGGATTATATAAATGAGGTAGCCAAATAATGAACACCTTTTTTATGCTTAAAACAGTGAATTAATATTTAAGTTTTTTATATTTATGTAAGGAAAACCAAAATTATAAAACTTTTCTAATTAGTAGGTTATTTATATTTCTATACCGTATTGTTAAATACATTTATTAATTTCTCGTAATTCGTTTCATTTTCCTATCAAGCTTGTACTGTTCTTTCTAAGAGATGAGTTTTTTTTGTGATTAAGAGCTTCTTTCTAAAACAAACTACGTATTCGTTTCCTACTTAATATCCCATATTTTTTCTATTTCTAGTAATACGCTATAGCTAGTCATTAAAAACTTGCTTGACTAAATGTATTGTATGCCTTTGTATAAAATTTCAAAGTTCAAATAAAAAAATGTTAAACTGTTTAAAAGCTGTTGTACTGAAAAGATAACACAATGTCAATAAATAAAAATATTGACAAAACCACACTTGGCTGGAAAGAAGACCAACAGGCAGGCGGTTTGACTTCTACACGTTGAATTTAGTGTTCACTGAAAGGAAAACACAATGTCAATAAACGCAAATATTGACAAAACCACACTTGGCTGGAAAGCAGAGCAACAGGCAGCCGGTTTGACTTCTACACGTTGAATTTAGTGTTCACTGAAAGGAAAACACAATGTTAATAAACACAAATATTTAAATAATAAACACAAACACGTTACTTCTACTAATTGCTGATCCTTAACATTGAAATGATATACCATCAGTAGATAATGAGTAAAAAAAAAACAACTTTAAAAATATGTTACTTAATTTTGCAAATTTCACCAACCAATTTGGCTTTATGGTAGTTAAGTGTATTTTAATTTATTTTGATCAAAATTATATTCTGTGCAACCGATCTAGATATAATCCTGTATTACTAATTTGAGACTAAGAGTTAAATCTTGAAAATACCTTACGATTCCTACTAATATTATAAATGTGAATGCCAAGATGTTTGTTACGCTTTCACGCGAAAACTACTCAACCGATCATCATGAAACTTTGTACAAATATTCTTGGAAGTATCAGAAGTAATTTAGGATATTTTTGTTTAAAAAAATTTTATGAAAGTTTAATTTTTTTAAATAAATAATTCAATTTATTTCTTGCTAAGAAACGAATTCAATTAAAAATTCCAATTTTAGGTATTCCAGCGATTTCTTATAAATATGGTGAGCGCGAGGGCGAGTGAGTGTAGCGAACGAGCTAAACCTGACGGCGAGTAACGCGAACGAAGCCGCCGGAAAATTTAGAGAAGAATCCTATACTATTATACGAGCAATGTCTGAAGAGATGTGTGTTCCACAATCACCAAATCTAGAGGGTCGGTTTTGCTTATCTTTGCTTTGAAAAGTGTTTTGGCCTAAAATTAAGCTTAAAAGCAGCCTCAAATCCAAGAAAAATCTAATTTGGTCTCAATTTTAGTTTAAAAATCGTGATTTTTAACATTGGTCTTATGGGTATTTTGGTAACAAAACAACAACTAAAAGTAAACAATAATAAAGGAACATTAATTTTAAGCGGTTTATTAATAGCTGTTATCTGTGAAGAGTCTGGAGTATATTTAATAGCTTGATTACCTTGACACCATGCCAAAAGTGAATTAAAACCAACGAGCGAGGCTCGGTTAACCTGTTACTAAATTGCTAATAACGGGTGAGCCAAAATAAACACGACAGTTTTTAAAATGATTTTTTTTAATGAAACGTAGTTTAATATTCACTATATTAAAGAATATAGCTGACTGATTAAACAGCTAATTAAACACTAATTAAACAGCTGACTGATGTTGTTGTGAACAGTGCAAAATTTGTGCTCCATAAAAAGTGTTAAATTCTAAATTAATATCTTAGAAAGTAAGTGATTTTTAGTTATAAGATTAATTTAAGGACTTTTTTACGAAATTCAATCAAATGTCTAAATTATACTCTCCAGTTAAATATTAACAATAGAATTAAGGTGCATATAACCTATTTTGAAGTTGTGCATCTTAGTCAAAATACATCAGCTGAGATAACTATTCAAGTAAAATTTAAAAATTCCCAGAAATAAATATAGTTTTAGCATTGAAATGATTAAATCCATTATACAAACTAGAAGCCAAAAAGCCAAAAGTGACCTGGAATCTAAACCTAAAACCCCAGAATCGCATGGCAAACTGTTATTGAATCTAAAAACAAAAATATGTAAAATGCAAGAGGATGTAAAAGTGTTAGAACTGAGAAAACATGAATTACTCAAAGAATTAGAAAACCTGAAATCACAACAGGGTAATTTTAAAAGAGAAATAAAAAATACACAAGGCAAAAATCTTTCAGGTGCTAGCCACAATAATGATTTGTATTTGAATGACATTCATCTTCAGTCATATTTTGATTGTTTATGTAATGAAGTTACAGAAGAGAGGAATGATATACTATTTGTTGGACCTACGACCACACAGCTTCTAAAATATGGAACTTTATACGAAAATCTAACAGCTTTAACTGCCCTTGACTTTGATAAAGCAAACTTTGTACTGTTTTGTGTAAATGATTGTCCTGAAATACAAGTAAAAAAAAGTTATAATGGAGCCCACTGGAGCTTGTTAGTATACCAAAGGGACATCAATACTTTCTACCACTTTGACAGTGTCATTGGTTTGAACAAGAAGCATGCTGAACAACTTGCAAACAACATAACAAGTAATTCCAACTTTGTTGAAACGAAAACATTGCAACAGAAATCATACTTTGAGTGTGGTTTACATCTTCTAGTCAATGCAAAGTCAGTAATAAATCAAATCAAAGTGAGTGGAAATGTTATTGATAACTTCTGTGATAGGCTTAAAACAGATGTAAATAATATTGAATTACCTGACCAAGAAAATGTCAAATGCAATCAAGATTATGGCCCCAATCAAGTTTGTGAATATAACACCTATAAAACTGTATCAGTATCAAAAAAATCAAAAATTAATAAATTACAATCCAAACAATGTGAAGCACTTCCAGTACTGCAAGAAAAGTTTACTATTTTGACCTCTAACAGATTTTCATGTTTTGAAAATGAAATTGAATCTTGCAATGTAGAATATCAATGCGAACCACACAACAAGAAAGATAAAGAAATAATACATAAAAATAAATCAAAAGTAATTATGGTTTCTGACAGTCATGGAAGAAGGTGTGGCGAATTATTGCATGACCAACTAAAAGAAAAATTTGATGTTCTTTCAATTTTCAAACCAAATGCGAAATTTAAACAAGTGACCGAAGACTTGCCTAAGCTTACAGAAAAATTTACAAAAAAAGACTATGTGGTCGTACTAGGTGGTACAAATGATGTAACAAACTTAAATTCATTTGAAAATAACATTCTTGAAGACTTTCAGGTCTTAAATAAAACTAGCAAAATCACCAACGTAATATTCCCAGGCATCCTTCATAGATTTGATAAGCCTTTTCTGAATGACAAAATTATCAAAATTAATAATGAATGGAACAGAAATTTAAAAACACTTTCCACAGAAAATAATAATAGTTTTGTTTCAGTAAAAAAATTTAACATGAATAGAAGGGACCATACAATTCACGGTTTACATTTAAACATGAATGGAAAAAGAAAATTAATGTCCGTTATCGCAGAAACTATTAAAGAAGACTCTATGACAAAAGAGAACCATCTCAAAAGTGATAAATGTGTGACAACAACGAACAATTTAAACATAAAATCATTGAGTGACTGGCCTCCACTATTGCCAAGCGTAAAACAAATTGAATTAAACCAGAACGTACCCTTGGGCAAAAAGGTTCTACCATCTAAATTAAAGAAAAGTGATTATTGCAAAGTGAATACTTGTGGAAACTTTCTAAATTCTAGTACCAGTAGTGATGAAGACAGTCTAATTTCGATCATAGACGACAAGACTTGTTCTCCTTTATTTTGCGGCTCAGTGAGAATGGATCTTCAACCAGAGACTCCTATTTCAAATCTGTCTGTTCCATGTGATTCTTTAAACAGGTAAAGCCACCAGTCGTTGGGAGGGTAAATATAAAAGACAACCCCTCACTTAAAAATAACATTTCAATTTTTCACCAAAATGTGCAAAGTGCAACTAACAAAATTAATGTTTTAGAAATTGTTTGCATGGAATTAAATCCAAATTTCTTTGTTATCAGTGAACATGCATTTAACGCTGAAACTTGCCAATTTTTTCAGTTACAGAACTACGTCCAGGCTAACATATACTGCCGGAAATATTATAAATCAGGAGGGGTTGCAATTTTTGTTAAAAACACAATTGTATTTCATAAATTAAATTTTAACTTTTCTACGACAAAAATTTAGAAATCACTGGTATTTCATTTAAAAGCAAAAATGGGAAAATTAGCCTTGTTGGTATTTACCGTTCTCCAAATGGTAATATCAACACATTTTTTGAAAAATTTGAGTTCCTTTTACAGCTCTTAACTAAACGCAAATCAAAATTTATTACTATCGGTGATTTTAACATAGATGTACTGAATATTAAAGATAGAGCTGTAAAACAATTTAAAGATTTATTACATTCATTTAATTTACAATGGTCTATAAACTCTCCAACACGTATAAAAGGTAATTCTAAAACTGCAATTGATAATGTTATTTCAAATATAAGTGGTCTTATAGACATTGATGTCATAAACACAGCTGTCTCTGACCATTTTGGGCAGATGGTTACTCTAAACAATTTTTCTCCTGAACTAATACAGTCAACAAAAAAGTTACAACGTATCACCTTACCAGAAAATATTACAAAGCTCAAGGAATCTTTGAAAAATGAATCCTGGCTGTCTGTTAATAGTAAAGATTCGGTTGAGGAAAAATTTTCTGAGTTTGTGTCAACATTTTTTAGTCATTTGGACAAAGCATGTCCTTTACGAACATACGTTGAAAGACCAAAAAAGAGATCATCGACGTGGATAACTAAGGGGATATTGGTATCCAGAAAAAAACATTAAAATCTATTCAAAAATATTCTATAGCTCCCAAAATGAAAATTTTAAAACATTTTACAAACGGTATAGAACAATTTATAGAAGGGTAATCAGAGCAGCAAAAGCATATGATATTAACAGAAGGCTTGAACAATGTAATAATTTTTCTAAATCTGCTTGGAATATAATAAATGGTCACAAAGAACAAATTAAAAAACCTATGAAGCTTAAAGTGAAAGAAAAATATATTTCTGACCCCTTAAGTATAGCCCAAATTTTTAATTCTTTCTTCTCAAACGTAGCTATTAATAATGACATTAAACCCGAAGAAATAAAATGTAAAAACATTATCACAAAATCTATGTTTTTATGTCCTGTCACAGAAGAGGAATTAATATATGTCTGCAAAAAAATCTACTGATATCACTGGTTTTTCTATGTGGTTATTAAAACAGATAATTTCAAGTATTAGTAAAATTTTAACAAAATTAATCAATCTGTCCTTTGAAGAAGGTATTTTCCCTGAAAATTTCAAATTGGCAAAAATCATACCTATATTTAAGAAAGGAGATCCGTCGGACGTGAGTAATTACCGACCGATTGCTCTCCTGCCTATCTTTGGCAAAATCATAGAAAAACTTTTTTATATTAGACTTACCTCTTTTTTGGATCATAACAATATTCTTTCAAAAGCTCAATTTGGATTTAGAGAAGGTTTCAGTACACTCGACGCTATAAATAACTTCCTTGAATTCATTCTATTTGGACTTGAAAAGGGTCATAAGGCTACAAGTGTCTTTTTGGACCTCAGTAAAGCATTTGATTGCGTTGATCATGCTTTACTTCTGAATAAACTTGAAAATTATGGTATTCGAGGAACTTCTTTTAAGTGGATTAAATCCTACCTTGAAGGAAGAACCCAACAAGTATTGATACAAAATCAATTGTCCGGTAAAGAAAATATATCATATGGTGTTCCTCAAGGCTCAATCCTTGGCCCAGTATTGTTCTTACTTTATGTAAACAATTTAGATGAAATAATAAATGTTAATCAAATTACACAATATGCTGATGATACAACTCTCAGTTTTACAGCTGATTCAACTGAAAATATAGAGAGTGTATCTTTCACACAGGTCAATTGTTGTGTTCAGTTTTTTAATAGTTTAAACTTAAGAGTGAACTATTCAAAATCAAACTACATAAATTTCAATTTAGGAAATGTAGATGAAAGCAAAAACCCAGTAATTATGATAAATGATCACATTTTGGAACAAGTCAATTGTGTAAAATTTCTGGGTTTAAACGTAGAACAAAATTTAACTTGGGAACACCATATTGACTATGTCTGTAAGAAAATTTCCTCAGGAATATTTCTTATGCGTAAACTTTCGAAATATTGTGGAACAAAAATTTTAAAAACAGCCTATTATGGCATAATTCAGCCACATTTATCTTATGGATTACCTTTATGGGGGGCTTGTGCCGATTCCAAATTTTCAAGGGTATTTATTCTACAAAAGAAATCTATACGAATCCTAGCCAAGATAGGCAGAAGAGAATCGTGCCGATCAGCCTTTCGTAGTATGGAAATTTTAACGTTAGCAGGTTTATATATTTATCAGACAATTAAGTTTTTTCTAACAAAATGTGACTCAAAAATTGGCACACATTTTCATAATTATAATACAAGAAATAAAAATTTATTCAGAACTGGTTTCCACAGGCTTGAAAATTACCATAAGTTGCCATGTTACGCTGGAGCTAAATTGTTTAACCATCTCCCTGAAAGCATAAGAAATAATAATGAAATCAATTTATTTTACAAAAAACTAAGAGAATATTTAATAAATAATGCGTTTTATAGTGTAGTAGAGTTTATAAACCACACCCATGCAAACACTTAGAAATTAATAGTTTTATAGTCTAAATAAAGTGCACTTTGCCCAATAATTTATTGGGTTTTGAATAAACTGGTGGCTCTATCTGTTTAGGGCTGCAAAAGTCAACACAATATATAACTATTGTACGTGACTGTTATAATAAATAAATAAATAAACTATATCAGTATTGAAAATTACACTAAAATATTTACACTGTTTTGCAGTTATATATACAATACACATACAATCTCCTTCCTTGTGTTAAATAAATGCATGGTACGAACACTCTGTCGCACAGTTACTGTGTCATTGTTATTTTATGGGGATGGAAATTGAAGTAACAATATAAAACTCTGCGAAGAAAAGGTTTGGATATAGCCAGTGCAAGAGATTGTTTACGTATATAACGTTCAGAATTTTGCAGAACACTTTCAATGTTTTCAGATGTTTGAAATATACTAGGCTTATTACATAAATTGATATGCTATTTAGTTTTGATGATGTTCCCTACCCTAATGAAATATGATTGTCTATGCATTCCGCAATCAGCTGGTTCCCGGTTTAAATATAGACTTTGTAAAATGTTGGAACTAAAATAGTTTTTGTGGAAAATTATTGACAAAGATATGATTAAAAGGAATAAAGAAGAAAAAGCAATTAAAAATAACTAGGAATACGCTCCGGTATCCGTCCCGTACAAGAATTTTTTACTCACTTTTTGAGTTATTAGGTGACGCTTTTTATGTTTTTTTTTTTTTTTTTTTTTTTTTTTTTTTTTTTTTTTTTTTGAGGGAGAGGTAAGAAAAATGCATTACGCACACAGGTGGCAAGTCTGTAGTGTGGGACTCCCCTTTAAACGGGTTTACCCACTAAAAAACCTCGCCTCTTCTCTTTAGGATTCTAACCTGGAGTTGTTTGTCACATTACGTAGGGCTAGGCCTAAATTTGGCTTATGCCCGTGGGGTTCACTCCTTATCCAGCCACTCGATTAAGGGATCTATGGGCCACTTTGCGGTCCAGATCATGTTTCTTTTCCAGGAGGATGCCCCGCACGAACTGTGATAAACAATCCCAGTTGCCCTCATCCTCCAAGATCTTTTGGCAGACCGAGTCCACCGAAAATGCACCAAAAATTTGTGTGGCCTTCAGGCGGGACCCTTCCCAACGGGGGCAGCGGAAAAATGTGTGTTCCACATCGTCGGGAACGCCCGAGCAATAAATAAAGAATTGGCCGCCGTTCCACCCATGGTTGGACGTGTTTGATAAGTCGCGCAGTCCATCGTCCTCGGGTGTCGTGCTCCCAGCTGTGTTGCCACTGCTGGAAGGTTCGGGAGCGCTCTGATGTTCTTGCCGTGTCCTTGCCAATCTCGACTTGTCTCTGATAAATTGCCTTCCTCTCTCCTACCAAGAGCTTGACAGGGATAACTCCGGCGACCACCAGGACGGCAGGCTCGGACACTGTCCGGTAGGCGGAACACACCCCGAGCGCCGCTCAACGTTGAACCCGGGCGAGTCGCAACCTGTACTACTCTTTATCGAGAGCGTCTGCCCACTCCTCTGCTCCATTAAAAAGGAGCACAAACTGAACCGCGGACATCAACAGACGTCTTCTGCTGGATCGTGGAACCCCGACATTGGCCATCAGCCTACTAAGGTAAGTGACTACCTTAGCGGCCTTGTCCGCCGTACGGAATATCTGATCCCTCCAGCTTAACTTGGTGTCCACCATAATCCCGAAGTACTTAGCAGCATGAATTGATTGGACCACCTCCCTTCCCACTCGGAACAGAATGACGGTGTCTATCCTCTTCTTCGTAAATATCACAATCTCCGTCTTACGGAAAGCAAGCGAGAGACCGTGATCGGACATCCATGTGTTGACCACACGCATGACTCGGTTCAACTTTAGTTGGGCCAGCTCAACGTTGCGTGCGACAATGAGAGCTGCGACATCATTGGCGTACCCAACCAAAGTGGTTTCCTCAGGCATCTCCGACCTCAGGAGGCTGTCATAGGCAACATTCCAGAGATCCTGGCCGAGTATTGAATCTTGCGCGGCACCAGAAGTGACTTCCATCGTCCACGTTCCGTCCTTTGAGTCGTAAATAAGGCTTTGAGAGCGGAGATAATCCTCAATGAGTCGCAACAGATATGCAGGAACGCGAAAGGTGTTGCGAAGCGCATCCAACATATCGACCCACCTCGTCGAGTTAAAGGCATTCTTGACATAAGCGTAACAAGAAGCACTACTCAGCGAGAGAAATGGTTGTGGCTCTCGACTCTCTTCACAGCTCTCCATGGACTTCGGTGATAGCGTCAATCGTTGACCGTCCCTTTCTGAAGCCATACTGACGGGGGCATGAGTCCCCGGCAGCTTCCACGGCAGAGGTCAGGTGGGAACGGATCAGCTTCTCGAACAGCTTCCCAGCCGTGTCCAACGTGTAGAAAGGCCTGTGGGACGACGACAGCTCGGGATCACCTTTGCCCTTCCTGATCAGTTTTTTCCTTTGCCTTCCCTATGCGGTTTTCCATAGGGAGCCGGAAACACCCCTTCTACCAAACAGGCGTTGTACATTCTCAACAACAAGTCAGCATTAATTGAAAATACTTTCTTTAAAGCCTCGCTGGGAATCCCGTCCGGGTCAGGAGCCTTGTTGCTCTTTAGGGAGAGAACGGAGGTTTCCATCTCCTCGAATGTGAAGAGTGGAACGTCATCTAACCGTCCGAAGTCAACCGGCGTACATCCTAGGGCTAGCCTACAAATAAATACATACAAAGGATGATTTTAGCTAAGACCTCAAAACAAGCAAGTAACTTAATAATAATTATGCTTACAATATTAAAGGTAAATAGATTGTAGAGCGAAAAAAAACAATACAATTTAAAATCCATGATTAGTAAATCAAAATTAATAAAAATCAAGTAATTTAAGTATTGTAGAATTACGCTTACTTAACACTTAATGCATATTTTGTTACCTGAGACATAGGCTACAATGGCACAACACATTCTAATTAGTTGTTCAATTTAAGTCTTTCTCCCAAATAGATATTAGTTGTATCCCATAAATTAGTTAATCGCATAATTCCGTACGACACCAATTCATTCCACATCAACATGCCTATCTTTTGGTAGACTATATTTTATAACTTCAACAAGTAAACATCAGTGTTGATCTATTTGATTTAACAAACAGGTCTGTCAAAATATCAATTAAATTTTATTTAAAAACGTAACATAACGGCGAGCAAATATAAACAAGAAAAGGTTATGTTATGTTGTTTTCAGCATACAGCGACAACTCAGCTGCGATGGGGGAAAATAAACTGATCATAGCAACTACATTAGTCAAACCATGTAGCCTAAACAACTAAAGTTCTGTCAAAAATTCCGGAAAATAAGCTTTTTTAATACTTGAAAATAATTGCTCGATTATAGTTTATTACCTAGTTTAAAATACTAAAAATCTTACCTGAGAATTTCATTGAAATCAAATTAGTAATAAAAAAGCCTTTTGGGGGTCAAAAATTCGCCTAAGAAAATTTAAAGTCGATCGTAAAGAATTTTATACTCTATGTTCCATATAGTAAAAAATTCAATTAATTTAAAGACTTGAAAAAGTTTAGAGTATTAAATAAACTAACAATGAATTATCTTGTTGAAAAATCCGGAATTGTGAGTTTTAAATTGTGAAAGATATAGAAAGACTTTTTGTAAATTATCATACAATGTAAATTTGTCAGCGGAATAAAATTTATTATTATTATTATTGTTATTATTATTATTATTATTTACAAAAAAAACACAGATTAATTCTGGTACAGTAGTATTATAATACCCGCGGCCGAAGCAAGAGGGTTCATTTTCACTGGTTGGGTGCATTTTCTTCAGTTGTAGCCGTTTGTCTCCCATTACCAGTCGGATGGTATGCAGGTGTTAAGTATGACTGACTGTTGCATTTGCTTGATGATAGCTAGTGTTGTTAAAGTTTACTTTTTTCAATTCTTGCTTTAAAGTCTGTGGAACAATACCAATGGAAGAAATCATTATTGGTATTATTTCAACTTTATTCACATCTTTCCACATTCGTTTTACTTCATCAGCAAGTTCCCTGTATTTAGCTTTTTTCTCATTATACGATGTTGTGAGATTATGTGTGTCAGGAACAGCTATGTGAATCAAAAATACAGTAGCCTTATTGATGTTGTGCCAAATAATATGTGGGCGGTTATGAACAATCCTCCGATCTGTTAATATGGTCCTGTTCCAATATAATTTATTTTGTTCATTTCTCAATACTGGGAGAGGTTTGTACGAGTAGTATGGTTCACTTTTTTCTGATAGGTGTAGTCTAACAGCTAATTCACAGTGAATTATTTTTGCAACATCATCGTGCCTTTTAAGGTAATCTAGCTGAGCAAGGGCTGGGCAGGCAGATGTTAAATGATGAATTGTTCCTAAATGCGTTTTACAAGCCCTACACATATCATCCTCAATAGAGATGTCTCCCACGATTCTTCTTAAGTAGTATTTTGTGGGTATTGCTTGATCTTGTATAGCCATAATAAAACCTTCAGTTTCAGGATAAAGTTTACCCTCCTGAAGCCACGCTAACGATGCTGTTTTATCTACCGTTTCTAAGTCCAACAGTGCTGGATATTGTCCGTGAAGTGGTTTTGCTCTCCAATCTGCACTAGATTTTGTCAGTCTTGAATTTTGATCTTCTAATTCTTTGTTGTTATCGACTAAATTCAATGGTGTGTATTTGAAGTCGGAGTGGACTACTTCTCTCATTAATGTTGAATCTTGACTGTAGAAATAAGTTCTTAATTGCTTAACTTGTGAGTCATGCAGTCCTCGTAAGTCCAATATTCCTTTACCACCCTGTGATCGAGGCAAAACAACACGTTGGATTGCAGATCGGGTGTGGAGCTTTCTACTTGTAGTTAGAGCTCTGTGAATTTGCCGTATTATTATTATTATTATTTATTATTATTATTATTATTATTATTATTATTATTATTATTATTATTATTATTATTATTATTATTATTATGGCAGTGACTAACGGATCATCAACCAACATCACGCTAGTATAATTTTTCAATATTTTACAGTTTTTAAATTAATTAATTAATGTTTTAAGTTAACTAAAAGGCCAAACAAGATCTTTGATTATGTATGAGTAATAACAAACTTATGAAGAAGTGATAATAAAACTACAGCTTGAAAGTGCACGGAGTCGTCCAGGAATTGAGGTTAGATTAGAACCAATTGTATGCTATTGGAATTAAAGATATTGGTTGCGAAATATAATTGAAACCACGAAATTGATAAGTATTGATAACTCTTATATTGCCAGTGAATATCTTTTTGGAATACCATCAATCTGCAACTATGTCCTGTTCAATATGCGATAAAGATTTGCCCTCAGACGGCGACTGTGTCACCTGCAGTAAGTGTCAATCTGAGTTACATTACAACTGCTCTGGAGTCTCCAAAAATACTTGGAAAGCTAAAAGCAACCAGAGAAAGAATGAGTGGGAATGTGCATCATGCAGAAACCCTACTAGAACTCGACTCAACAGTGTTGAAAAAGAAGAGCCTACTGATCCCACTTTCGTGACTCTTAAAAAACTTCTAGAGAAAATGTTCAGCAACCAAGAAAAGGTGCTTACCAATAAAATTGATGACATGATGGCCTTGGTTACTGGCATGGAAGAAAGGCTGGGCAGCGTGGTTAATGATGTAAAAAAATTGGAAGAAAAATCCTTGGCATTAAGAAAAGACTTGGAGGAAGTTAGACTTACTCTAGAGTGTGAACGTCAGTACGGGAGGAGTAAAAACATCATCATAACTAGCATACCAGCTTCAAAAGGTGAGGACATCAGCCAGAAGGTGGTTACCCTCCTAAGCAAGATGGACATAACTATAAAGAAAGAAGAGTTTACTGCGCACCGCCTACCATCTACAAGCCAACCTCCACCCATCATTCTTCAGTGTAACACCAGATCTACGAGAGACCACATCATCCGGCAAGCAAGGAAAATTAAACCAACTTCGTCACTGATCAGCGGAGAACGTCCAGAAAGAGCCATCTACTTCAATGATCATCTGACACCTTACTTAAGTAAGCTAATGTTAAGAGCAAAAGAGTTGAAAAAGAGTAAAGATTATAAATTTCTATGGTTTAATGGAGACAAAATCATGATAAAGAAAGATGAAACCTCTAGGGCTATAAAAATAGTCAAAGAGGAGGATCTGAAAAAAGTAGTCTAATAGAATCAAGATCTTAGGGCCTATACTGATTTTCAACTAGCATCCTACAAACAACTATTTTGCTTCAACTTAACCTTTTAAAATAAAAAAAAGTTCACTTAAGTTTTTCATTTCACTAGTTAGATTAAACAGAAAAAATATTTCAACTAAATGAAAATGATTTATTTATTAATGATGGGAATTTTCAATCTTTCCAAAGTTTGAACGAGACAAACACATTTTTAAATTCAAATCCAGCTTCACATGACCTTATTGTTCTTTGTAACAATATTAGATCAATTAGAAAAAATTGGGACACCTTGTTATTAGAATGTAGAGCCTTAATTGACTATGTGGACCTAATTATTTTAAGTGAAATAAATGTTAATTGTGAAGAAGGCAGCATCTATGGAATACCAGGCTATGAAAGTTTTCTCAAGTGTAGAGCATCTGGGGATGGAGGGGGAATTGTTGTTTTTTATAAAGAATATTTAGAAATAGAACAAATATATTGTAACTTTCAATCAGCCGAACTACTGTGTTTAAAGGTAGTTTCGAGGGGGAAAACTGTTATAGTAGCTGCCTTCTATAGGCCTCCTAGTCAGAATGTCAATCACTTTAATGAGGAGTTAGAACAGTTTTTGTCATCAGATTTCATAAAAAATGAGAAAGATGTCATTTTGGTAGGGGACATAAATATTTGTTATCTGACTGATATGTATGGGTCTGAAAATTATGTAAACGTTTTATATTCTCATGGATTTTACAATACAATTAAAAAGCCTACAAGGGTTGAATTTTACAATAATGTTTTAGTGTCAACGTGTTTGGACCATGTTAATGTGAAGACATTTCAGAAATCATACACATCATTTGTGGTAGAAAACAAAATCGCAGATCATTATTGGACGGGTATTAGGTTTGAACTAAATAAACATGGAGATCTACATGTAGATAATCAAGGAAAGTACAAAGATATTATTGTCACAAGGAAAGTTAATGAATCAATTCAAAGTGAAAATTGGTGGCCTATTTTAGATATAAGGGATCCATCTCAGGTATATGATGAGTTAGTAGCTAAATTTAAGAATATATATGGTAGATGTACAAGAAAAATAAAATTAGGTACAAAAGAACAAGAGACTCCATGGTTTAATGAAGAAATCAGATGTTTGGTCGACCGGAAGAACTACTTTTGGAGACTATTAAAGAGAGATAAATATAATTTAGCTTTAAGAGATGCATTTAAAAAGGCTAGAAATAAACTAACTTGTAAAATAAGGTTGGAAAAAAGGAATTACTATTTCAGATATTTTTCAGATAATTTTAATGACACTAAAAAAACTTGGGATGCTATTAATAAGTTCATAAACAAAAAACAGAGACCAACCATACTAGAATCCATGAAAAGTAGTTTTAAGTTAAATAGAGATGATGAAATTGTTAATTTAACAGAGGAATTTAAAACATCATTTAAAGAAACAATTGAAGGAGTAACTTCTGAGATGACAGGACAACCTTTTGACTTGTCTGAAAGCTTTAATGAAGGTAACTTTACAGTAGGAAATAGATTAAGCATGAACCTTATTACCATAAATGAACCCTTATTGTATACAGCTGTAAGTAAAATCAATGCCAAATCATCACCAGGACCAGATAATATTAGGCCTCAAGACGTTAAAAATAATATATACTATTTAAGATTAGTAATAATGCATCTGATTAAAAGAATAGTTGATACTGGTGTAATACCAACTGCAATGAAAATAACTCACCTTAGGCCTATTTTTAAGAGTGGTTCAAAACAGGATTTAGGCTGTTACAGGCCAGTTGGCTCAGTTTCAGTTATAACAAAATTGTTGGAACATTACATTTGTGTGCAGTTGCAGCATTATTTGCTCCAACATGAAATAATAAATGAGGCACAGTTTGGTTTCATTTCAAAGAAATCAACAGTAGATTTGTTAGAAAAACTTACATCTGACATTAATAGATCTTTGAATGAAAATAAGTATGTAATAGCTGTGGCAACTGACCTGACAAAGGCTTTTGATTTAGTAAACTATGAGCTCATGTTAAATAAGTTAGAACAAATAGGAATAAGAGGAAAACTATTTAGGCTATTTACAAACTATTTTACTGGTAGAACTTTACATGTTAGCATTGGTAAATATGTGAGTAGTAGTTATATTCAAACATGTGGCTTAGTCCAAGGTAGTATTTTGTCTCCCACCCTTTTCAATATATATGTCAATGACTTAGCTAGTTTGAAATTTAATTGCAAAATATTACAATATGCAGATGATAACATTTTCTACATGGTTCACACTGATCTGTCAATAGGCCTAAGATATGTACAGCATGATTTGGATTTAGCAGTTAAATACTTTTTCAACAATTCAATAAAACTAAATTCGCAGAAAACAAAAGCAATAGTTTTTAAGAACCCTAGGGTAATGTTGAATAGAAACATAAACATTAGGCTAGTTGGACACAGGATAGATTGTTTAAGGAAGGCTAGGCCTAATACATGTCACTGTCAACTTCTAGACTTCTGTGAAACAATTAAGCATTTGGGAATTAATTTTGATGTTGATATGAAGTTTAAAACTCATGTAGATAGAATAACAAATGTACTTAGAGTCATACTGTACAAATGCTTTAGAATAAGTTGTTTTTTCCCAGTCAGTACCAAAAGGATTATATACTTCTCAATGATTCAAAGTGTGATATATTATGGTATAACTATTTACTATCTTTCACCGGATTATATAAAGAAACCTTTGTGTAATATTGTTAGTCGCATAATCAAAGTATTATTTAATGATATTCCCCAAAATATGTTAGGTATTATGTCATTTGAAGCCTTAGCCAAGTACACTGATCTTTCAAGGAATTATTTTAAAAATGAATTTAGGGAAGTTAATGAGATAGGATATAATTTAAGGCAAAGACAGTTCAGACCACACAGGAGTTATAATAATTTTGGAAATAATACACCAGAATGTAGGATTCCATCACTATTGAACTCATTGCCAATAGAGTTAAGGTCGCTTCAAAGGAAAAATGAAGTAAAAAATAAATTAAAATCCTATTTTATTACTAATTCCTGAGTGGTTATTAGACATAAAATGTTAATAACTTACCCACATTAGTTATCCAATGTTATAACAGTGTGTTAGACCTAGGTTGTTAGTAAGGTAAGACATTTTTATAAACACCAACACCAGAAACATACACATTTCACAAGTAATTAGTAAGAGGTATTAAACATAAAGGGGATAAATTTATTTAAAATGCTTTTTTAATATGTAAAATAAGAAACAATCTGTTTTTGTAACGACATGTTTGCACGTTGCACCAAATTTTTTGGTTATGTTTTGTTGATTGTCAGAGGAATCAGAAAGTGAAAGTTCAGAGAGGGGAGGGGGAAGCCTCAGCTGTAACTAAAAGGACACAGAGGAAAAAATTGCAAGAATGCATGCCGCTGATTTTGAACAGTTATTTAGGTATTTAAATATTTTTGTGCCGCTGTTAGTTGAATGTTTATTTATTGTACAATATTTATTCTGCATGTATGTGATAAAATATGTTGACCGTTAAATATTTACAGAGCATTTGCATGTTAAAGACTGAAATTGTAAGGTTTAAGGTGATGTATAATGTTTTTCCCATCAAGTAAAGAAATTTGAATACTTGTATTAACTTTAAGATGCCTTTCAAATAGCTAATAGCTAGAAAGGCAAATTGCACAGCACTGCATTGTAAACATGATTGCGCATGCGTGAAAATAAATAAATTGAAATAAATTGAAAATTATTATTATTATTATTATTATTATTATTATTATTATTATTATTATTATTATTATTATTATTATTATTATTATTATTATTATTATTATTATTAAAATATTAGAAATAAAAATAAAACAAATGTGAGTTAAAATTTTTTTGGAAAATCTTTAGAATTATTAAGTAAAGATTTTAAAGGTCAGAAAACGAATAGTTTTTAATGAATCAGATTAGGTAATGGACGTAATTTATAGCAAACCAATTACACAATTCTCTAATCATTTTTAATGTAAAGTAATATATCTGCATTTTAATGGATGCAAACCCGATAAATGTTTTCTGAAATCACAAAAATCATGCGTCATAATTCACCATATTATTGATCACTGTATAACCTTTTTTATTAGAGAATATTTTATAAAATGTTTTAAAGTTGTTTTGATGCGTTTGTCCATTGTGTTATATGTTTTACTAAAATGATCTTATATAAAAGAATTTTCGCAACATTAAATTACGCAATATTGATATTGGGATTCATCTTTTTCTCTTATTAGGTTTCATAAACTCAAAAGAGCAGTATTTATTTGTTGAAGTTTTGAAGTTTAGACTCAAGTTGGTGCATACATATTTTTCCATATTGATTTTACAAATTAAAATATTGTGCATTATTGCAAAATGAACAATGAAATTATAATATTTTTTAAAAACTTTTTATAAAATCAAATGCTATATGTGTTAGCGAGATTATATACCTCGGAGGACTTGACCTCATTCGATCGAAATGTTTTTTGCTCACTCCAAGTCGCACCATGGTGTTTGCCTTAGCGAATACAGCGAATGTCATACAACCTATGACACCATTTATGGAGCTTATTTGCTATGGGCTAAGAAGATTAAAACTAAACTTAATACGGAAATCAACAGAAAAAACACTTAAACACATTACCTATTATTATTTTCATCTTTGTTGTTAAAGCTTTATATTTTATATTTGTTTGTTTAGTCTTTAGATTCATCTTGAACATGTTGACGTGTAATAATTGGTTTTCAATCACTTATAAATAATCTAGACTATTAAAAATTGCATAATGGTGTATCCGTTGGAAATAAATAAAATAAACAATAGTCTAACAGACTGAACTTCATTAATACGAATTTTCTGCCCGTCACCTACATTGCAAGTAAACTTAAAAATCTGAAGACACTAGAACAGCAGTTTTATACTAAGCCAGTGGAGTTACTTTTATTCAATGTATTATTTACATGTACAACTGTGTTATGTCTAATTACCAAAACCCCTTTAAATCCCTATTCTCCTAAAAATACTTGCTTTGAATATAGCATGCTAGCAGTTTTAGAATCTAAAATCTCGTACAAAAATTTATACTCATAGTATATGCACACATCTTAAATGTGGATAACCCAAATAATTATAATATAACCACTCAATCACACATATATTAAAATTATGAATTATCAATTAGGATTATTGAAGATGCAAAACACATTTTTGTAAAAAGATTTATAGTATTTGTACAAGATTGTTTATAATATTTTTATTTTTTTAATTGTAATAAGGGCTACAAGAACAAATCAGTCATAGGGCATTGTACAATTTTACAGCTGAATGGGAACGACCTTAAATAGTTTAGTAAAGAGAGAATGTAGGAGAAAGCGGAGGTGTTGGGCGGAGGTGGAGAAATTGGATCATTAGGGAGCTATTACGTTTCAACTTTTGTTTCTTTCATTATAAGAAAATATTAAAACTCTTACCAATGTTCACGAGGATTATGGCGGAAACATTATTTATTTTAATATAAAGACAAATATT
The DNA here is from genome assembly GCA_030545055.2 of Neoaliturus tenellus. Lineage (NCBI taxonomy): Eukaryota > Metazoa > Arthropoda > Insecta > Hemiptera > Cicadellidae > Neoaliturus > Neoaliturus tenellus. The sequence continues at coordinate 141,578,138 of CM061534.1, forward strand.
TTAAAATTCTTCATACAAGTTCACAAACCTAACCAGTTTTAAAAATATATTTGGTAATATAAGTTAGTCTTCATTGAAAGAAAAATTAACTCAATATTATTTTTATAGACTGTTGTTGGATTTAAAAATTCATCGTGTGCGCTCCAGTAAACACCTGATATTTAACTTTTTGTGACGGTGTGTTAGGCAATATTTACGTTACGCAAAATTTGTATTCCCACTCAATGTTTACGTTACTTCCCACAGAAAGCGGTTTGAAAAATGTGTTCGAAACAAAAATGTAATTTATTGTTGCATAAAAAAACATACTTTATACAGGGTGTAAAAAAAGACTGGAAAAGATTTAATATTTTTAAAAGTATTTAAATAACAAAACTTTGTAAATTGATTTTGATTAACTAAGACCCTAAAGTAATTATTTTCCTTGGATCTCCAAGGGGGGGGGGGGGGCGTTCAACAAATAAAATAAATAATTAAGAGAGAATAAAATCTTAAATGTAAACATAAGTCAATATGTACATCAAATTAAAGGTGTCTAAGAATGGAGACCAATGCCGCAAACCAAATATCAAAAGATAGACGAAGTCAAAAGATTTTCTTCTGACTCCTTGTGGACCGTCCCTCTTGTAGGTCCAAGGAAAATAAGTAGTTTAGTAAGTAAACTTTGTCAGTCAAAATTTGCTAGTTTTAGTTTTATTACTTAAATACTTTTAAAGATATTAAATAATTTTAAGACTTTTTTCTACCCTGTATTAACTATTACTGTATTAACTAGTGTATGTATGTACTATTAAAAAATGTAGTTCATTACAAAACTATAATCGTGGGAGAAATATTGAACCTGAAGTAAACGTCAATAGTGACAGTAAACGTAATATTTTATATCGTCGTTTGCCGGTCATATCGTAAACCCTACGATCCATCCGTTTCACTACATTGTATAAATATTTATGGGTTATTCCATTCTGCACCGTGCAATGTTTTCTAAAAATATCTAAGTGTAATGATTAATCTGACATAAGTTTGAAAATTTTCTATTACGGGGTAGTACAATTTTAGGTTGGAATAAGACATCGATAGTCATTGCCGGAAGTATACTATATTGATTTATATCTCTGCAAACTTGTAGCATAAGTGAGTCATATGCTGTGACTATTCTCAATTATAAATTTGCATAGTCAAGTGAAAAAAATAGTTTTCCTACCACTGCATGGAAATAATCGCATTGCCACACCTGTAACCCCTATGCAAAACAGTTCATATCCGGTTTCCGTTTCTTTCCCGCTCTAGAGCGGCAATGATTCTTTACCGCACGCTAGATCAAACAGCAATTTTAAGTCAGTTGTTATTACAAGCCATGCTACAGCTGTTATTCATTGTTGTCGTTTAGTAATTGCTTCATTTTTAGTTTGAGGTTATGTTTGATAGTTAACAGTGTGTTCCATCAGAAACAAATCAAAAGTAATCTAAATGACATTTTGTATACAATAAAACATGTAATCTGTAGCAATTATGTTGGTAGGAAAAATCTTGCGTGTATTACGAGCGTAAATAGTCATTGCATATATATATATATATATATATATATATATATATATATAACAGGAAACAATAAACTACATTTGGCAGTGAGTGTATGATGTCCGTCGGGACGAGAACGAGGGGTTCAAGGGTGCTTTTGTCCTCGTGGCCTCTCCTCCACTAAAACTCTCCTGCTGAATCTTAACACTCACTTTTCTAATTCATTTTAATTTACTACCTCATTCCATAATTATTATTGTGTTTATTAGCTATTCGTTTCTTTTCTGTTGTAAATTTTGTAAAGTTTAAATCGCCATTAAGTCAATTTATTGTTATTAAAGGGTGCTTATTTTGAATGTTTGTGTAGGATGGTTAAACATTTAATTAAATTTTGTGTGTTAATGATTTTGTAAAGTGATTGTGATGTCATTGTGTGAGCTATCTATTTCATTCTTCCACTGCCCCCGTTGGGAAGGGCCCCGCCTGGAGGATACGCAAACTTTTGGTGCATTTTTGGTGGACTCGGTCTGCCAAAAGATCTTGGAGGATGAGGGCTGCTGTTATTGTTTGTCACAGTGCGTCCAGGGCATCCTCCTTAGAAAAAATTCTGATGTTGACCGCTATGCGGCTCAGATCCCCTGACCATGTGGCTGGTCAAGAAGTGAGTCCAATAGGCTTAGACGAATTTAGGCCTGGCCTGATGTAATGTGACAAACAATTCCAGGCTAGATTCATAAAGAGTAGAGGAGGTTTTTCAGTGGGTATACCCGTTTTTTAGGGGAGTCCCACACTATAGGCTGGCCACCTGTGTGCGTAATGCATTTTTCCTGAATCTCCCTAAAAAAGAAAGAAAGAGAAATCGCCATAATATAAGAGGCAAAATATTTTGAAGATCATATACGTAGCAGACCCTACAATTTATTTATCCTATCAATTCCATTAGCCGGCCGTATTTTTATTGTTAAAGGAAAGTTTATTAAAACTCCTAATACAGTTTAGGATGGAAACATAGAATGCAAAGGCATTATTTTTTTAATAAGAAATTACAGAGACAGAATTTGGAACTTTCCTAAAGTTCACTTCATCGGTGGATGGTGTTTTCAGGTGATATCGACGCTCCAGATACGAGGTTTATCGCGGCTATGGCAAGACGCCACGTACACCCATAAATATCCTTTGTTCCGCGATATCCTTACAATAAGTGTTATAATATTACCTCGACTTAATAAAATGATTAAAATAAATCATTATAATTCCTTAAAATATAACAATAAAATTAAAATGTTATTCTATTACATATTACTACAAGTGAAAGAAAATATATAGAATTGTTGAAATTAAGATTTTTTTAAAGAAGAAATTTCCTGGAAGTGAGTGGAGTGGGCCTAATCTACCTCTTGTTTGATATATAAATCCAAAATTATATTTAATGTAAACCTTTAATTAGTGCTGTAAACATGCTATAACCGAACATTTAAAAACAATTTTACATACGGGTCTCATCGATAATACAGGATATAATTATTATTCAACATGCACGCTAGTATCTTCCACGAATCTATATAGGCATCATTCTAGATTGTAGAGCCACTACTTAAGCCTGCAACATATGTGGCGGAATTTTAACATCATACTCATTTTGTTGTTTAGCTCGTAAATGTTAAAAGCATAGTGACTTAAATATAATTGTTTTAAATTAAAATTTGGGTTTTTTACAAATTCCTACATTCTTACACGTCCTCGATCTTTTAGCAGAAAAAACGATGAAAACTTCATCGTAACAACTATTCTAGCCTTTGATATTAAACATGATTGGCATTTCGACTGGCAGTCAAGGTCAGTAATAACTGCCGCAACAGTAATCAGTTACATGCATTAAATCCTATTAAATTTTCTTTAAGTTGATGTAAGGATTATACAGCTGGCGTCACTCCTTGGTTAACTGCATTAAATTAAAATTGTGTACTTATACATTAAACCATGTAGATTAAGATCTATTGTTAACTTAGACTTAAAGTCAATCAACTCAATTTCTCATGAAATATATAAAATTATAATGTAGGAAGATAATGAAAATGCATGTCAGTGTAAACTTAATAATATGTTAAAGGTTGGTACTTAACCAACCTTTAACATATTATTAAGTTTTAATAAGTTACCTACGCACTAGAGGATCTTAATAATAAAGCAATATTTATTAATTTTTACAAATTTTATTGTTATCTCCACCAATTCAAAACCACCATTCAGAAAAATTGTAATGCGTTGGAGCAAACTTGTAGCAGTGGGTACTTTCCGACCAATCTGTAACATGTACGACATTATATGTGGTGCTCATAGGCTGTATAAAAGATCGATATCTTCGTCGTTGAGTAAGTGGGAGTTAATTTTTAAGAAGTTGTTTATTGCACTTTATTTTATTTTAGCGTTGTGTGAGGGATGTAAACAGTCACTTGCTACGTGGGACAGTTCTATTTGTTTAGTATGCAATTTGTCTTAATTAGTTAAAACAATTTAGAAAGTGAACTATTTCAACCGTGTTGTCTTGCCCAGTCTTTCCTCCATCTTTTTTAGTGTTAAATTTACACAATTAAAATTTTTCATATAAAAACTTTCTTCATAATTTTAATTCAAATACAATTTTCATGCGGTAAAACCCTAAGAAAACATCGCATACAAGCAAGATATTTACACGGTGACGCGACCCCGATGGCAGCTATCACAGTTATGATCGCTAGTGCGTCAATTTAACGCCACCTATAAATCTGGAAAGAGCCATTTGCTTATCCTCCTCCATGTGAATATTGCACATGGGATCAAACATAATAGCTCTGTACATTAACGCTTTAATGATGCCCGATATGGGAATTTTGTAAGATTAAAATGAGCCAAAACAGTACTTTAAAAGCATCGAAATTCACTGTGAAAATGCATCAATAAACACTTTATTGACAGCTTCTGGTTGTGGTAAGGTAAAATTAGCCATTTAAAAGCAATTAGCTATGCTAATGTTGAACATTTAGACAATGCCACATCTCCAAAATTATGTTTACAATTTATAAAAATCGTAAGACTACCCCGTCGTAGAAAAGAAACCCATCATAAACTCTTAAATTTAATTATTTGTTTATTTAATTTTAACAGTATTTTTTATGTAAACCATTATTTAATTGGTAAAGGATAACGGTCACTTTCCTAAACACGGTTTAAAATAAATAGATTTTAATTCAATGTTAGACATATGATTCAAATTTCAGTGTAACTATAAATCGACTTAAAGAAAGCGGTCCTAAGATTTTTTCCTGTTAGTTGCAATAGTGAAATAACTAATTCTTAATATCATTCTATGATGCATCAACATAAAAAATAAATGAGGTTAGGGCGAATTCTACATTATAAATTAACGTGGAGAGTTTATCCGTCCCTTCAGCTTTAAATCATCCTGCTTTATTCCCTTGTGGAACGTAACTTATACCCACATACTATAAATCTTGACTAACTTAACTTTCACTTATTTTCAAAACGAAAAACATTATAATGAAAACAATGTTATTTGGTAATCGAAATATTATTGGTTTCTTTCTCCATTCCTGTTTACCAAAATAATACTTGTACGAAACTTAAGCTTATAACATGTTTAGATAGATGGCGTTTTTTATTCGTTTTAAATAAACGATAATTTTTGTCTGGAGATCCAAGATAAGACCTGTTGGTCCTGTACCTAACTTCCAAACTAAATCTAGAGTGAACTGAGAGTGGTGCATGAGGCATTGAGGCACCGGCGGCGCGGAGGAGGCCGTGAGTAGACTGTAGCACCCTCGAGCCCCAAGAGTCTTCAGGTGACAACAAAGACCATTCTCCTCTCGCAACAAACGTAACTTTTATCTCTAGAAACTTGATTAAATTTCTAAACGTAGAATGGCACGCCTTTTAAATTAGTTGCCGTCCTCTTCTAGATTTACCAATCTTATTGTGTTTGTGTTGTGTGTCATGTACCGTACGATTTTATCATTATTCTAAATTACTAAATTAGACTTAAACAAGATTTTGTCTTTTAATATTTATGTAATTTAAATATACATAGCTGTTAAAGTGTACAAAAATATCATAAAATATGTTACAATAAAAGAAAAGAGTAAGAGAGAGCTCAGGATCACAATACAGCGTCTTTAGATAGAAGTGATTTCGTTGAAGAATCGTACGTGATATTTTCCACAACAAAGGATGAGGATCAAAGAAAGTCATGTAATTTAAGAGATATTTTGGATTTTATCGCATTTCCAACATCATGTATTCTATGTACTACTCACTACAGTCAATAATATTACAGAGAACTTGAGATATTCATTCCGGTTTTATTTAATGTTTTATATTCGTGTTTTTCTTTTTATTTGCAACTAAAAGAAGACAACTACACCATCACACTTTCATTATCGAATAATTAAAATATTTTCATTTATAAATGTATGAATGAGAAGTTATAAACTAGTTTATAGTAAACTATTTTTTGACGACGATTGGTCTCAAACCCATAACGCTGCCTATTTTGTTCTCCATTATTACTATTCAATCTCAGGGAAGATACAAAAATGTAAACTAGAAATAGAAATACTCATTAGAATCCTACCCTTCCAGACGTATTACAAAAGGACGTCGTTATTATATTCCTTTGTTTGTAAAGCACTTTGTTCGAAGCTTTTGTTGTAAGTGCAGTGTAAAGTTCAAAACTGTAGAACGTGCCCTTCTATCTCCTGTATTCGTGAATAACACGCTGGCCTGCAGTCTTCCTCTCATGAATTTGTTTAATCGTCAAATCCAACTTAGTAAGATATGTAAAAATAGTTTTGAAATCAAACACATTTTTTAACAACGTATAGCAATTTACTATGTAAGAAATATATATATATATATATATATATATATATATATATATATATATATATATTAAGTGGGTATATTTAATAAGAAGTTACTTGTAGTCCCCTACAAAATAGTGATGATGAATAACTATCTCATGTCATTTATATTGTAGTGTTGTAAAGAATGTGAGCTACTTAATATATGATACGTTGTACATGTAAATTAAGTAAATTAATAATATCTAATTAAAAATATGCGTTAATGTTCCAATTTCTACTTTTACAAATGTATAAATAATTACATGATAACAAGAACACATTTGAAGCGGTGCAAATCATGAAAATATTTAATTTAGTATGTATATTAAGAACACAAATATATTTCTCCCTTTTAACTTTAATTTAACTAGTGAGAATGCTCTTTTTATTTTCAGTACTGATACATAAAATCCATAAATTAGCATTTTATATGCAAGCCATTTAGCCATTAATGTCAGAGGTCTTCTAACCCTTCCGTTGTCACCACTAGGTTGAATAGTTAATATTCTGGCCGCGAGGCTATCTGGGCCAAAAGAAACTAGAACCATGGGCTTCGTACGAAAACTTTTCTTTTACTAAACAATTTAGTAATGATTCAAATCATTTTAAATACTTTAAGAATAAATAATATAATACCTGACAAATATTTGCTTGGGTGCCTCCCTAGCAGTGGTTGAAAAGATCAAACAGATCAAGCGGATAGGTTATAGCAAGTTATAGGTTATAGCGCTTAACAGACCAAGGGAACGATTGCTGGGGACATAAGAGGGTTTGTTCTGCGTAAGGTACGGCTACACATAGCAGGAAAGGACACGGAAAGGACACGGACAGGACAATTTCTGATGAATGCTCCCTGTGTTATCAAATGGGAGCGGCTACACATGACAGGACGGGACACGGAAATGACACGGACAGGACATTTGCCGTGTCTAATGGATCGCCAGATGAGCATTCATTCGCCAAATGTCGTATCCCGTCCTGGTATGTGTAGCCACCCATTACGACACTTTTAGAAAAATTCTGACGGTAGCACTGTGTAGTTAGTGTGGTGGCCGGCGCCCGGCGGGGCGGGATGAGCAGTGTCTGACGGCTGCGCGCGCAACCTCCCACCTCAGAAATGTCCCGTACGTATCCCGATATGTGTAGCCACCCCACCAGAATTTTGTCCGTGTCCTATCCTTTTTGTTTCCGTATCCTATACTGCTATGTGTAGCCGTACCTTAGGCGGAAGCTCCGCAATGTACGGTGAGGGTGGTGATTAGGAATGTGTTCGGCATAGAAATATACTAAATGTCTCAAAATTGAATATCCCCTAATATTTTTAAACACCTTCAGGTAACAAGATTATCTACTGGGGAAGTCTTGGTGACCAAAAATAAGCTGTAGATTTTTCGAAATTTTTAACTTTCTCCCCCAAAATTAGAGCTTTGAGGGGTAAGGGGTTATGACTGTTATTATTCAGTAATATATCATGATATTTTACTGTGTGGTAGGTGTCATGCTGTGAGGATTATTTGTGTGAAACTTGTTCATAAAATAGTAGTTTTGTCCTTAGTTAAAAAAAATAGGATAATTACATTGCCTTACAATAGTGCAGGTTTTAAACATGTTCATTGTTGTATGGACTCAAAACTTGCTTATCTCCAACTAGATATTTAAACACACTTTATAACATTGGTTTTACTGGATATATTGACAAACCCACGAGAGTGACAGGTCATTCAAATACATGCCTTGATCATATTTTTACTAAACATTTTGACCATTCGGCCGTCACCACGGGGGTACTACGGACTGACATCACTGACCACTTCGCTGTGTTGGCTAGGATTGCACTACCCACCACTGGGACCACTTCACTCTCCAATACTGACACTGCAACTTACTTGGACATGAGAGAGGTGTGCGGTCTGCTTGAAAAGCAATCGTGGGACCATGTTCTGGCTCTACAAGGTGTTAATCTTATTTGTGATGAATTTATGGGAACTATAGGGACTATTATCGGTATGGCAACTAAAGAAAAAAATAAATCAGGTCGGTATAACAAATTAAAACCTTGGATCACCTTGGAACTTGTTTGGGCGATCCGCAAACGTGACAAAATTAGTAAAGTTTTAAAAAATCAACCCTCGAATATTCATCTTAAGAACTAATATAAAAACCTAAGAAATAATGTAAGTAGGGAAATTAGAATAGCTAAAACTTGTTATTTTTAGAATAAAATAATGGACTCAACTGAGAATCCTAAGAGATTTTGGCAAGTGATTAATGAAGTAAGTGGTGCAAAGCCTAAAAATAATGCATTTCCTGTAAAAAATTTCAGTAATGATACTAGCGAGGAGGGCACGCGGTCGGTAGCAAACTTATTTAATGAATTCTTTTCTAGGGTCGGTAATGATTTAGCTCAACGTTTGCCTCCGGCCGTCGGTCCACCGCTGGTTGATGATTCTGTCTTTGGAGCCAGACATGTATTCCGCTTTGAGCCTGTATCCGACAGCCAGATCGAGAGTTGTGTTATTGGGATGCGGGGCGGCTCAGCTCCTGGTATTGATAATGTCTCAGCTAGTATTCTAAAAACAAGCTTGAAAAAATTACTAGCGCCTTTAAAACACATAATTAATCTTAGTCTATTTTCTGGAATTTTTCCGATTAGGTTTAAAACTGCTAAAGTAATTCCTTTACACAAATCTAATTCGAAAGACGATTTTAATAACTACAGGCCAATTTCCTTGTTAAGTGTAATATCTAAGGTTCTCGAGAGAACCGTAAAATCTCAGCTTCAAGCGTATCTTGAAATCCATCAAATATTATCAGAAGACCAGTTTGGTTTTAGGAAAAATAAAAATACAAGTGACGCCTTATTTTCACTCAATAAAACAATAATTGACTCAGTAAATGAAAATGAAAAAGTTCTTTTACTTTTTATTGATCTAGCTAAAGTGTTTGACTCAATAGATAGAAATATTCTGCTTTCAAAAATGGAATGTATTGGGGTTAGGGGTATATATCTGGACTGGTTCAGGAGTTATCTAAGTGACAGAAAGACTGTTGTTACTCAAACTGTTGTTACAGTGACTGTTGTTATTCAAAAATTGATTATTAAAACAGCATTTAATATAGGTATACGATGCCCCACTAAACAGTTATTTAATGAAACCAAAATCTTATCGTTGGGACAGCTGTATATTAAAACTGTTTTAGTTTTTACATATATACACAAAGATCTAATAATCGCACCGGTGGTACATCAATACAACACCAGAAGAGCGACGAATGTTGGGGCCCAGGTTCCTAGGGTAGTCAAATCGTCAAATCTTCTTAATTCGTTTTACATTGCAAATTTTCTTTATCGTAATATTCCATCTTGGATTAGAAATCTGAATGTATCTAGGAATGTGTATAAACGGGTTATCACTGACTGGCTGTTGGAACTTGGACTCGGCCGCGCAGAGTCCCTTATCTGTTCCGAGTACTCTCACTAATTTTACTTAACTGATTCTACACCGTACTTTAACTTTTTAACTTTAACTTTACTGATACGTTTTTTTATTTCCTTGTTTTCTATTTTCTCTTTGTTACTGACGTCTTGCTCTGTCTATAGCCTCCATAAGATAACTTTCTGAGATAACTTTCTAAATCAACTGAATTTTTCTTATTAGCGTATAATGTATCATCTAATCATTGCTATAATGTATTAATTTAATTCAGTAGCTGTCCATACCACTTCTATTTTTTCTAAATTTTATCTATACTAAGTATTTGGTTAATTAGTAAAATCCTTAGTGTTATTTTAATTTTATAAGAACTCGCCCGCGCACAGGTCGTTTTCGACCCATGCGGGACTATTTTAATAATATTTTAAATCTGTATTTTGTATTTACTTCTGTATTTTCACGAAATAAATGGATTTTGATTTGATTTGATTTGATTGATACAAATTAATTGGCAGAATAGTCTAGATGAAGTGATGATGCCTATCTTATAATCGGTATAATTTTCATTAAATGAACTGGAATCAATCAAATGTGATATTTTTATCAGTCACAATTTGAATGGTTGTATTCCTACGTTCGCTAACTATCTTTTTAACCTTTAAAACATCGGTAAATAAAGATAAATTGTTAACTAGGAACAAATTAGTTTTGGGGCTCTACGGGGGTAAGTAGGCGGTGGAGGCATGTAGGCGCTGGAGGCGTGTAGGCGCTGGAGGCGTGTAGGTGGTGTAGGCATGTAGGCGGTGTTGGCATAGCACTAACCTGGATTGTTCCGAATACTGAAGTTCTGCTCTTGCATTCAACGCATCGTACTACACGGCTCACACTGAAGGCATGATTACGATATGTTCATGATTTTTAAAGACACGTTTTTTCCGTCTCACCCAGTGCGACCTGTTCGTGAGTTTGCAAATGTCGGTGCCTTCCCGGCTTTTCGGGAAGATGAACTAGCCACCGTTGTCCGATCTCTTCGAATTAGAGGAGCGCCCGGCCCTGATGGCATACCCTCGGAGGTATTAAAGCTCGTCACAGAGATAAATCCTAGACTTCTTTTGGACATGTTCAACTCATGTTTGTCAGAAGGTGGTTTTATTTCTTCGTGGAATGTCGTAAGACTCGTTCTAATACCCAATGAGAAGAGCCAGCCAGCCGTTGGTACCGTCTTCTTATCGTCCCTTTTGCATGATCGATACCACGGATAAAGTGCTCGAGAAGCTTCTCCGTGTCAGACTGACCGAGGCGATTGTCTCTGCAGGAGGACTGTTCCCGCAGCAGCACGGATTCCGATCCGGTCATTCGACTATCGGCGCTATGCAGGAGGTAGTTGAGGCAGTGCGGAGGGCGGAGGCCCACAACCACTGGTTGCGCCGAATGTTTCTCCTCGTCACGCTCGACGTGATGAAAGCATTTAACTCCGCCCGGTGGAACGATATGCTGTGGGCGCTTGAGCACACGTTACACGTTCCCGCCTACCTCCGGCGGATGATCAAGGCCTATCTGAGGGATCGCGCACTGCTCTACGACACACCACGATGCTCTAGGATGGGTCGGTCACTTCTGGAGCTGCACAGGGGTCTATTCTCTTACTCGATCTGTGGGACGTGTCTTACGACAGCCCTCTCGTCTGGACATGCCTGACGAATCACGTCTCGTTGGCTACGCTAACGACATTGTAGTCGTGATTGCGGCGAGAAACATTAAAGCTAGAAATCGCAATGCTTGGCATCAGCGTAGGATGCAATACCACGGCCTGTCAGTGCTCTGAGTAAGACTGAAATCGACATCCTCAACAAAAAGACGATGTGCACCATCTTTCCGGTGCAGTTGGGTGATGTCAAAGTCGAGATCAAGCTTGCTGCTAAATATCTGGGAGTTACGGTCAACAGCAAGTTGTCTTTTGGTGAGCAGATACGGCGCACCGTCGACAAAGCCGCTAAGGTAGTAGCTGCCCATGGTAGGCTTATGCCAAACGTCGGGATCCTCGTGCCTGCAAACACCAACTCCTTCTGTATACGGTCCAGTCTGTCCTCCTGTATGGAGCCGAAGTCTGGGCTCATGTGCTGGAAAAGCGTGCCTACCGAAATCTGCTCTCTCGTGTCCAACGTCGAGGGGCCTTGCTGGTGTGCTCGGCGTACCGAACGGTGTCTGAACCTGCTGTGATAGTAATCGCCGGCGTCATTCCCATCCACCCTCTCGCGAGGGAACGATAGGCAAATTACTGAAGAAGTCTTGAAGGTGACAGAGAGGTCGCTGCCATCGAAGAACGCGAACGCAGCTTTAACTGTTGGAAGCTGGAGTGGAATGACAAGTCTAGAGGGCACTGGACCGCTCGACTCATCCAAAACATCCCACCGTGGGTTGAACGACAGCACGGCGATGTGGATTACTTCGTGACCCAGTTTTTATCGGGCCACGGGTACTTCCGGGCCTATCTGCACAGAATGGGAAAGGTCGCCAGCTCTGAGTGTTTACACTGTCCCGACACTGCAGACACGGTCGAGCACACGTTCTTCGAGTGTGACAGGTGGCAAATCCGCCAAGCCTCCCTCTCTGAACATACAACATACAACCTCCTCAGACAACATCGTTGGAGCAATGCTCCAGGTAGAGGAAACCTGGAACTGCGTACAGCGCTTCGTTGAAGCCTTACTTCGGGCGAAAAAGGTCGACCTCGATCGGCCTTAAGAGTCTGCAGTACCGGCGCCATCTTGGATTTTAGTCCCTTAAGAACAATGTTAAATTCAAAACATTGCTGTTGTCTTTGAAACACTATATCTCGATATTCTTGCATCGGATTTGCATGAAACTTGAATATGTTCACCATAAGGGAATGGCGGAGAGCATTACATGAATAGATTTTCAATAAACTTACTAAAAATTGTTTAAAAGTTGTTTAAAATGGTGTTAATTATATTTATATTTTATTCGTAATTCGAGTGGATAATGTTATTAATTAATTTTCTATCACGTCAATCACTAAATACTATAGTTACATTTAAAACGACATCGATTTTGAAATTTTCCGACGAAAACCAACTCACAGTAATGTTTCAAATTTAACATTGCTCTTATGGGACAAACTACCAAGATGGCGCAGGGACTGCAGACTCTTAATCGTTGCATAACCCGACGAGGAAAGCCCTAGTGGCGTAACACTAAAGGCCTACCTCGAAGTAATGTGCTATACCGTTCCAGGCTAGTGTCCTTGGAGACGAGGGGGTTTTTAGCCGGTAGTCCGTGGGACAATGAACCCGCGGGAGTCCAGCACTCCTGAAGTGACAATGAACCTTTCAGAGTGCGTAAACGCATTTTAACCTCCTTCACAAAAAAATTCTAAAATTAGTAATTGTAATTAGTAAATATTAATTAAAATTAATTAAAATTAGTAATTAGTAATTATTTACTTTAAGGTTGAAATTAAATTATTAAAAATATTATTTAAGATAAAAATAATATTACACTTTGCCTAAACTTGTATGAATTAATTTTTTTTGAGTTTTTTGTTTTATAGAGGAATTTCTTTACAAAATTGTGCCTAAGAAGACGTATAAAGATTACAGTTTTAAATCAATGTTATAATTTAAAGTTGAAAATCATTATTGTGTCGTTTTCTAAATCATCTAAGCATCATATAAACTTTCATAAAAAATATTCGTGTATTTTTAACAAAGAGTAATAAGAGTAATTGAGGGTAGGCATCTAATGTAAAACTTATTCAAGCTGCTGTAATTCTGCCGTTGAATCCGGATGGAAATCTCACAAAGTCTGTAATAATTAATAACGCTTTTGTTCTGCGGCGTACGCTGAGCTTTGTAAAAGTACTTTCAACTTTAAATTTTAAGATTTTCATAATGTTACCTGTTCATTTGTTTCTCTTCTCCAAATTTAGAGAAACCACACTATTCTTTAGCGGATGAAGTTCTGAGAAACTAAAAAAAAAAAAAAAAAAAAAAAAAAAACTGCATTCAATGATGCAAGCTGTCTTTGCATTTAAACCATCAAATTAATTGTAAAAATAACTTTTATAATTACTGCATTTAGATGTCATTAGCAAATGGTTTATCATTTAGTTTAAACGATGTACCAGTATGTGTTATTTGTATTAGTTAATGTATGAATCGTTATCACATAAGTCTGGGCTTAATATTTTGTGTACTCATCGTGTACCCGTACACAAAAAGTAAGACTCCGGAGGTACGTCAAAAAGTGGTCTCTGTGGTTGGCTGGTTTTAATACGAGCTCGTATAAGAAAGAATCTGATAAGAGTGAATGTATATTTCATATCTGTACAACTGACATGTGTGGCTGTGTGTGTTGCAGACAGCAACTTTGTCCTGGGCAACGCGCAGGTGCCGGCGGTGTACCCGATCGTCTACTGCTCGGACGGCTTCTGCGAGCTCACGGGGTTCGCGCGGGCTCAGATCATGCAGAAGGGCTGCGCCTGCAAGTTTCTGCACGGACCCGACACGGCCGACGACCACAAGCTGCAGATCGACAAGGCCCTCGAGTGCAAGACCGAGCTCAAGCTCGAGGTCATCTTCTACAAGAAAAATGGTGAGCACCGCATTAGTCACACCTCTATACTTATTATTTGTCCAACCATTGGTGGAAAGGCGGTACGGCGAGGTAGGATACTACCTCACGCAGTTCCTGACAGCTATTTTATGTCGTACCTAAACCGTGTGGTCAAGACCGGTTCACCAGATGCATATACTGCCCTGATGTTCCCGACGACGCGGAAAACACCTTCTTCCGCTGTCCGCGTTGTGAAAGGCCCTGCCTGGAGGCCACACAAAAAATCGGTGTTTTTCGGTGGACACGGTCTACCAAAAGATTATGGAGGATGAGGGCAACTGAAATTGTTTATCACAAACCATCCAAGGCATCCTCCTAGAGAAGAAAATCAATCTGGACCGTGAAATGCCCTAGATGCCTAGACCGAGGAGCTGGATAAGGAGCGAGCCCCACGGGCGTGAGCCTAACTTAGGTGTAGCCTGACGTAATGTGATAAACAATTCCAGGTTAGAATCCTATTATGAGGTTATGTTATGAGGTTAGTATCCCATATTGAGGAGGTTTTTTAGTGGGTAACTCCGTTTTTAGGGGAGTCCTACACTACAGGCTGGTCACCTGTGTGCATAATTGCATTTTTCCTGCCTCGCCCTCAAAAAAGTTTTTGACTAATTGCGTGTATCGGGGATTTGTCAAATATTGAAGGTAAAACTATCGACCACAACACAGAATAAAAAATATATTTAATAAAAAAAAATAATAATAAAAAAATATAACTCCAAATTTGATACATTACGAAACTGCTTTAAAACCTTGTCTTGATTAAATTATTCTATATACAGGGTGTCCCATAAGTAAAGTGCAAAAATCCGGGAATAGGTTATATGGGGGTCATAAAGATAAAATCCAGAATAAAATTTATTTTTAAAACGCTTCGTATACTAGATATCCGCCATTTTGTATTTGTTACAAAATAATTGTTAGCTTCAACATTTTTTCACCGATCTTTATAAAACTCGTTAAGTATGTTTAAATAAAAGAAGCCTAATAAAAGTTAACGTGGTCCAAATTACAAATTTCAAAATGGCGGACGTTTTTATTTTTTTACGTTTTCCAGCCATTTTAGATTAAAAGTTTAAAACGTCCGCCATTTTGAAATTTTGAATGGGACCACGTTGATTTTTTTCCACAGTAGGTCTCTTTTACTTACCGAGTTTTATAAAGATCGGTGAAAAAATGTTGAAGATAACAATTTAGTAAAAAATATAAAATGGTGGATATCTGGTATACGAAGCGTTTTTGGAAAAATATTATTCTTGATTTTCTCTTTATTTCGACTCATATAACCTATTCCAGGAGTTTGGCACTTTACTTGGCCCACTCTAATATTACGATGAGGGAGTGTGGAATTCGTGTTAACAAAATTATGGCTAAAATATATTAATTTAACCATTAGGAACCATTTAAGACGAAAACATGTCAGTAATACCATAAATGAACTCTTCAAAAACTATTGGTTAAAATAAAGAACATTAAATTTTAATTTTAAATAAATCATTAAATTAACGTTGAAATAACGGTTGTTTATAAAGTATTGTCCTAATATAAAAAAATATAAAATAAAAATAGGCTAGTATGAAAATTTTGGGTAGTAACAATTTTTTGTTTTATTTTTATCAAAAGATTTTTTTATGGTTTTTACAGATATGCACAAACTCAATTAACTTCAATGTGCGTACGCCTTGGATGACCTGTAAATCTTCTAAACTACTTTTTTAACGACTATTTTTCGGTTTCAGTAAAATTTTCTCAGTAACGGACGTTACTGTGTTTATTATTTTGTCTTTTAGAGTTTCTAAATTTGGGAACTGGGGAAGCATACACTAAATCTTTGCAGAGTAGTGTGAAATTGTTGGTGCTGGCCCAGTTCAAGGTCACCTGAGGGATGACGTCATCGAGGTCAATGACCTCACCGATGACGTCATCGATGACGTCATCACCAATGACGTCACTTCTATGACGTCACACCCATGACGTCACAGAAATGACGTGCTGATGACGTCACCACCCCTTACGTCATCAAAATGACGTCACCGACGCCACTGAGGTCAAGGTCAAGCCGAAACTTAAAATTTTTTGGCACTTTTGCCGTTTCTCGCACTACGCTCCGAGTTTCAGTCCGAGTCCCCGTGACCTTGACCACTTGGAGCGAATTTTCGACGAGAAACGGCAAAAGTGCCAAGTTAAACACGAGTTTCTGACATGACTCTGCCTAAATGGGCAATCGGTTATCCCTCAGGTGACCTTGAACCAGCACAACACCAACAATTTCATATTACTGTGACCTTGAAAACCTAACAACGGAGCGCCGATACCGATGCGCACCCCACGACAGCCACCGAGTGACTGACTGTCAGGCTCTGTGTACTCTAGGTATATCGGCTTGAGAGACTAAGACTCTAAACTGTCAGGAATGGGAGTAACTAACTGAATTTTGCAAGGAAAAGTCATTTCATCCAATATTTTAAACAAATCTTCATCAGTAAAACTGACATTACTCTGTTTGGTATAAAACCTAGGGTGTCCACGCAACAGTTTGCGCCACTTAGCTAAAGTCGAAACCTTCTTAACTTTGAGTGGTGGACAGTGAGCAACTAATAAAGTCTTAACACGGCTAAGTTTCTTACCTAAAGCGTCCCGCGACATGGCTTCCCCTCACAAAAGTCCGCACAATACTGAGAGACTGCTTGTAGCACATGAGTCAAGGGAAAAGAGGTGGGGGAAACAGCAGGAGTGGGGGAAGGTCACAGTGGTGGGGGAAGGTGAGGTGGTACGCTGGAGTATCGCATCACTTCACCATGAGCTGTCCTACAGTCAACACACTGTTCTCTTGGCCCGAGTTGGCACTAGAAGAAACATTTCTGTACAGCTTAGGCTGTGAGAGCCGAGGAAGCAAAGTCAAAGTGGAAATTGTGTTAAACTCCAAGATGAAGAGTCTCCTAAACAAACTAATTGTATCCCTGCAATCTCCTATAACTTTAGAGAAATACCACTTTATTAAGCGACACCTTATACTTTGGCAAAACGAAGCGGAAATGGAAAAGATTACAGTAAAATTAATTTAACTTAAAACTTGGACTGGACACTCATGGCGATACCACGTGGCGTGCAAACGCCACCCTAAACATTACAAGTTAGGTTATTGAGCACCTCTGGTACGATAACCGATGTGCTAGAGTTAAAGTGTGATGACCTTGAGTCAAAACACTGAAATACTACAAGTCGATATCGTCCCAGAGTTAAAGTGTAGTGACCTACATTCAGAACTTGTAAAATTACTTACATATAGAGAGCTAGATAACAGCGAGACGCACCGCATGGAAGCCGGAGACATACTGGCGAAGCGGTGTTGTGCAGCCTAGGGACCCAGTTGTGGTGGGGGTATAGCCAACACTTAGAGTACAAGTGTTGTGGGTGACCTTGACCCACTTAACTTACCTGCCCCCCCCCACCCCGACAAAAAGTGCGAGCCCCCCCCCACCCCCACCCCCTCCCCCACCCCTGATATCCTGGGCGTGGCAGCCCCGGTGGGGATATAAGGGGGCCCGTCCAGAGCCGGCTCGCAGTCCGCTCCCGCGCGTTGAACGTGAACGATCGGGACGGACCGCCATAGGCATCACTAAACATTGAATGGCGCCTTCAGTGTTTAGCGAAGTCTACTCTAACTTTAAGACTTGTATTAGTTGTAAGATATTGCGCTTGCGTTTGGGTATTGAGAATTGTTTTATATGAGAGTGTTTTACTTGTACCCTATGTCTCCTGTGTGTCTTTTATCCTTTGTGTCTTGTTTGTTATATGCGTTTAATGTGCATGTGCTTGTTCCAGCATTGACTACGTTGAGCTCAATTGTGTGTTGTAAGTGTGTTATATGTTTCTAAAGTGTATACGCTTGTTTTAGCAATCCCCCCTTGAGCTTTTTCAATGCTCAAAGTAAATTGTAACGTCAGGGAACGGGAGTAGGCCCCCGTGTAAAGCCATTTTTAATAATTGGTAGGCTCCTGCCAGGCATGCAAAAGGTTGCGGATGGCATTTGGGAGCATGTCCGTTTGTACGCTGGCAAGCAAAAGGTTGTGGCAGCCTCTGCACTCGGACCGAGGACGTAAGCCACTAGGGTGTCCTCAGTATGTTTCCCTTCTGGAAACTCAAAATTATGTAAATGAATCTTTGTTAGCTATTTGTGTTTTTAGTCCCCAAGGCCCCCGAACATTCGTGGTTCGCCATGGATGTACGGGGGCCGAAATTTTTTAATGTCCGTGTGGCCTTGACCCACAAAGACTTGTAAAAATTCAATGCATTGCTAAATTAAAAATATTAAAGATAGGTTACGGGAGTAGGCCCCCGTGTAAAGCCTATTTTAATTATCGGTAGGCTCCTGCCAGGCATGCAAAAGGTTGCGGATGGCATCTGGGAGCATGTCCGTTTGTACGCTGGCATGCAAAAGGTTGCGGCGGCCTCTGCACTCGGACGAGGACGTAAGCCACTAGGGTGTCCTCAGTTTGTTTCCTTCTGGAAACTCAAAATTACGTAAATGAATCTTTGTTAGCTACTGAAAGACAATGCAGTAAATGTTTACAAGTCTTGCGTGGCGAAGGGTACACGACATTGGATGTTGCCTTGTTGTCATAGTTGGGTCTCTTCGGAGGCTACAGCGATGACAACCCAAGTGCCCCACACCCCCATAGGGGGGTGTGGGGCTTAATTTTTTTAAAATTTTTTCGTGACCTTGACCTAAATAAGTAAAAGTTTTTAAAATCTTTAACAGTCCGGTCTTATTAACACAGTAAATAAATTAAGGTCTTTTAAGAATCAAACAGTTAGGTATTAGTAACACACAAAGTTGGAGTTGTCTATAGTTGGGTCTTTTAGGAGGCTTTAGCGATGTCAACACAAAGGTCCCAAGTGGGGTTTATTTTGTTAAATTAACCCCCCCCCTCCCCCCCCCGAACTTTTTTTCGGAAAAATTTTTGACCTTGAACAAAAAGTTTTTTGCTCCGGACGAGAAGTGCCCCCCCCCTTCCCCCCCTGACATAAAGTGCGAGCCCCCCCCCCCGACAAAAAGTGCGAGCCCCCCCCCCTTCCACCCCCACCCCTGATATCCTGGGCGTGGCAGCCCCGGTGGGGATATAAGGCGCCCGGGCTGTACGCACTTCTCATCCGGTCAAGCTTCCATACGGACAGGTACTCCTTACTCTCGAGATTTTTATAACCACTTTACTTCTTTCTTAACATCTACTCTTTTCATTTACTTCATTCATTCAAATGGGTAAAATGGGTCTCAAGCTGAAAAACTACACCCGCCAGGCTTCAACCTCGACCGACACGTCTCAACCCTCATCATCCTCCACTTCGATCCTGGAATACCTGATGACTGCGAACATCCTGAGCAGCCCTGACGATGCCGCCCGCCGCCGCCACCGCCGCCACAGCCCGCCTCAATGCCCAGCCTGTCGCCATTGCCGCCGACAGTGGAAGAGGCTGGTGCACTGCCATCGTCAGGAGAACTCGTCAAGTCGTCAAGGTCGAGTCCCGGTAGCGTCTCCCAGCACTCTCTCTGCTATCGGACTCAGGATCGGAGTCTGCGGTTTTTGAAGAGACGTCCAGGTCGAGGATCACTCCCTACAGCAGAACCCGGAAAATTTTATCCTATACCAAATCCCAATGTCCCTTACCCATATCCCCCATGCCGTCCACACCAACCAAACCACCCCGTAAATCCATCTTTTCCCCTGAACTTCCCACTATTGACCTGCCATCCCAAATCGCCTCAAAAATCCATCCTTTCCCCCGAACTTCCCACCATAGACCTAACACGTTCCCCTACCCCCACCCAAAATTGTTTGCCTCCATTCCTCTTGACCAATCTTTGCCCCCTTCTTACCCCCTTCCACCCCCATTCCTTCTAGCCAGCCTAATTCGGAGAAGCTCCAAGACACTCCACTAAAGAGTCCAACACAAAAACGTAAGCGTGTTAAAGCCCCTGCTGGCAAGGGTAAGAAATGCGATTACGCTTGGATGTCAAGTAAGTTTGGGGTTTTGTGTTGCCAGAATCTTGCCTGTGCAGAAGGAGATCGCTGCCAACGACACCTTAAAAGTACAGTCAAATTTCGGCAATTCAAACCCTACACTCTTTATATTAAGCTAAAACGTTCAAGTTCAGACATCCCCACGGCCCGCAACCGCGGGATATTAGAAGGCTAAAGGTTGATGAAAAATATTATTTTATTGGTCAGACCTATGGAGCAGGTAATAAAAAAGTAGAAATCGTTGTAAAAGGTGAAGGCCACCTTTGTACAATGCAAGTACCACCTCGGATGGTACAAAGAGAATTTTTCATCCCTAAAGCCTATCTAATACGAAGGGAAGGATGCCAAACCGTGTGGGAAATGGACTAGGACATGGGCCCACTAAAAAAAAAAATTCAAAATTGTTAGGTTGTGTTGGACAATATTTAAAAATGTCTTTTTCCAAATTATTTTTCCAAATTTTAGTCTTAACCCTCTTAAAGTAAGGAGAGGGGTATTATACAAGTCAGGTAAAAAAAAAAAAACACTTGACTTGTATAATACTTTAACCTGGTGGTGACGTAAAGTCACTGGGACAATCTCAAACCGTGTCCTGAGGGTGAAGACTAAGTTACAAAAAATCTTTAACAAATAAAAACTTACCTCCAAACACTTGTAGACTTGCTACAAGTGTTTGGAGGCAAAAATTTTTCAAAGTTTGAATGACCTTGACCCATATAAATTACTGTTTAAAGTAAAGTGCTAACCTTACAACTAATGTTGTGTATCACGTGATACCCCCACTCTAACGCTCTTACTAAGCTTGTATGAGCCGTTCATTTGCTTCAGTCTGTTTCTGTGCTCCGTGGTAAACATGTCACGGTACAATTACAAAGGTGGTGACTTCTTGATAGATCAACACAATGCTTGGGAAGTGCTAAACCAGCATAGAATGGAAGTTGAGTATTGTATAAGACGAGACGGGTCTACATTTTATCTATGTATTATAAACAACCAAACTCATAAGTATGAACACTGGACAAAAATTAATTATAACAACATAGATGAGCTGTTTGCTTGGTGTTTGAGGTGTGTAAAGTTATTGAAGAAACCAAAATAATGGGTGTGCTAAAGGTATGTAAAACTGATGACCGGGAAGACTAAGCAAAATTTCTTTTGGCCCCCCCCTCCCCCCCTCGTGTTATCCCCACCACTAAAAATGGGTATATATAGGAGTGGTGATCAACCGTCCTCTCATCTGCTTTACACCGTTAAGCTGAACACCACCCATGTCTGCTATGAACGTCCCAGCCTCTACCTCTGGCCCGGCCGCCTCCAACTCCAGCCCGAGCATTGGACCAATCCGATCGGGGCCTTCGTCAAGGAGTCGTGTCCGATTCTCCGGCTTTGGTCCTGTGAGGAAGGAGTTGCGGAGCAGCGGAGCTTCTCAACCAACCACGACGGACGCATCAACTCAGACTCCACCAACATCATCGAGTGGTACGACGAAGTCATAGAGCAAAGGGACAGAATGCTAGAGAATACTCGCAGGGAGCTACTTCATATCCGGAGTAAATGGAAAAACTAATTAGGAAGTGTGAAAGCCTGTTGGACAGTGATGATAGTGAGGATGAGAGTGGATAGGTGTGTGGGTAAAGACTTGGACTGGGACTTGTGTGTATGTATGAATGTGTGCGTGAATGTGAAATACAGAGCGGGGGATAGATCACTCTGTGGCAATGGACTAACATGCCACTTAGTGATCTATCCCCCGTTCTGGTAATGTTTTTGGATGGCCTTGACCCACTTTACCAAGGTTACCTAGTACCCCCCACCACTGATAAGTGTATATATACGGGTATTGATGTGCAGTTTGGTTATTCTGCTTTGTATCGCTTAGCTGAATACCGCACTTCAACATGGCTTCCAACTGCAAAACTTCTCGGGCTTCTTCTTCAAGAAGGCGTGCTGCCAATGTCCTGCCTGCTACTCGTGGACCTGCTCGACCATTCCATAGCATAACTGTTGCTCGGGCAAACGCTTGCAAAGCTCCGATGCTACGGACCTTGCTGGAGGTGAGCAAGACGGGCAAGGCTTGCCTCAGTCCTGGTCAACGGCAGGAGCAAGAAAGGCGTATGGCGTACTTCAGGCTGCAGGGTGTAGTTCCCAGCTTGAAGTTAGGCGATCCCAGAGTAGCAAGCATCAACGAGGCAGCGGACTACATATCACACCTTCACAGTGTTTTAGAAGTAAAGGACCAACAAATTGAAAAGTTAAAAGAACAATTGAAACAATTTAACTTTAATCCGGTGGAGTTTGTAGAAACCGGTGATGAGTGATAGTGACGATGAAGGTAGTGAATATATATTAGGTATGTAATGAAAAGACAGGGGACATGTGTGTGTGTGTGTGTGTGTGTGTAGAATACAGAGCGGGGGATAGACTACTTTGCGGCAATGGACTAGCATGCTGCTTAGTGGTCTATCCCCCGCTCAAAGGGTACTTTTGAATGACCTTGACCCACTTTAAACGAAGGACAACCGGTTAACTGGTATAAAAGAGGGGGTCTGTACATCCCGACTTCATTCTGCTCTTGGACCTTCCAGTGGAACGCTAGAAAATGAGTGGATCACTGATCATTGGTAAGGAGTGGGAGTATGTAACCATAAACTATTTAAACTGTAGAGGGATGTTGAAGAAGGTGTATGATAATGTTAAAAGAATGGTTGTTGAAGAAGGTAGGGTAGTGATTGTAGCGTGGAAGAAGAAGCAGTATACAGGACAACAAGTGAGAGCAAGTGACTTTGGGGGAATAGTGTGTTTCAAATTGGACGAGCGAACTTGGTTAATTTGGACATTGTGTTTTGGGACTTGGAAAGGTTAATTGAAAATAGTGGCAAACATGGGGAACTCTTAATTGGCAGGGAGGACAGAGTATATGAGTAAGTGTAAAAGACTGGGGGGCTTATGTGTGTGTGTAAAGACTAGGACTCTGTGTGGAATACAGAGCGGGAGATAGATCAATTTGCGGCAATGGACTAGCATGCTGCTTAGTGGTCTATCCCCCGCTCAAAGGGTGTTATTGGATGGCCTTGACCCATATAAAGGTAGAGGGGGAATGGGTAATAGGAGGGGGAAATTGTTATATATGTAGGACTGATGAATAAAGCATTTAGTCAAGCATTGTCTAGACACTATCAACAACAATGGAGAGCTTCAGTGTTGAGTTCATCTCTTGGAAGAAGACATCAACGAAGTGGTGGAACTTATAGAGGATAAGACCAGCCAGGGCACATTGGAACTTGTGAATTGCGAACCGTTGGACAATGCCGCAATCGATAAGATTGCATATTTCATGATGCATTTGTATAACGAACAAACAACCAATATGGAGTTTGTGCAGTACCTTTATCAAAACCAAGTAAACGTGAGAGTGACGATTGCTTGGTGGCAGTAATAATAAAGTGTAACATATGGATCGTGGACTTGGATGTGGACTTGGACTTGAGTGTGGTCTGCGGAATAGAGCGGGGGATAGATCACTTTGCGGCAATGGACTAGCATGCTGCTTAGTGGTCTATCCCCCGCTCAAAGGGTATCTTTACGGACCTTGACCCACATAAATGTATATTTGGTGGGGGTATAAAAAGGGCAAACCAATTGGATAGATACACCACTTTCATACCATGGCTCCACTTGACAACACCGTGTTCCATCGCGACAGAATTCTTCAATTCTGGAGGTAATACCTGTAGAAGTTATAGAAGCAGAGGACCAACTACCTGCGGTTGACCAGGAAGAGGAGGAGGAAGAAATTATGGATATTGAAACGGACTCTGACGAAGCTGGTTTAACGGATAATGAAATGGACTTGCACGCCTACGAAACGTTAGAGTCACCATCTGAGTCGGAAATTGAAGAAGAAGAAGAAGAACAAGACACTCCTCATCGTCCAATGGATAGAACGTTAGTAGCCAGAAGAATTATGTATTGTCATCGCTACCTATTTCGTGATGAGAATGATTCCGACTCTGATGGTGATGTTTCACCTTTGTAAAAAAGTTTAAACAAAAAGTTAAAAAAAGAATGTGAGCGGGGGATAGAGCACTTTTGTAGTAAATGATGCTGCTTAGTGCTCTATCCCCCGCTCAAAAATAATAATTCCAAATGGCCTTGACCTATATAAATTATGCTCAAACAGACGTCTTTGAAAAAACTTGTACAAATTATTGAATCTAGACCAAATATCATCAATTTATCAAGCCTACTGATAAATGTATTACAAACGGTTGTGTAAAGGCTAAATTTAGCACGTGAGTGATAACCTGTTTCCATATTGACGTCACTTTCCCCACCTATCTGCCTCGGATATAAAGGGTCCCGGTGGAGTGCGCTGCTCATTATTGCGTGGGACATTCACAGAGTGTGCATTCAAAGCCAAACTGTTTGAAATGGCTCTTTGCGACTTTTGTGGGGAAATCTTTCAAGACGAAGATCTTTTCACCATACACAGAGAATTACATGAAGACGAAGATAGAAAAGAAGATATTACCATGGATGAAATAGACTTAGACTCAATTGACCGGTTTTTGGAACAGCACCAGAAGCAGACGGACTACTGGGACAGCTATCTACAGCAAATGCAAAGAAGAAGACCTAGTGTGATACAATTTGCTGGTGCTGGACCATCTACTGCTAGAAGATCTTATGAAGAAGAGGACACCGAAGAAGAGGACACGGAAGAAGAGGACACTGAAGAAGAACTGGAAGATGTGAAACAACTGCGCACTACAGCCTTGCCAGGACGAGTTGTAACACATTTCAAAATTAATAATGTTCAATTGGAACTAGAAACATTTATAACCCAGGCTAAGGAACTTGTTGGTCAAACTTTGAGGGAAGAACTACAAAGGCTAAATTTTATTAAATTTGGAATGGTGTTAGAGGCTATGTTTAACAATACTGATGGTGAAATAGCATTGAGAGCGTTCATTACCAAAAACCGAACCCTTACCTCCACCTCCAACATTGATGATATTATTGAAGAATGCTTGGAGGAACTTATAACTAAACTCCAAGAACATGAAGGAAGAGGATCTGGATGGACTTTGTCATCAATAGAAGGTATGGATGTTAGGGTTCATAAACATGGATATGGTTTAAGGGGTAGTAGTTTTATCCCTTTACCAAAGAAAATTCAAAACACTAAATCGTGTAGGAATGTGCAAAATGAAGGTAATGAATGTTTCAATTATGCAATGTTAACCAAGTATGTTAAGAGTTGGTAGAGAATATTACGAAAATGAACACCGCTACAACTTTCAAGGCCTCACCTACCCAGTTACATTGAAAGACATAGACAAATTTGAAAAGAAAAATCTTGGCGTTTCAGTGAATGTTTTTGGTCTGGATGATTCAAACAACGTTTATCCTTTGCGGGTAGTAAAGGTTGAGCAAAGAAACCACACGGACTTGCTATTGATAACTAAGGGTGAAATTTCCCATTATGTATGGATAAAGGACTTTGAAGCCTTAGTTGTAAAACAATTGACCAAAAGAGTAAATAGGATTACAGTTTGCAAGAGATGTTTCTGCTTTTCTTGGAAAGATTCAAGACGTGGAGGATCGGACTGGTTGTTGGAACATAAAAGACTTTGCAACGAGAACTATGAAGTAAAGATAAGTCTTCCACCGCCTACCCGAGCTTCAATACAATTTAACAAGACGGTTCACCAATATCGAATTCCACTAGTGGTCTACGCAGATTTTGAATCAACGTTAGTACCACAGGAGCTGCCGGACGGTGAAGTGACTAGAAGAACAAAATATCAGTTGCATCAACCCAACAGTTTTTGTTTACTAGTTAAATCAACCTTGTCTGACAACCAATTGCAAGACTATGGTTTAACATCCACTCCAATACTCTACCGTGGTGAAGAAGCCGCTAAGTATTTCGTAGACCTGTTGTATGACATTGCTGAAAAGGTACAACGCTTGTATGGTAATGTCGTACCTATGGAACCTTTGAATGAGAATCAACAAGAAGAATACAATATGACATCAAGATGTTATCTATGCGAGAAGAGCTTCAGTGAAGAAAATCCAAAAGTAAGAGATCACGATCACTTGACAGGTTTATACAGAGGAGCTGCTTGTAATTCATGCAATATAAATTACAAACTGCCCCACTTTATCCCTGTCGTGTTACACAATCTTAGCGGCTACGACTCCCACTTCATTATTCCAGAGTTAGGAAGAGATAATGGTAAAATTGATGTTCTTGCTACAACATTGGAAAAGTACATCAGATTCTCAAAAACAGTAGGTAAAATTAAACTTCGCTTTGTAGACTCTTATAGATTTATGGCATCTAGTTTGAGCAGATTGTCTGAGAATCTACGAAGAGAAGATCTAAAAGAAACCAGCAAGATTGTACCTGAAGATAAATTGGACTTAGTATTACGTAAAGGTGTGTTCCCCTACGATTACATAACTTCTACAGAAAAATTTGAAGAAACCAGTCTACCACCGATTGAAGCCTTCAACAGCAAATTAAACGAAAGTGAAATCTCCGTTGAAGACTACAATCATGCTTGTAATGTTTGGAACCAACTAAACATTCAAACCTTAGGGGAATATTCTGACTTTTATATAAAATTGGACGTAACTCTGCTGTGCGATGTGATGGAAGAATTCAGAAACAACTGCTTCTCCGCCTATGGACTGGACCCTCTACACTCGTACACATCTCCAGGATTAGCATGGCAAGCTATGCTAAAGTCAACCAACTGTCGACTGGAACTTCTAACGGATATTGATATGGTGCTCATGATGGAATCTGGTGTACGGGGCGGTTTGACACAAGCTGTAACACGTCATGTCAAAGCCAACAACAAGTACATCCCCGGCTTCGACAAGCAACAACCATCGGTCTACCTTGGCTACTTCGACGCAAACAACCTTTATGGTTGGGCAATGTCAAATCCGCTTCCCTACGCTGACTTCAAATGGATCGACCCGGCCACCATTGGAGACATTTCACAGATTCCAAAGGATGGTCCAAAAGGCTATATTTTGGACTGTGATTTTGAATACCCGGAGCACCTTCATGACCATCACTACGACTTGCCTCTCCTAGCCAAGACTGAAGTTTCACCGACAGGAAGATGGCCAAAATTGATGATGACCTTGGAGAATAAAGATCGCTATGTGGCTCACTACTGGGTAGTTCAACAGGCTCTTGAATTGGGTCTACGTATAGTGAGAATTCATAGAGCAATTGAATTCACCCAGTCTTGTTGGTTGAA
Source organism: Neoaliturus tenellus (assembly GCA_030545055.2). Taxonomy (NCBI): domain Eukaryota; kingdom Metazoa; phylum Arthropoda; class Insecta; order Hemiptera; family Cicadellidae; genus Neoaliturus; species Neoaliturus tenellus. The sequence continues at coordinate 141,605,932 of CM061534.1, forward strand.
ACCATACATTGATTCCAACACTACAAGAAGAGCTGCAGCGACAACAGCATTTGAAAAGGACTTCTATAAATTAATGAACAACGCCATCTTTGGAAAGACCTTGGAGAACAAAAGAAAACACAAAAATGTAAAATTAGTGAGTGATCCTAGGAAATTGGAAAAATTAGTGCAAAAACCAAACTTCGGAACATCCATGATTATAAACGAAAATCTAGTCGCTGTCAGTATGAAGAAAACAACAATAGTCATGGATCGTCCGTTATACATAGGTATGTCGATTTTGGACATAAGTAAAACCCTGATGTATGATTTCCATTATAACAAAATGGTTAAACACTACGGAAGGGAAAACATTGGAGTCGCATACATGGATACGGACGCGTTTATCTACTGGATAAAGACTTTGGACATGTATGAAGACCTAAGGACATTTCCATATAAAGAAGATTTTGACTTTTCTGACTATCCGAAGAACCATCCAAATTTTAATGAAAGAAATAAAAAAGTAATCGGAAAATTTAAAGATGAAGCAAATGGAATGCCTTTAGAAGAAATTGTGGCGCTGATGGCGAAATTGTATTCATTTAAGATGTACCACGAGAACAACACACCGACAGTCAAGAAAGCAAAAGGAGTGAAGACGTCTTATTTGAAAAAACACGTAACATTTGACCACTACAAGACTTGTTTCTTTGAAGATACTACAATATCAGCAACATTCAACAATATCCGAAGCTTCAAGCATCAAGTCTACAGTGTCACCGAAATTAAAAAAGCGCTGTCAGCTCGGGATGATAAAAGACATATTATGCCCGACAAAATCCACACTCTTCCTTTTGGCCATTACTCTCTAAACACTATCAACTAGTAACCTATTCTTCGTCCTTCTACAACTTCAACCTTATTCCTTTCTCCTTCCGTAAAAAATGGGGAACACGGCAAGTCCAACGCCGTGTTCCCCATTTTTTTACACAAATTTGGATGACCTTGACCCATATAAATGATGTGAATATTTAAAACAACATTCATTGTGATTATACATGTGGCACAACAAACATTGAAACTTGCAATATGAAGGACTTGAAGCAACAAATTGTCAACGAACTTCATAAACCTGCAAGAAGAAAGTTTCCACGAAGAAATACGGTGATAAAAGGAATTAATGATTTATATCAAGCGGATTTAATCGAAATGATTCCTTATAGCAAACAAAATAAAGGATATAAATACATATTGACTGTTATTAACTGTTTTTCAAAAATGGCTGATGCTTTACCGCTAAAAGATAAAAGCGGCAAAAGTGTTACAAAAGCAATGGAAATAGCTATACAAAGAGACAAACATACTATTAAACATTTACAAACAGATGATGGAAAAGAATATTTTAATAAGGAATTTGCAAATTTAATGAAAAAACACAATATAAACCATTATTCAACCAATTCAGAGGTAAAAGCCTCAATAATTGAAAGATTCAACAGAACCTTAAAAAGTGCAATGTATAAAATGTTTTCCAACAGAGGATCGCACATATGGATTGATATATTACCGAAACTTATAAACGATTACAATAACAAGTTTCATAGAACTATTGGGATGAAACCAAACCAGGTGACTAGCAAAAATGAAAAACTGGTATTAAAACGTATAAAAATGAATACTAAACCAAAAGTTGAAAAACTAAAGCCTAAAAAATTTAATGTGGGTGATAAAGTGCGAATAAGTAAATATAAAGGTGTATTCAGTAAAAGATATCTGCCAAATTGGACCAATGAGGTTTTTACTGTATTCAAAGTACAACCTACAGTACCTGAGACATATATTTTAAAAGATAATAAAGGACAATTGCTTGAAGGAGGGTTTTATGGACATGAAATGTTAAAATCAACAGTAGGTGACGTATATTTAGTTGAAAAGGTGTTGCAACGGAAAAAAGATAAGGTTAAAGTACGATGGTTAGGATTTAATAAGACGGAAGATTCTTGGATACCTAAAAAGGATTTGATATAACGATAGAGAATCATTTTAGGTTGAACCATTACAAAGGATGGAGATAATACCACAAAAGGAGAGTTTTACCGTTAATAATATAGATGAACTCACAGTGGATAATTCAGAATTCAATAGTGGGAAACATGGCAATTTGTTACCAAACACCGTGCGCTGTCTAATTACCGGACCTTCCAACTGTGGAAAAACTAATGTAGTATTCAATTTGATTACAAACCCTAAAGGATTACGTTTTAATAATTTATATGTATTTTCAAAATCACTACAACAACCAAAGTATCAATTATTGGAAAAAATACTGAATAATGTGCCTGAAGTTAAATACTTAAAATTTAATGCAAGCGAGAGTGTTATGCAACCACAAGAATCTAAACCATTCTTTGTGTTCATATTTGACGATGTATCTTGTGAAAACCAAAACACAATAAGGAATTACTTCGCTATGGGTCGACATAACAACATAGATAGCATTTATATTGGCCAAACTTACAGCAAATTACCTAAACAACTTATTAGAGACAATGCCAACATGTTAATTGTATTTAAACAGGACGAAACCAACCTAAAACATATATATTTTGATCATGTAAATGCGGATATGACATTTGAACGATTTAAAGAGTTATGTGGAAAGGCTTGGGCTGAAAAGTATGGGTTCCTAACAATTATGAAGGAACAACCGCTAAACAATGGTCGATACAGGATAGGATTTGATAAATTTATATTAATACATTGAACGTGGTATAAAACATTCATTGTTGTACAACACGTCTTGCTACAAACATGGTTAACCAAGAAAAATTAGTAAAAGAAATAAAATCACTTAGTGATTCTATTCGGGCTAAAAACAGAGCATTAAAACTAGGTATTAGCGAGAGGGAGAAATTCCTTGAATCTACTTTTAAACCTATTACTGAACCCTTGAAACAATTAAACAAAAAATTTGCTAAACCTGTATTGGAAGGAGATGCGATTGCACCTATTACAAAGTTTGAAAGAGAAAATGTAAAATCAGAAGATTTTAGCGATGAAGACCCGGAATCCTCTACATATAGTGGTTTTACCGGTGGAGAACCCGAAAGAGAGCTAGAATCACCAGACTATAGTGGAATAAGAGAATTATATGAAGTAAAAGCCAAAAGAGGACATGAAGTTGTATCAACTGCTAGTGAAGAGGAAAAAGAAGAAGAGACAAGGGAAGGTCCGTCAAACATAAGCTTGTTGGGTGAAAACATTCATAACAAAGGACCTTTAGGAAGGAAATACATGATAAAAATGTTAGCTGGAACAAATCCTAATAAAAACTACCATAGTTATGGAATAAGATTAGCAGAAGACGGTTTAATGGTTGGTAATAGCCCGGTAAACATTGATGAACATGATAATATTATTGTTGGTGATCAAATATATAAGGGCACAAGGGGATTATTTGAATTATTATTTGAAAATAAGCCTTTAGAATTGTTAGTTAAAGAAAAAGACATGGAAGCATATAAAAAGATTTTGGAACAAACTAATGCATACAGGAGGAAGTATTCAGCTGACCAACCTGTTTTTAGATCAAAGTCTTTAAAATATAGAGAATTTGTATCCAGGTTAATACCAACAACGAGAAGACAACCAATGCCAATAATACCAAGAAAACCTGTAAAACGAAGGTTTGTGTCATCCACTTTGGATATAAGTGCTCCAGAACCAAGAAAAAGAAACAAGTCTGTTACAGGTACAGGTTTAATGAAGAAACTATATAACACAAATGTGATTTATTACAATAATATCAATAAATTGGTGGATAGAATGAAACTAATACATGAAGCTAAAGAAGCGGGTCATACTGGATTGGAAAACGAATGGGTGGCTTTAGTGGATGAACTCCGAAACCGTGGGGTAATCTCATAAAAATGCGTTACTCCCTAGAATACTATTCAGTTGCACCATGAGTGTCGACAAGTTCGGACGTTACTCCTCGGATGGGTTATATTATGCCAATAGTTTAAAAAGAAGTGCTGGTTTACCACAAACACCTGATGGAGATTATGATATGAGTAATAAAAGGTTAAAAAACATAAAAGATCCTACGGATGAAAACGATGCAATAAATTTAAAAATATTAAAGGAAAAGATATCGCCAACATTAAGACTACAAAATAACACATATGACGCAGAAGATCATAGAATCATCAACGTTGGTAAACCAAATCAAAACGGTGATGCAATAAACAAAGGTTATTTGTCATCCGAATTAAAAAATACGTTAAAATTCAATGGGAAAACGTATAGTGCTAACAATAAACGTATATCCAACGTAGATGACCCTAAAGATGCAAAAGACAGCGTAAATAGACGCTATTTACATTCTTTGATACCTGAAAAGACAAAAGATGGATTTTCTTTTTATAAATTTGTTATTAATGATATAGGTTATCCAAAAACTGAAAACGATGCTGTAAATCTAAAATATATTAAAGATCATTGCATCATACGTGATGTAGGGGTTATAGATTGTTTTAATAATTGTTTAGCAAATGTTAAAGATGGTTCGGCGCCATCAGATGGTGCAACAGTGGGTCAAATGATGGAAACCTTAAAACAAGAAACAACCTCTTTTGTAAAACAAGATCAAGTAGTATCGAAGCAAGGGGATGAATTTGTTCAAGGTAATGAAAAATTTAATTTATTAACATACAAAAATAATGCTTGGGATTGCATGGATAAAAAGTTATCAAATATGGGATGGGGTTATGAAAAACATGATGCAGCTGCTTTATCACAAACCGTACATCTAGATCCAGATCGATATTTTAGATGGTTTACATGTAATAATAGAGTGATAAGAGACTTGGCACAAGGAAGAGAAGCAAATGATGCTGCAACTGTAGGACAGACCATTACAACATCATTAAAGGATAGTAAAGTGTATAATTGTAATAATAAACGTATAACAAACCTTAAAGACCCTGAACATGTAGATAATGCTGTCACTGTTAATTTTCTTGTAAAAGTTTTAGGTAATGCGATATTTGATTTACACAATCATTTTACACCAGATATTCTTCAAGGAAAATCAGGTCATAATACTTATGATGAATCCATGAGAGGTGAGTATATTAAACGAGAAATTTATAATAAATACTTTATTAACCCTAAAACGAAACAGTTTAGATCATCAGATTGGGGTGATATTGATATTTAAGTAAATAACTCAATAAATGACTTCATTTATGTGCAACCTGTCATAGAGTTAACACATGAGTTGCACATTGCCATTATAAAAGGACAATAATGACGTTCAAGTACATCAGTCCATATCGAGACACTGCAAGAAAAGGAGGTGGGATCACGTCCACAGCGGTTTCTCTGTTAAGTAAAGCTTTAAAACAAATTCCAGTAGGATCCATAGTAAATAGAGCAATAGACGCATTACCATACGAATTTCATATACCAGGAGGTTATCAGTATTGCGGACCAGGAACTAAATTGAAAAAACGACTGGAAAGAGGCGATCCTGGCATAAACAAGTTAGATCAGGCTTGTAAAGAACACGATATCGCATATTCCACGTTTGCCGATTCAAAAAATAGATCAATAGCTGACAAAAAGCTTGCGGACATAGCTTGGCAACGAGTAAAATCAAGTGACGCTAGCATAGCAGAAAAAGCAGCAGCTTTAGCAGTAACAGCAGGTATGAAGGCTAAAACAGCAGTAGGAGGTGGAAGAAGGAGGAGAAGGAGAGTAAAAAGGAGGTCAACCACAAGAAAACATGGAGGAAATATAAAAAGAAGACGACGATCTACAAGAAAAGGCAGGAAGAAGCCCACCGTGTGGTCAATGGTAGAAAACGGGGCAGGTCTTTACCTAAGACCTTATCGTGCATATTAAATGAAAGAAATCAATTGGTCATACCACATAAAGCATTAACCAATATTGAATTATTTAAATATATTTCCTGTTTAAAAATACCATTTTTCCGCGGTGTGTTTATGAAAGACAGTTTACCAAAGAAAATGTGGCAAAATGAGACTGGAATTGTAAATTTGGATAATACTGAAGGGCCTGGCACCCATTGGGTTTGTTATAAGAAACTAAATAACAATGTATATTATTTTGATAGTTTCGGTAATTTGCCACCACCAAAAGAACTTCAAAATTACTTTAAATCTGCTAAAAACATATATTATAACTATAAAAGAGAACAACCTGATAATACTTCAATATGCGGCCATTTATGTTTGGAATTTCTAGCTAAAAGTATCAGTCACTATTGAGATGTCTTCCTATACGGTATCATTAACAGGAAAATCGTCCACTTTACGAAGTATCCTTTTTCCAGCGTTACGCTTGCAAAAAGGAAGGTTTTGGGAGGCGGCACTATTGGATTTTACAACTTACAACTCTATTCCCAATGTTACGGAAGGTAAAAATAACATATTGCATTATTATAAGGGAAAGGATGCCAGTGGAAAATTTACAGACTTACAAGAGTGCAGGTTACCCACAGGTTCTTATGAAATTGATCATATAAATGAATTTTTGCAAACTAAAATGGGAAAAGACAATATAACATTAAAAGGTAATAATAATACGATGAAAGCTGAAATTACTTCCAAATATTATATAGATTTCACTCAACCAAACTCAATTGGTGATTTATTAGGATTTTCCAACGATGAGCCTGTTTTAGAACCGGATGTAACACATTCCGGTAAGAAAACAGTAACAATATTAAAAGTCAATAGTATAGACATAACTTGTAACATTATACAAGGTGCTTACAGGGATGGGGCTAACACCCACATCATACATACTTTTTACCCAAGTGTACCACCTGGATTTAAAATTGTTGAAAAGCCACAAAACTTGGTATATCTACCGTTGAACACCACTTTCATTTCAGACATCGTGTTGAGCGTATTGGATCAAGACGGTAACTTGGTAGACTTCAGAGAAGAGCCTATTACGATTAGATTACATTTAAAATCTACACTTTAATACAAAAACCATGGGTTTAACATTTAAAAGCGAACAACCTACGGGAAACCGCATTAGTAGCTCTTCAGCTGTGGAGGAGTTAACACGCGAGAACATTCGTTTCTTAGAGAGAGTTGGATTAAAATTAACCGATTATGGATATACTGGATATAGCGCAGGGTCCAACATTCGACGAAACCTTATGGGAAAAAGAATATCACACCCACAACCCTTACACTTCATCGAAATTAAACAATAACGATGAAATTCGTATTCCCATACAACATCAAGACATTTACACACTACCATGTGAAAGTTACTTGTATATTGAAGGACAAGTTACTAAAAAGGACGGTACTACTGCTGGTACAACAGTTCCATTTATAAATAATCCTATGGCTTTCCTGTTTGATGAAATTAGATATGAAATATCAGGTGTAACAGTTGATTCTACTAAAAAAGTAGGTATTTCAACAACTTTAAAAGGACTAACATCTATAACCCCCAATGAAACCAATTTACTTAAACCTGCCGGATGGGTATTACCTACAATTGACACGATCACTCCAAATTCAGATGGATATTTTGATTTTCATATTCCATTACGTTTGTTGCTTGGTTTTGCTGAAGATTATAGGAAAGTAATATTAAACGTTAAACAAGAATTAGTTTTGTTGAGGTCTTCTAACGATAAAGACATTATTAAAGCTGCAGATAATACGACTGATGCAAACCTAGAATGGAAATTAAAATTAGACAAAATTGTATGGAGAGTTCCACATGTTAAATTAGCTGACGAGCATAGAATGCTACTTTTAAGAAAATTAAAAGCCGATCGTGATATTGTTATTCCATTTAGGAGTTGGGAATTCCATGAGCATCCCAGTTTACCTACTACGGATCGACACACTTGGACTGTTAAAACATCAAATTATGTAGAACGAGCCAGGTATATTATATTTGGTTTACAAACAGGTAGAAGAGACGACATCACTAAACATGCAGGACAATTTGATCATTGTGACTTGAAAAATATTAAAGTTTATTTAAATTCACAATTCTTTCCATACGACAATTTAAATGTGTCATTCCCTAAGAAGAAATACAGTATATTGTACGATATGTACGCAAGATTCCAAAGTTCATATTACGGTAAAGCAAATACACCTTTATTATCACCTTCAAAATATTACGATGCCTACCCAATAGTTGTAATTGATTGTTCTAAACAAAATGAATCAGTAAAATCATCAAGTGTGGATATAAAAATAGAAATGGAATTCAACGCGGCTATACCGGCTAATACAACGGCATACTGTTTAATTCTACATGACAAAATTGTAACATACACACCTTTAACTGGAATTGTTAAGAATGTACTGTAAAAACCGGTTTTGTTTCATTCCGCGAGTATAAAAGCAGAGCGTACAGGCCGCTCCTCATCAGTTTGTTGCCTACTGTTGTATGGGTAGCATCGTATTCAATATGGCTTCTCCTAGTGGTACACCTGAAAATGTGGTAGATATTGAGAAGGAGATATCTGAGTTTTTAGATCCTCAAGGTCACCAGGAAGGAGGTGAACAAAACGTTTGCGGACAACTTCACGCCAGTAATAATGTTGAAGAAAAAGGTAAAAGAAGAAAGACTATACAAAAGAGAAAAAGGGATATTGAAGATAATATTTCTCCAAACATATTGAGTGAGGTATTTTTGCGAATATTTTACCCAATCTCTTCCAGTTTGGACAAAAGTGTTTTAATCGGTGTTATGAAATCGACAGATTATTCCCCTACTGTAATTTTAACTCATGGACCCAAAATGATTTTGTTTACGGACAGTGCTTGGGAATCGTTTATGAAACACTTGCATCTGCTAGAATGCTATTTAAGTAGTAACATGTTTGGAAGAAAGACAAGAGTAGGACTTTTGGATTCAAATGTGGAAATCGATATTATTAAGCATCGTGGTGATCATCAGCTGCGGTTTAGAGACACAACAAGACATGATAACAAAATTCAACTTAATCGAGAGGAGTTTTTCATTTTAACTTGTGCTACTGAACCAATAACAAGATATTTGAGACAACTGGTGTTTTCAAGTTCAATTATTAAAGATTATCTGGAAGACGCTTTGGACAAACAACCGGACGCACCTATATTATATGGACCTGTGGATACTTCTATATTTAATAGAGTTCCTCATGAAGTACAGATGTGGAGACAATTGGAAAAGTACGCTCAACTACATAAGAAATCAGTAAAACAGGAAGAAGAGGAAGATGGAGGAGAAGAATCAAGTGTTAGTGATGAAAATGAAAACAAGGAAAATATAAAGATGGAAACTTAAATGACAATGGTTAGTTTTTAAAACAATAACCAACATTTTGTGGGGTTAGGCCTATTGGGGACGGTGCCCACGTTAAATATACACCAACGCGCCAACAACTGTACGGCCTGGTATAAAAGTAGTACCTACCGTGGTGTGGAAATCAGTTGACCTCCTGACTTCGTAATGAGCAGACGTGTGACCTTCAAAATGGACAAGGGAGAAGAAGAACAAGTAAAGTCCAAGCCTGGTATTATTGAGTTTCAAGCGTTTCGTGGTAATGATGATAGATTCATTATAAAAGAACTTGTGTTTTTGGACATGAATACAAGTGTTCCTTATTCGTTTTTATTTAAACCACCATGTTCTTATTCGTCTTTAACTAGTAAAGCCGCTACTACCAACAGATGGATTTCAAAACACTTCCATCATATCGATTGGTATGATGGTTTTACAAGTTACACGGACTTGTATCACATTATGCATCACTTTTCAGACAGGTTTACCAATATTTACACAAAGGGGCTGGAAAAGAAAAGATGGATCGAAGGATTTACTCATGTTCCGGTTAATGATGTGGAATTGGATAAGAATTATCAATACATGCTGGAAACCATATGTATTTGTACAAAAAGCCCAGAACATGATAAAGATAGACATTGCGCTTTGAAAAATGCCTATAAACTCGCCTCTTACCTTCAAAGTGGGGAATTGGGGAGTGGTGGGGGTAACGGAGAGTATATAAGTGGGGAGCAGACAGGGACCTGGCATGAGTATTACTCGAGATTCCGAGACGACAACATCTCCGAGCAAGAAGACGATCTGTAACCTGACCATGGCATCTCACCAGTTCCTTCAGACTTTGGTCGAGCAGTTCAATGCTCACTCCAAGTCAACAATATTACCTGTAAAGAAGTGCTCGGAACTAAAAGACGAGAAGCACTACATAATCCATGCTATGAAGAAGATGGAGACTACAGTTGGGGAGGCCATCTGCTGCAGTCTCAGCGAGGCACCGTTTACTCCGGGGGATGAACCAAAGTTCCAGGTGTACCTGCCCAAGAGATTCGTCCATCTTCTACAAAACGAGGATCTTCGCTCTATTCAACCCGGGTGTCTATACCTGGTGTCCCACGGCTGCACGGGTAGCAATTCTACAGAGTTGACCATCCACATCGCTGACAAGCAGCAGTGTTAGATTTAAGTTTTAATGTTGTACATATGTTGTTGTTGTAATGTTTTATAAATAAACGAATCATAAAAGACAAAAAAATAAAAAAAAAACAAAAAAATGCAACATATCAATATGTGACAAACTTCACGTATTGATATGTTGCATTTTTTTTAAACTTCGCGGGTGACCTTGACCTTTGACCTTTGCATTTCACAATTACCCCCACTACCGTAATTACCCCCACTACCGCACTAGGATTCAAACCTGCTTGGATGCGAAAAACGGTCAGTCTGTTGCCAACTAGCAAACGATGAGCACCTTGTACGAGCTTTGCTTACAACGAGTTATAACTGACGCATCTTTATTCCAGACGGCTTTACGAGATAATATCCCTATAACAGTAAAGCAGGATATCGAAGAGTACAAGAAAGATAATAGAGGGTATTCGGGATACTCCTGGTATAGGTTCCAAGACGGGGAAAAGTTTTGTAGGCCTTGTGGCAATGCTGCCGTCAGAGACCTTCGACGGTTCGTACAGGAAGGTGGTAGAAAACAGTTCGGATTTCTAGCACCGATGTTTAGATTTGAAAACTACAAGGACACCTGTGCTATTTGTTCCATCCCACTGTATCAATGGAAAAAGTTTAGAAGTGTTTAATTGGATCTTCCATACCCCCACCACCATTACCCCCACCACTTTTTCATGTACCTCTAAACGCTGTGCCTCGGCTTCATTTCTACTCCAGCAGCCGACCTAGCAACATCAGGATGTCTCTGAACGTCAGTTGCGCAAGTTACGAGGAGGTGAGCATCAAGACTCAGCAGGAGCTAAACGACTTGTACAAGGAGTTGCAGCTCATGGTGGCACGAGGCTACCGTATAAACGTGCAAGTTTACGCTTGCAACATACGGAACACCCGGCAGTCAAAAGAAGAGCCTGGACACTCCTCCACGGCTTCCTCACCGGCGTCGATGAAGACCGAGCCAGACAACTTGGACTACTTCAGCTGACTAGCAGTTGTCTTCCTTGTTCTTACAATAATAGAATATGTATATTTTTTCATTATATTAAAGAAGTAAAAGAGCAAAAACACCTATCTTGTTACTAACATATGAGCTCAGTAACAAGATAGGTTTTTTTAAAACACAATTTGGATGACCTTGAAACTTCCCCCTCCACTGCTTTGCTACCCCCACCACTTGACTATTGATGTACATGGCACATCACAATTGGAAACCTCATTCCATCTTCAACAGCCAAACCGACAACATTAACAATGGCAAACCTACCAACGGATAAAACATGTCCTCACGTTTGCTGTGACTTCGTCCACGAGTTGGAGAAGAGGATGCAGGAGAGGGCGATACGAAGAAAGCAGATACACTCAGAAAATATCATGATAGTCAACGGCTATCTTTTATTGTTCGGCCTTATTATGGTTGTACTTTTCATACTGTATGGCATAGTCACATGTGTCGGCAAGGTTGCAGAAGAAAACGCTCGCCACCATCAATTGGAAAGTTTCAATGTTACTTTGTAGGTTTTCCTTTTTTAAAACTCCGTTTGGATGACCTTGAAAATTCCCCCACTACTCCACCACACCCCCCACCACTTCACCATGTTCCTGCATGAGCATCACATCAACCGTCATTTCTTGTCCGACAAGCAACCATGGCAGACAACAACACCATCAGCCAAGCTGACTCCACTACTGATGTTGGTACAAGTACGGGTTGGACACTGTCGATCGATAGTGTACACTATTTGGAAACGATTTGCGAACGGATGAAGGAAATACTGCGGGACAACCCTGGGATCATAATACAAATGAATTTAAATTATGATTGGTCCCAAGTTAGAATGCAAGGGGACGATAACAACGGTCAACAATCTCCACAATATTCGCCCATGTCCCCGATCTACCCTTACGGCGAGTCTGACGTCGATGAAGATGAGGCTAATGAGGATGTGGGGGACAACGAGGCTGAAGAGGAGTAACCTTCATTCCTTTTTTTTTTTTTAAACCCAAATTGGATGACCTTGAGAATTCCCCCTCCACTATTTCCTTTTTTTTAAAACCCAAATTAAATGACCTTGAAAATACCCCCTCCACATACTTTTGGTTTACCCCCTCTACTTTTCAATACTGTTACCACAGTCTGTAGCTCACATCATTCCTTGCTTAGCTATCATGGCGGACAGCACTCTTTCTCGAGTTGACTCCACTACGGATGAAGAATGGCCATTTTCCTGGAATGTTCATCTGCAAGACTCGGCAGAAGTGGATATGTTGCATGAGAAATTGGTGTATGTATTAAACGAAAACCCCAACATTGAATGTAGAATGACTATGGATTTCGATGCGACAGGGGTCCACACTCAACCTTCCACTTCCACTGAGCCTCAGCTACAGCCGAAGAACTTTACACATCTTTACACTCCAATACGGCCGGAGGATGTGGTTATCAGCGAGGCAGACTCTACTACAAGTTATATTGAGCCAACGAATTGGAAGCTTGTTGTTGACACCTTACACAAGGTCGACTTAGTATGTGACAAATTAAAGGAATTGATGATGCAAGATCCTGGTCTTCGTTTTAAAATTGATTTGTTTTTCATCTGGGGAGCACCTGCACGGGGCTCTTCGTCTGACAGCTCTCTAAGTACAACGGACGAGGAGGAGGAGGACGACTAGTTATCTTTTTTAAAACTCCGTTTGGATGGCCTTGACCTTTCCCCCTCCACTGAGTTTATTTAAGGTGCACTCTCAATGACTGCAGCATCATTTCATCGCGCACCTTCACCACAGCAACATGGAGAGTCAACTCACCTACTGTTGCGAACAGAAATGTTTTTCATGGCCAAATGACATTGATGTTGCGGATGGCCTGGCGTGTAGAAAATGTGAAGCTTTTGGCCAATGCATGTGTAAGTGCAAGTCTTGGAAGAAGCCGAAACCGGAGTTGAAGACATTCCATGTGTACCAGATGAGAGGGCATAAGTACACTTGTTGCCCTGAACGTTGCATTGAATTCACACTAAAACAGTTAACTGGCTGCAAATTGTGCAACAATCATTTTGCAGGTTTTTGCAAACATTATTTAGGAGCCTGTCAGTACAGATCAACTTGGCATACAGAAGCACTCACTATCAATGAAATCGCTATAGATACACAAGAGTAGTCTTTCTACTCTTTTCTTTTTTAAAACTCCATTTGGATGACCTTGACCTTTCCCCCTCCACTCACCTTAGTTTATATAAACCCCATTCCCACTGACCACAGCATCACTTCATCGTTCTCCCTCGTCAAAGCAACATCAGCTATGGAAAGTAAGCGCATCTCATGTTGCGAGCATAGGTGTTTGGAGATACAAGGCGTCACATATTGTGCAAAGAAGCGTTGGGAGGAAGAGACGGGGACAACCTATTGCTGTGAGGATAAGTGTTTCCTCTTACCAAAGTGGCAAGTGGATGGGCTGGCCTGCCGGCAATGTGAATGCTTCGGATGTTGCAGGTGTAGATGCAAGAACCAACAGCTGCCACCGCCGGTACTACAAACTTTCAAAATCTACAAATCCAAATACTTTTATACTTGTTGTCCGCAGCGGTGTATTAAATTTCACTTCTCCAATCTTACCAATTGTCGGAAATGCTACGGACAACCTGATGGGTGGTGCACCTGTTTTCTGGACTCCTGCCGCTACAGATCGGATTGGTTTACAGATCCGTTAGAAATTGATGAGGTCGCCCAGGAAGCACAAGAGTAGTCTTTCTACTCTTCAACTTTTTTAAAACTCCCTTTGGATGACCTTGAGATTTCCCCCTCCACTTCCCCATATACCTAGAGTACACAGAGCCTGGCAGTCAGTCACTCGGTGGCTGTCGTGGGGTGCGCATCGGTGTCGGCGCTCCGTTGTTAAGTTTTCAAGGTCACAGTAATATGCAATTGTTGGTGTTGTGCTGGTTCAAGGTCACCTGAGGGATAACCGATTGCCCATTTAGGCTGAGTCATGTCAGAAACTCGAGTTTAACTTGGCACTTTTGCCGTTTCTCGTCGAAAATTCGCTCCAAGTGGTCAAGGTCACGGGGACTCGGACTGAAACTCGGAGCGTAGTGCGAGAAACGGCAAAAGTGCCAAAAAATTTTAAGTTTCGGCTTGACCTTGACCTCAGTGGCGTCGGTGACGTCATTTTGATGACGTAAGGGGTGGTGACGTCATCAGCACGTCATTTCTGTGACGTCATGGGTGTGACGTCATAGAAGTGACGTCATTGGTGATGACGTCATCGATGACGCAATCGATGACGTCATCCCTCAGGTGACCTTGAACTGGGCCAGCACCAACAATTTCACACTACTTTGCAGAGAAAATAAAAAAGGTACAAAGGTCAATTGTGATGAACGAGGTGGCAATTAATTCAGACTTCGTTTCTTTGTAGTTAATTATAAGTAAACTGATTTGCTGCCAATTAACTGAGTTTATGTGTAACAAATTAATGAGAAAAAATACATTAAATTCTCTTAAAAACAGGGAATTTAAGATGTGGCTAAAATGTTGTATGTATAGCAAAGCTATGAAATCAGAGCATGACTTTGTGGACTCTCGGTATTTTAGTGAAACCGTTTTCCTTAATAACTTAAAAACTGAAAGTGGCATAAAAGAATGTATTAAATTGTTGTTATGTCAAATTGGTTCTTTGGCTACATCGTCAAAATTAGTTATTTATATTTGAAGGTTTTAGATCCAATACTCTAACGAAGCTAATAACATGACTTGATATTTTGAGAAAGTCCTATCATATCCATTGTTCCGCGTAATAATGAAATTCCGTTAGCGTTCCAGACACGGATTCGCCCGGCTCCATGCCCCCCCTCCCCACCATAGCGCCGCCGCCGCTGCAATGTACACGTCTTACACTGCTCAGCAACTCACATTTCTAATTTTAAATTTAAACACATAACCCATAATTATAAAGTTTCGTGATAATTTTATTTGGTGAAATTAATTTATTTACTTCCAGAATAATGATAAAAACAAATTTAAGTGGATAATACCAAAATAATTTGATAGGCCTAGTTGTTAAGTAAAAAAGTTTCGTCTCAAAAAGTCATTAATACGTTAAAATAACATTTATGTTTATAATCATAAAAATGACTACAAATATTATCCTTGAAGTGTTGTTTCTAAAGCTCTCCCACGTGTTTCCCGCCACGGCTTTGCCCGTGATTGAATTTATTTTATTGGTAATGAAGCTCGTTCGCTACTCTCACTCGCTGACGCTCACTTAAAGAAATCGCTAGAATACCTCAAATTAGAATTTTTTATTGAAATTGTTTCTTAGCAACCAATAAAAATGCTAAAATAGAGATTTCCAAATTTTTTACAAACTATTGTAACCGTCCTTTGGACAGATTTACACCAAACTTCACACAAACCATCCTTGAATAATGCCTGAAGGTTTTATTACAATCTGTCGAGCGGTTTTGGAGTCCATAGGCAACATACAAACATACTTCCCCTTTTATAGATATAGATTCTTAAAGTATTTGTGACATTACTGAATACGGTAGACACATTTTGATTTAATCTGATGCATATGAGATTATAATTATTATATACCTAAATAACATCTTTTTAACAGAGTCGTGTTACAAAACAAAAGTTTGAAATGTTTCAAATACTTAGTAAAATCCAAAACCTCACATGTAGGACGAATTTCAAGACATCTCTTGGGCTAGCGATGCGTCTTAATATTGTAGAACTTATAATAGATATTTTGAGTACTGCACCATGTATTTGTGCTGGAAAATAAAACCGGGACCATAAAAATCGCTATTTATTAAAAAAAAAAAAAAAAAAAAAAACAAAGTCCGCATCTGTCCCGGGAGCGGCCGCCATGACACCATGAAAGTCCGCACCTGTCACGCCGGTTTCTTCTTCCACTTTTATCACCCCTCTTGCTCTTATCCCGCCATCACTATTCTCTCCCTGAACATTACCCCTATCATAGAAATTATGTGTACAGAAAGAATAATAATTATGCCTATGAAGAAAATTAAAAAAACCTGGTTCAGACTTGAGATTAGCTTTTGAGTTAAATTTTTGTTGAAACAACAAATCAGTAATAATGTAACGCACATTAAAAACAACTTTAGTATAGCTCTTAAGACAGTGTATTCGTACTACAGTATTTCCTTTCTTTTCATAAAACACCTTTATTCCTTAAAAACTTATATAGATGGTGTATTTAATCGTTTTATTTAAGAAAAAGATTCAATGTTAAACCAATAACTGTTAACATATTTTAAATTAACTGTTTTTGCAAAATAAAAAATATATAATCTTAGTACATAAACATACAGGGTGTCTCATGTAGGGTGTCTCAAATTGACTGACTCCAAGGAAACATTTCAAAATAGTTTTAACGCTGTGTATATGCAGAGTGTCAAAAAAACTGGTCATTCATTCAAAACTGCGGACTTCCATTGTGGCATTAATAACGCTTCGATGATTTCTGCCGATTTAGGTTTAGGTTTAGGTGCGGACTTCCATGGTCAATAATAAAACTGCTAACAAATTCTAATATTTAAAGAAGTATTAAGTAGGGTGTGGAATGTACGCATCATAAAAGGAGTGAATAAATTTTCTTTGGAGAATTTGGTGATATCAGTGTTCGATCTAATGAAGTTTAAATTATACTCCTGAATTAATAAAAACATTCCATTGCAGATGGAAATTGCAAGTTGAAACAAGTGAGATCTTCTCTTCTCTTGTGAAAACAATATACAGTATCCAATTTCCAATTAAATTAGATTACTTTAATGTTCCATATTTTTTATATGGACATCAATTTGATGAATCATTTTGTTTGGTTGAAAATACTCGTATCCACTTAATTAAAAACTAATCACTCTTCAAATATTTTGCTGTTTGGAAATCGATATTTAAATTTAAAATCAAGTGGTACTACATGGAGAGGTTTTTTGTTATTTATTATTGGTTTTTATTAATACTTCTTTGCTTACAAAATTGTAGAATTCCATTTAGCAGCAACCGACTTGTTAGTTAATTGTTTGTCGTATTTAATAAAAAAAATACTATTCCTAATTTTTTATATCGTAATTTCTCTATCTACTAGGCCTAAAGTACTATTGCATTCATAGATAAATGTAATTATATTCTAATAGTTCACAATATTATCTTTTGTTCTAAAAAAGGTATCTTAACTTACCAAGTGTCTTAACCTAACATCTTTTGGCAAAAGTTCACCAAAGGGCAAGTTCACAAGGTAAACAATTCAGAGGATTACTACCCATGATTGTGCTGTTCTATGTGTATTACAATTCTTTGAACTAAAATATATTGAAACTCTCAAAAGGAAGTACAACGAGAGACTTTTGTATCAATGTCTCGAGCAGGTGATTTCTGCTGGGGTGCTTCATTGTTGTCTCCTTGCGTTTTGAGCATCATATTCGTCTGAATAATTTCAGGTTTTATAAAACTCTCGTGAAAAAAGGGGAATTCAGAAATACTTTAGTTGGATTTGATGTTTTGTTGATTACATTAAGGTTTTTAGGTAAATTCATCCATGATACATTTATGAAATATTATAATATAGTTAATATTGATTAAGTAACCATGGATAATTATCCTGTAGCTAGGGACAGGAACAAATGTTTAATTAAGTCCACTATCCGTTTTATCCACTCTATGTTTTGTTACACTAGGAGTACGCTCGTACCTCCCGTAAGTGTCTATTCGAAGAAGAAATTGAAAAATTTGCATTAGGGATTGTCACATTAAAAAAAATTGATCCCACTTTGTAATGGTATTAAAAACAACTAGAATCACTTGTAATAAAAGAAAACCTAAATAAATACTCAATTTCCTTATATTTAGGCAATACTTAGTTCGTAGTTACTTTTAATTTAATGGATTTGTGTCATACACATTTTTTACAAGCATTTACTACAATTAGTCCTAACATTTTTACAGTATTTTAATTATTTAGGATAGTACAAATAAGTTAGGTTGCCCCATGTACACAAAACAAAATAATTTATTTATTTTAATAATTAGGCCTACAGTACAACTGGCTGCCTTACTCGCATCACTGTAAAAGTGTTAAACTTCTCAAACTTTATATTTTTTATATATATATTAAACACAAAAATATGGTAAGGAAAGCCTATTTTTAGAAAATAAAAGATCATCTGGGCCTATCACCCCAGAGAACATTCAAGAATATTTACACACTTAAACCTACCAAAATTGTTTTGTTTATCCTACAGATGTAAATTTTAAGTACTTGTGACTGGTTTCAGGTCATTCATAACCCATCTTTAGTCACCAAACCCTATCTTTTATACAGTATTATAATTTATGAATATTTACGCCCACTTGCACGGTTGTTGTACGTACGGTTGGTGCGGTGATGATATTACATCTGTCGCAATAGATTTTCAAACTCAGTGAATTTCGATGGGAGTTCAGTTTTTTCCCAATAGACACCATAGGCAAAAGGATGTAGGTTTGCTGCCATGGGCGTGTTGTACATAAATATACTATATATTTGTCAAATATCACCCACTCATGCGACAGAGAATCTCAAGAACCATAGGGTATAGAGGGATGAAATTTGGCATGAACATCTTTATAGGTGCTCACTAAGAAACGGTTTTGCAATATTCCATCGGGTCTCCGCAGCACAGGATTTTGATTTTGATCTAATGTTATTCGTAAAGCCAGTTTTTAATATGTTATATACGATGTGTGTGTGTGTGTGTGTGTGTGTGTGTGTGTGTGTGTGTGTGTGTGTGTGTGTGTGTGTGTGTGTGTGTGTGTGTGTGAATTTAGGAAACAACGAATCTGAAAAACTTTATGATGTAACGGGTTGACATTTGTAATGTGAGATCCGCTTTGCCCATAGGTAACTAAAAAACGCTTTTAAAAAGCTTCTTAAGGGCTCCGCCCCGCAGGACTTCAAAATTCATTGGGATTGAAATTTGAAATGACACTCTCCTTTGTTCATAGGTCCTCACCAAGAAACACTTTTGCAAAATTCGTTCAGGGCTCCGCCCCACAGGCCTTCAAAATTTATGTCAAAATTACTATAGAGTGTAGGCAGATGGAATTTGGCATGGGCCAAAGAGTTCTCTTTGGTAATAGTCACTCTTTGCTAGTAAGACGCACGAAAATAGTCCGATGGAAATTTTAACAGCTGTTTCCCCCCTCACCTCCTCTCGCCCTGCAATGTTGTCATTTTGTGTTTATGTTTACCATGTGTAATATAGAATAAAAATGTATTTTAGAATAAATCTGGCAAAAATGCATCGACTCTCATTGGACTATTTTTGTGAATCCTACTATAATAGGTGTTCACTAAGAAAAGATTTTTCAAATATATTTTTTAAAGTTCCTTATGATTCCACCCCAAAAGGCTTGAAAAATATGATGCCTTGTGGCCAATTTTTAAATGCGAATCAAAGAAACAATGGATCTCAAAGATTGTAGGGCCTGCAGCCTTGCAGGGTTACAATTAGTAAAGAACTTTAATTTTTCTCATTGGTGCTCATTATGAAACGGTTTTGCAAATTTTGTTAACGGCTCCGCGCCACGGAACCTCAAGATTGCCATAGATCCTAGCGGGTTGAAATTTAAAGTGGGCATTGCTCTTTAATAATAGGTGCTCACTAAGAAAAGGTTTTGCAAAATCCCTTCAGGGCTATGCTAACACAACGTCAATGTTTGAATAGGATTCTTGAGAAGAAGACTTTGTTACCCTTTAAAGATATTTTGTTATCTATGAAATAAAATTTGCGAAGCCGTGAAAATAAAGGGCGAAGCCGTAACGGGCCACAGATAGTATAGGATAACCCCCCCCCCCCCATTACAGGTATCAGAATCTCTTATATTGTCATCTTTAAGATTACAAATAGTGTAATTTTTGTACATACCAAATTTGATCAAGTATTGGTATTTATTTTATTTTCCCCTTAACGGCGAGCAGGTAGGTAGGTAAATTTGACAACATATGGGTGTTGTAAGCAAATATAGGTTTACCCCCAGATAACCTACAGATATCTATGGGTTATCTGTGGTTAAACCCTTCCTAGTAATTGTACTTCCGGTACAAAATTTAAGAGGTTATGTTACCAAAAAGAAAGTGAGTTACAGTTTTGAGTTGAGTTTCCTTAAGAATAACATGGTAAATGTATATAGGGGTTTTTCTGTAATCAACTATGCCAAGTTTTAAAAATTAAAAATATTTTTTTTTCAAGCTTTTTTAAATAATTTAATGGTCACTTGTTAAAATTGATGGTTTAGTGATGCCATTGACTATATACACTAACGTAGTGTACAAAGTCAATGGTGATGCCTTTAGTAAACTATCGCCAAATTGTTTGGGCAAATGCTGGAGCAAAAGTTGGGTTTAACTCGCTCAGCGAACTCATGAAATACACTATCGCTGTTACTGTTTGAGCTGATCTCGGAACTCTTAGACGAACAGTGAAGCAGTGTAGTTAGGCATTACCAAATCCTTTTTCAGTTTAATTTCAGTAACAGGATGATTAAGTTTACCCCTTATACAACCCCTCACATCTGCCAGATTGCGTATATCTTTGATGTGCTTGTGTGCCGGGCCCACAACACAAACTCCGTATGATAATACTCAAGAAACTCTAGATTTCATTTCACCACTTATAACAAGCAGTTATAAAATAACACCAAATAAATCAATACAAACCAACATACGCCAACTTTTGACCAGAACAGAAGAACCTCATGGTAGTATGTACTGGGTCACTGGGTGGATTCGTGCTGAATGCTTGGGTCTGCTCGAGTCCTTTGATTTGTGCAAAAACCGACTGCAGATGGAGCACAGGCAAGCACGAACCCTGGAGAAGCGAACCATGGTGAACTAAGTCAACCAGAGTCAAGCTCACTTAGAACACTATCTGCTTGACCTTGCCCGCCTTGATTAAGGGATGGTGTACTGCAGGAATTTAATTAAAATTAAAGGACGATTAAGTGTTTTACTTTTATGACATCACGTACCTACCACTTTGAATTTATCTTCAATGTGTCGACTCAGCTATGTATGATAATACTCAAGGAACTCTACAAGATTTCATTTGACCACTTCATTAATAACAAGCAGTTAAAAATTACAGTAACACCAAAGAAATCGATGTACACAGAATAAACACCAAGACTAACCCCAATGCAGGTTACAAACAATGTTAATGCAGACTAATTGCTATATGTGAGGGAGAAAGGAAAAAGGGACCTCTTCGCGGCAAAGTAAAAATTACATAAAGGTTTAAGTTTACCTGAGTCTGCCGACGTGATTCTCTGTCTCCTTTCTAGGTGACGCGTTTCGAGTATTAAATACTCATTGTCGAACCTTACCTACAAGAACACTTAAATCATCACTCGTACGAGGTCGTCAAAGTTTTTAAAATCACAAACATACAAAACATTTAGGACTCGACACGGCCGGCTCGCGTGCGCGCACTTGAACGGGATTGTCATGACTGTAGGCCTAGCCGTGGAGGTGTCATGGACTTTGCCCTCCTGGTTCCTTATCAGACAGCTGATTTTGTTTCCTTAATAACGTATCGAACAGAACATTTGACTGGAAGTTGAGTTTATCATTCAATAAATCATTACTATGCTCTATTGTTGCTTTGTAAATCTCGTATTCCTCTAACGCATTCATATAACTTCCTTTCCTACAATAATGTAGTGGTGTCATATTTGTTGTGAAATCTGTATAGTTATGATTAGTTTCAACGAGATGGGTGGCATATTTTGACTTTAGATAGGAGTTAGGCTTTGGTACATGTTCTTTGAATCTGGTTTGTAAATTACGGCCGGTTTGTCCTATGTAAAATTTATTACAATCATTGCAGGATAGTTTGTAAACTCCAGTTTTTTCACCTGTATTTTTATTTTTATTACTAGGTTTGTTACATAACAGTTTCTGCAGTTTGTTAGAGGTTTTGAATGAAATATTTATGTCCTTTTCATTCATTTCTTTTTCTAGGATGTGAGGTAGAATGTTTCCATACTCTGTCGATATATAGGTTTTCCGTTCAGTGCTATCTGTGATGTTACTGTTATTTTTCTTCCTGGATTGTTTTTTAATTAAATTGTCTATGATGGATGGATTGTATCCGTTTGCATTCGCTATATATTTAATGGTGTTTAGCTCTTTATTATAATTTTCTTGACTAAGGGGTACTGTTAGAAGGCGGTGAATGAAACTATTGTATGCGGCCATTTTGTGTTTGAAAGGATGGTGTGAAGTAGAATGAATAGTGGTATCTGTCATTGTTGGCTTCCTGTATATATCAAATTCAAATGAGCTGTCGTTCCTAATAAGTGTTATGTCTAAGAAACTTAATTTGTTTTCATGTTCTAATTCCAAAGTGAATTAGAAAGAAAAGTGAATTTCTCTGTCACCTAGAAAGGAGACAGAGAATCACGTCGGCAGACTCAGGTAAACTTAAACCTTTATAGTCAATTCAAGTGATTCGGAGACAAAAAACTCGATAGTATAAAAATTACAGTATGGGCAGTTTTATCGATTGAGGTAAAAAAATATCGATTTTTGGTTGTTTGCATTTTAATATGCTCCATTTTGTCCTTTACCGGTTGAAATATATTAGAAAACACTTGTAATGGCATAAAACATTCAAAATAACGGACGATATCTAGCTTGTGAAAAGGTACCTCTTCGCGCTTATGGAGAAATAACATTGCCGCGAACAGGTCCCTGTTCAAAACCAATCTAAAAACTATGCTACACTCTTAAAACTGCACTCTGACGAATTCTATCAGCGACGAGGTGAACTACTACGAGATAATTGTAAATATAGAACATCTTTCAATAAATAAAAACCAGAAAATGCTGCCCAGAGGTCGCATATGGCAGTTTTGCAATTCGTTTGGAGAAATAACATAGGGCGGTCCTATGTAGAGGTCCCTTTTCTGAAATATCAAATTTTCACTACATGCTTCGATAAAAACATTTTTTCTTGAAAACTACTGTGAGTTAAGACAAAAATAGGTGTTCCCATTAAAGAGGACATTTACAGCTTTCTTTTGGTACCAAAATCGTTTTTTAAATATGAAAAATAAATGTTTTATGCTAATTTGAGTTTTCAAAAAGATTATATCTTTAACAAAAAAATCGTAGACTTGCAGGACTTGCGCAAAATTGTTAGGAATTAAATGAGGAATTCAAAAAAATGAATAACTAAATATCAAAAATTACCACGAACAGGTCCCTTTTTCCTTTCCGCCTACATATTTCTCACCTCTAACTCTCGATATATATTTTTGTGATATTTTAAAGCATTTTTAATTATGCATTTTCCTGATTTCGAGTGTTAGTGTCAAAACAATAGATCTTATAAAAAATCTAAATAATATTTTTGAAAAATATTTATACAAACTACAGTTTTGGTCGTATGACTCTGCCTTATGTTCGCTTGTTAAACCTCAAAACCAAATTTAATGGTATCAAAAATATTTTGTTTTTATTATTTTTTAAGTTAAGGTCCAGTGACTATGTGGCTGGTCCAATAGAACAATCTGTGAGGTTTTTTCGGAAGATCTTCAAAAGAGCTACAGTTCATATAGGGAAATTTGCTAAAATTAAAATACCCTCATCGCAGCAGATCTGCTAAACTCAGTGAATTTGGAAAGGAATTTGATATTTTGTATTTTTCTCATAAACACCATACAAATGAGTAATGTATATGTTTACTGTCATGGGATGTCGTTGAAAATAAAAAAATTCGGCCATATGAAGCCATATACTAAGTTTCATCAATATCTGTTCATAAATAAAGGAGTTTGCCTATTCTGCATAAACATTATCATTAACATGGAAAAAGAGTATGCAGGGTTTGCTG
The DNA here is from genome assembly GCA_030545055.2 of Neoaliturus tenellus. NCBI lineage: Eukaryota > Metazoa > Arthropoda > Insecta > Hemiptera > Cicadellidae > Neoaliturus > Neoaliturus tenellus. Next base: position 141,630,336 of record CM061534.1, read on the forward strand.
CCATAATAATTACAAATACTTCCGTCGCAGCAGACCTGCATACTCAGAGAATTTCCTACCGAATTTTGATATTTTATTTTTTCCACAAATTCCATTGTGGTGAGTATGTTGGTTTGCTGCCATATGGGTTTTGGAAGCATGTATTAAAGTTGTACCTTTCCTAGCGAATTTACATACCAAATTTTATCAAGGTATGCCAATAAATAAGAAAGACAGAGGGTTTTGTTTATTTCCCTAAGAATGGAAAACTTATTTTTGGATTTTCTCCATAACCATTTGAGCTATTAACCAGATCAAAAATTCAAAATACTAAATTGTTTGATTTTTAGATTTTTTAAATGGTTCTGGTTAAATTTTTGGAATTTGATAAATAAGGGCAAAAAAAGCCAAAAACCTATTTTAGACCCTTTTGAAAACCCTTAAAACCCTGTTAACACTGTCCCATCATTCTGGTTTGCGAACTCGATAAAGTAAATGCTGCCTTACACTTCCTTTATAAATTTGATCAAAATCTGAGATTTTGTTCAAAAGTTATCACATTCACCGACACTTATCTATATTCATAAATTATCTATATTCATAAAAGAGAGAATATACGTATGTATGTATGTTGCCTATATACTACGAAACCGCTCGACAGATTGTAATGAAACTTTCAGGCATTACTGAGCATTATTCAAGGATGTTTGTGTGTAGTTAAGGTGCAAATCTGTCCAAAGGGCTCTGACCAAGAGGGCATACAATAGTTTGAAAAAATCTGAAAATCTATATTTTATCTATTTTTATTGGTTGCTAAGAAACAAATTCAATGAAAAATTCTAATTTCAGGTACCGGTATTCCAGCGATTTCTTATATATAAGGTTAGAGTAACCGCGAGTGAGATTAGCGGATGAGCTAAACCTGACGGCGAGTGAACGTAGCGAACAAGCTTAATTACGGTACCAATAAAATCAATTCAATCACGAGCGAAGCCGTAACGGGAAACAGCTAGTATAAATATATATATATATATATATATATCTCCATTCCACTCACTAAAATGGTCAGTTACGCATAAATAATTTTTTACAAGTAGGCCTATAGTAGGCAAATAATAAAATTTGTAAAAATTTTATGTTATTATGAAAAATATGATCTTAAAACATTATTTTAAGACATTTTTATTCATGAGTATATTTTATTTTACTGAATGGAATAGGAGAAATAATCAATTAAAGTTATCCCCATGTTATATTCTTGTGGGACTAAAAATTAACTTCAATTGCCTGTAGCGTAATAACTGTTAAGTTTAGAGAAAAATGTCAACGAATGAAAAAATCTTCAAATTGCGTGGTAAATCCAAAAATGACATTGTAATTGGGGGTTCATATTTAAAATTTTTTAGTTGACTGCCATATTGAAAAATGGCAGCCATTTAAAAAAAATTATTTACCTTATTTTAAACTTCTTTAAAACAAGGGATTGTTCCCCATTTAAAGTTTACTGTAAGATGTATATTTTACAAAATACCTCAAAACAAAAAAAGTATCATGGTCCAAGGGGTAGGTCTAACCGTGACTACTACCGAAATAGCGTTTTCCCTACAGGGAAATTCGCTAAAAACCTAGATTTTTTACCATAAATAGATGGATCTCAACCAAATGAAGGTAGGCCCTACCAAACTAAATTTACTAAGACTTTTTAATATCTCGGTAACCAATGGATATGGAGCAAAGTTTCAATGGCCTATATTGTGTGTTTTTCAAGCTAATTCCTGTGTGGTAAAAATCAAAATTTAAAATTTTGCAAAACTAAAAATGAAAAACAAAAAAACCTATTTTTGAGATACAAAACCATCCAAAATTACTCTTTCCGTTAGGTGCGATGAACTCATCTTAATAATAGTAGGATTGCACATCTCTACCTAATTTGGTCCAGATCGGACTGTTTTTACGAGAGTTATCATGTCTAGGGACAAATATACATATATATATATATATGTATAAATTTTAATGACCATTATTTTTGGTCTCGGGGCACCACAAAAAAAAGTAACAACCGGTTCCGTGATTAGTTTTCACCATGAGACCTACGGTAATAGCTTCTCTCCTATGGGAAATTTGCTAAACAAATATTTACTATCAAAGATCCTTTATTCATAATAATGTAACAAGTACATTGCATAGCGTTGTAGCAAAAAAGTTGATAGCCTACTGTATTTTACAACTGCACTTAAACTTACTAATACTGTAATAGCATTTTTTAAATAAAGAAGGAATAAAATAAATAAGATTCTTATGTTTACTCGGCGTTCAAATACTTATCAAACGAGTACGGATAGAGCTGCAAGAGTTGCATGGATGTTATATGGTTAGTGAGTTTGTAAAAACCGATCCAACTACAGAAAAGCAGCCTTAATATTGATGGAATAATGTCCATTAATTATTTTAAATTATATGGAATATAAACAATAAGAATTGGTGCAATTTTATGATGAATTGTTTAATAGTTATAGCCTAAATAGAAGGTAAATCATATTTGTGTTTGATTGTCCGAACCACCCCCTGTCCTGGTTAGTATGGATTTAGATTTGCTCTCTACTGCATATAAATTGAGTTTAAAATGTCAAATTTGCAAAGTATAGAGCAATAAATTAATGCCAAAAACCCATTTTATACCCTTTTGTAAACCCATAAAAAACATTTTTGCATGGTCCAATCATGCTGGTTTTAGAATTTCACCTGATAAATGCTATCTTACACTGGTGTACCAAATTAAAAAACAAAGTGGAGGTTAAGTTCAAGAGTTATTGTGTTAAGGGAAACACAAAGGCCTAGAGCCTACATAAGCTTACAAATCTACAAGTCTTTTTTTTTCTTCTATTATTCTCAAAACGAAAAGTACCATGGGCTTATGTCTCAACGTAGGCCTAAGCATAATTCCTTGTAAAAGGAAAATTCGCTAAAATTTGAACAAACGCTGTTTTTTTGCTTTTAGTGACTTCAAAATGAAAAGTAGGCTATCTTGGCTCCTGTCTTAGGTTTTACCCTGACTACTATAATGATAGTATTTTCCCTAGGTCAATATGTTATTGAAATTTGCTACAAATTATTTAAGTTAGGCCTAAAAATTACTTGAAGAGTAGAATGAATAGGCCTACTGACAAGGAATACCGGTATAAGTTCGTTATCGTACTCCATTGTTTTTATCACTGGATGAAATTTTGATTTTGCGATTAAAATTGTGCGATGAAAACAATCAAATCAACAAGTTTCATAAAGCGCCTACACTAATATTGAATGAAAATATCTATAGATCAGATGGATATATCTATCATATCAACAAATTTACCAAATCAATCAATAGATAGCCTAAATAATAATCTTATACGATCACAATTAGTAATTACCGTACCCCTATTTTGTTTACATTTCTGAGGGGAGCGAGCGAAGCTCCTATACTACACTCTGGCTTTTTATTTACATGTACTCCTCCTGAACAGCTTGAGTGATCCTCACGAAATTTTGCTCGGTCATAGTAACCATCTATGGGAAGGTATAAATCTGAAATGGTCCAAATCGGACATAAGGGTTCTGCCCTACGGCCCTTTAAATTTACCATGTTATTTTAATAGGAGAAATATTTTATTTGGTTTCTTTACTGTGTGATGATTAAATACAGCTGTTAAATATAAGGATCAAATTTAACTGCAGACTGTTACTATCAGCTGTTTGTGAATACAGTAGACTCCCTCTTAACCGTCCATCTCGGGACCAGGCCTCGGCCGGTTAATGATTAGGCCGGTTAAACCGATGTACATTTAAAAATTCCAACCTACAATTTCATATGGCCTAAATGCAATTATGGCTTGAAAAAACCAACTATAAATATATTACTCTATATAATTTATAGCTAACATCCGACACCGATGAAATCAGTGACCAAAAAAAACTAATAATAAGTCGTTTCCTATATTATCTATTGGATAGCAGGTCCAAACACATCCACTTCCAGTGGCATACACTTTAGTCCAGGACAGTACATTTTAGGTGGTTTGAGAACATCATGATATAATGTGGAATGGAATGATACATTAGATAAGAAAACAAAGATTCCCACGAAACATGGCCGGTTAAAGCAATGTTGAGATAAAAAATGGCCAGTTAAAAAGACGATGTGTTTGTGCCAGAGTAGGCCCGTTAAAGTGGCGACCGGTTTAAAGGTGGCCGGTTAAGAGGGAGTCTACTGTACAGTAGTTTTATGTGAAGTTGTTGTTTTGTTTATTATAACGTGAATGAAATGCCACGTTTACAGAGAGGAGGTGCAAATCTTGGACGACGCACCATTTAAACATATAATAGCCCGTTGCAGCAAACCTGCGTAATAAAAAATTATTAGAGTATTGCAGACTTGTGGCGAGTAAGCGCAGCGAACAACCTAAATCTGACGACGAGTAAGCGTAGCGAACGAGCTCACTTGAATTACCTATAAAACATTTGCTATTATTGATTTAAAAAATAGTCGCTCCCCTCAATATTGCAAGCAGACAACTGCATTGTATACCTAGTTATTACCACATCAATAAAAAACAAACCATTTAACCTAACATAATCAACATTAACAAAATCAAAACACAACTAATCATAATGACAAAATAACAAACGTAGAATATAAGAACAATTAGACCTACCTATGTATCTTACTTAAATGTGGACTTTCCTGGTCTTAGGATGGTTCCTCATGTTAATGGATTTTAGTTGAGGTTAATGTTAGTTTGTTACAATAAATTTTGTCATGCAAAGTGAAATTTTGTATTTTTCACAGTCATTTTCAATCCTATTCAATTGATATATCGATGTATATTTTCATTCAATATTAGTGTAGGCGCTGTATGAAACTGTACCCACAACAACAATACCGGTATTAAGGTAAGAAATAGGCCTACGAACAATCAAACCTAAAAATCTAACCGTAAGCCTCCTTCACTTTTATGGAGAGCAATATTTTTAACAAACAAACTGGCTGGGTAGCTGAGTGGTTATAGTGCTCGCCATTGAATCTAAAGGTTGCCAGTTCGATCCTGGGAAAAGTTAGTAGCTTTTTTAAGGTTCGATTCCGTACCCAGTTGCCATTTGTCATTGGGCCATTAATTAATGATGCTTTCTAACAACTGGTCAAGGTTAGATAGTAACTTAACAAGACTGGGGTTTGGACCGTTCCCAGTGAAAACGCTAAGAAATGCCTCTGGCGTAGTTACACCAAAAATAAAAAAATAAATAAAACAAATCAATTGTTTTTGGAAACATTTAAAAGGCATATTCCCTCAATACAATTTGGTAAAAAATACTTTGCTGATTGGTATTTAGCAGCATATTTGTGTGACGACGCTATATTATGAAGTCTGCATCTCTTGACAATTAAGGCCTACAAATAAAAACTTAGGTAACATGGTTTGTTTTCTGTTTTCCTTTAATGTAATTAGGCTACATTACTTAAAATTAATATAGGCTACTTGATTTGGTTATTTTCGGTTACTTGTGCACAGTATATTAGTTTTATTGTCGCAGGACATTTTTAGAAAACTGAATCAGTGTACCTAATGAAATCGTAACTGTATCAGTGATTGCATTACCTATCCATAAAATAGCAATATTATCGCAAATTTTGAAATTTTAACCATTGATAAAAAACTATGGAGTAGGATAACGAACTATTACCGATCTATCTAGGCCTGTCTCTATTTATCCACTCAAAACATACTATCTTCTTAGGCCTCAAGTCCTTCACATAACACCCAAAACAAGTTGTCTTCCGTATTAAGTTACTGTACTTGACCCTTGAACCGGGACTTTTGGTTAATTTGAAAAGCAAAATATGTTACATTAAATTAATTGTTGCAGATAAATGGTTTGGTTAACTATTAGCAGATTCACAATTGTCAATTAGCGCTTCTGAGTTACTTAAAAAAGTGAATTAATTAGCCTGACAGTATGAAAATTACAGGAATGATACAAACATAGCCTTTACGGTATTCTTCTGTAATTCATGATTTATCTGCTTTTTAAGGTGTACTCACTAAAATCCAAAATGTAATGAATACACATTGATACACAACATGCACTTAATGAAACTGAAAGTGACCCTAAAACGCTTAGCCTACCGGTACCAAAAGTTGTTAACGTCAATAAATAAATAAAACAATCTAGTACTTACTGTTCAAATTTTACTTCATAATACACTTTTTTTAAGAAAGGACATTAATTAGCTGTGTATACAATGTAGTTGGTTTTCGTTACTCAAATTAAATTTAATGAGAGCCGTCAATTTCATATTTGTCATAACCTCTCTACATCCAACTTTGTTTATGTTTATGCGACTACTTCACCCCGCTCCCGGACCCGGACTGGACCAATCAGAACGTCTCAGTCTTGATTGTTAAGACTCGCAAAGACGTTGCTAAAAAAGTAAACACAGCACCGACCACTAAAAATGTCTCCAATGCATTTCTTATGGGAAAAATGAAAAAGTCACATTTTAAGATTATTTTATTAATATCCAACCAAATACTTTCAAAAACGCATCAGCACTTAACAGCTGCATAAAGAATCTTCGACTGAAATTTGAGGCCAATCTATTACTTCTATCGAGCGTAATCGTGGAGCAAAGAATAGCTATATGAGCCTCTTAGTCACTCTAGGTCTATTCTTCGAATAGACAATTATATGTCATTGTAAAGCTGAAATAATTCTCTACAAACATCAAATTTACGGTTTTACGTATAAACTTCAAACAAAGGAGCTGTAAGGGAAGGTTTTTATATGATTTAAAGAAAAAAATCTATTTTTTACGTTTGTGTGGATTTTGCCACCACACCTTAAGGTTTTTGTAATAAGTAGTAATGACAATTTTTGTAGCAAATTTTATCGGGAACAAAATAAAAGCAACGCCACTTTGATTGCTTTTCTCCTTATTTAACTGTAGTTGATTTTCTAACATACTGTACCTTTAACTTTAAAGGGGCGTAGAGCGGAAAGCTCAAGGGGGATTTTTCGGCACTTTTGGGAAAATGCACACCTTATCATAGTCTATCAACTGTGAATAATTCAGCTCCTCCGGATTACTTCCGACACGAACCTATTTTGACTGGGCTATTAACAGATGAGGTTTATGGCTAATCAACCTATAAAAAATTGGATCCGCCACCAATTTTTGACATTTTTTTACTAAAAATCACATAATATTTTTCATTTTGATAAAACATGTATTTCCTAAATATGTATATTAAATTTTAGGTGAATTTGAGCATCTTTCATATTTTACAAATTATTATATAATAATCGGTATTTTGTTAATTTTTTGTACTTTGCCTCAGTATTTGTATATTTCTATTTAATTAGGCCTATTGTAGTTTTTATTGTTATACCGGGTGCTCACGTAAAGTGTCTCAAATCAATTAAAGATCAACAGTTTGTCCTACAATTTTGAAATAAAATCATTTCACACTAAATTTACCCCAAGGAATAATTTAAAAATATTTTTAACGTTGTATAAATACAAAGTGTCCCAAAAAGTGGGGGTCAAAGGTTCGAATCTCGGAAATTTCAAATACAAACAAAAGTCATATTATACATTATTAGAAAAGTCTATTTAATACAAACATTTTGGTGAAAACATAATTTTGTTATCTTTATTCGTTTGAAAATGGCGTCCATTTTTGTAGCCAAAATCAACATTTACGGAATACCCTTTAATTCTTTTATTGTTTGTCATAAATAACTTCTGATTCAAAATACTTGTTTGAAATAAGCCATGCTTTACAATGATATGTCACAAGACCGCATTTATTAAAAAACTGAAATTTCCAAAATTTAATATTTTGAAAAATTTTTACATAAACAAAACTCAAAAATTTTAAATACAGACATATGTCATTTTGTACATCATATTAAAGCTCTCGTTAAAAAGAGCAACTTTGTAATTTACACTAATGGTGTATCTCTTTTTGTTTTGTAGTAATAACGTAAAAATATAATTTTCCCATTTAACTTGCATGTCTATTAATCAGGACATGATAGTATTGCAGTCCTTCTTCCATTGTTGCCTTACAATTAATTAACATGCAAGTCACATGGGAAAATGACATTTTTACTTTATTACTACAAAACCAAAAGAGATACGGCATTAGTGTAAATTACAAAGTTGCTCAGTTTAACGAGAGCTTTAATATGATGTACAAAATGACATGTGTTTGAATTTAAAATTTTTTAGTTTTGTGTCTGTAAAGATTTTCAAAAATATTAAATTTTGGTTAGTTTAGTTTTTTAATAAATGTAGTCTTGTGACATATCATTGTAAAGCTTAGCTTATTTCAAATAAGTATTTTGAATCAGAAGTCATTTATGATAAGTAATAAAAGAATTACAGGGTATTCCGTAAATTTTGATTTTGGCTACAAAACTGGTCGTGTCTTCCTATCTCATCCGTTTCCAATCTCCTCCGAACCCAATTCGGTGCCATCTCATCCGAATTCCAGAGTGACCCTCATAATCCCTTGCCTCCACCTACGTCTTTGTTGCAAGTCCTCCGTTTCTCCGCAGCCAAGTTTGACTGCGACCATCACAAATATAGGGAAAATTGTGAAAAGAGGGAACCTACGAAATAGGGTAAGTTAATTCAACTTACCTTTTGCCAAACCATTGAAATTCATAATTGTTAACACGTTGAGTGCGGCGTGGACCAAATGGTCACATAAGGTATGCCACCCGAAGCCGGCATGGACCATATGGTCACAAACGTAGTGAAACGTCTATGCAATAAAAATTTTCAGGCACCGGGTGACTTCTGCCGCAGCGAATGTGTTAATCAGTAATTACATAAATTTGTGTAAATTGCTCTATTTATCTGCACATTATCGGATTGCTCTAAGTTTTAGGTTACATTACAATAAACACAATTTGTCTACTGTTACATTTCCATTCGTATCCACTAGATTATTTTTGCAGCGCTAAACAACCACATTTACCACTTAGAAGTCTTTGAATTTTGTTTGCTAAAAGCTATTCTTAATTTTATAGTGTGGGTTTACTGTATCACACGTTAATCTGAATACCGAAATATGAATTCTATTCTTCTGTTAGAGGCGTATTGACTGAAATTTCATGGATGTGCGTATGTAATCCAAAGGAAGATTTTGAATTATAGAAATTCGGCAAATCAACTATAATCTGTTACATAATATGACACATAAATCTTAAAAAAATGTCATTGATATATTGGGTTATTTTTTATTGATATATTCATAGAAGATTCGCATACTTTGACGAACAAACAGTTAAAGCTAAGGGTAATTAATTGTCATTCGCGACTGTGAGTGAGAGAGTGTGGTGGTTGGAAAGTGGTGGTGGCGGGGAGGGGGGGGAAGGGGATATGAGCGGGGGGGGGGGGGGGCTTTGCCGCCGCGGAGAAACGGAGGACTTGCAACAACGACGTAGCTAGAGGCAGGGGATTATAAGGGTCACTCAGGAATTCGGATGAGATGGCACCGATTTGGGTTCGGAGGAGATTGGGAAGGGATGAGATGGGAGGTAACCGATGTGGTGGGATAAACTCAGTATTTTATCATTTTCTTTAGCATACCCAATGATAAAAATGTTATAAAGGCCATAAACCTCCATAATTTTTCAACTCTTTTATTAAACAGATAGAAATTTATACTGTCTTTTTTGGGCTTCATGACCTTCTGGGACTCGTCAAAATTGTTAAAAAAACCACACACACACACACACACACACACACACACACACATAACACTGTTTATTGTCCCAAAGTTGGAGTGTTAGGGACCTCCCAAACAACAAGTCTTCCTACTAAACAACCTCACCTATAATCATGGCATTTAGAAACAGATAGAAATTTCTTCAAAGAAGTAAAATTAACCAATTTTAGATGCAATGACCAGAATGGCTAACAATGTGTCTGTTTGCTTCGCAGGTGGCCACTTCAGAGCTACACCGGTGCCCGTCTATCATGTGATATGTAAATACATCTTTTGTCGTATTTTAACGGTTTTGTAAGTCGAGTTGTGACCCCACGATAGCTAATGTCACCTGCACAATAAGGGCTGCAGTCCCCACTGGCTGTTGATGCGGATGTGGTTGTTGTTGAAACATTACCACTGTGGATTGCAGTGTTGTTTGCAACTATGACAGTTTCTGCAACTACAGTTTTTGTTGCAACAAACGGTGTTACTGCTGCTCTTAAGAACCAATTGAAACGGTTTCATGTCATTTGTTGGTCCCAGATATTTCAACAACGTAATAAACCTGTCAGGATTCAGCTGCCAGTTACACTATAAGATTGTATAACTTGCCACCAGCACCAGCGGTTTTGCTGTTAAAAAAATTATTATCTTTAAATTATTAAATTTAATTTTAATTAATGGTTTAGAAATTGGGATTTCAGTGTTACATTTTAATGTAAACAGGCAATGTAATTTCTAATAACAATAAACCTCAATTCTCTGATGTTTTAAAAGTCTTTTTTTGAGGCTAAGTTTAGTTTTCATTGACTTCATTGTTTAAATATTTTTCAAGGAATATTAGTAAAACTTTACTCTAATGCCACAAAACTAATAGTTGTTTTTACATTAACAAATGTTGGCTTCCATTTGAAAACTATAAATATAATCTTTTGAATAATTGCTGTTTGTTAATTAATCTTAAAATTTAGTTTGAATGCCAAAACATACAACATTTATCACCCCAACTTAAATTCAATCTTGAATGAGACATTTCAGATGATGTAATTAAAAGTTCATGTAAGTTAAATTTAATTTTTAAGGCCTTTCCTACTAAAGTCTTTCAACTCAAGTATTAGGGTTGAGTCAATATCGTGATTCTCTCAGAAGTGTAGGTATCTCAGAATTTAGACTTTGGCCTTTGAACACATGCAAAATGGTATATATTTTGCAACAGATTTACGATGATCATGTAACATGTTAGATCTAAAAAGTAAATATATGTTTTGAAAAAAAACTAATTGGAACTCAAGTCAGTAGTGTACTGGCAGTACCAATAAAACTGTCTAAAGATGTACATCATGCCATTAAAACACAATCGATCATAAATAATATAGTCTTGTTATCTGTTGATAAAAAGATAGGTACCGGTATTCCCAATGCTCTGGGATCAGATAATGGATTAGGACCTCGGTCACAGCAGATAAGATTCATCACTTTTGAATGTTTGTCTTTTTCACAAATTTAAAGATGTATAAAATCATCTCTAAAACTGCTAAGGTTAAGACTAAGTTTTATAAATGTGTAAGCATAATGTATAATTTGTTGTAAACTAGGGATATTTTAACACAATTCACTGTCTTAATTTTCCATGACGTTTAGCAAATAGCTTGTACTGTTTTGGTTTGTTGTTTTAATGTTGAACACGGCTAATTTTTAATCTGTGGTTACCATAAAATGGAGCACAAATAGCCGTAATGATTGTTTTACCATGATATTATGAATGTAGTGTAGATTTTAAAGTTTAGGTTCAATTTGTCTGTGCTCATTTTTACAACTAGTTGTGTTACTGTATGCCATCCTTATCTTTTATACCACAAAGTATGATTATGTTTTGTGTTTCATATAATTTTGTTTGGTTCCATGTCAAATCATATCCTCACAAAAGTTTAAGCTAAAATAATTGATCTCACTCAATACAGACTTATTTTTTCTATTTTGTTTGTGATTGCAGGTCAGATGTGAGTTTCCCATTATGCAGGCATGTCCCTTTTGAAAATTTTTTATATCTAGAATCATTTTGTCATCAGTCCCTATTTGATCTAGCTTGATTAATTTCAACAACAAATACTATAAGCTGTTCAACTTGTTTGTGAAACTACCATTATATCTAATTGGCTCTGATGTCAGAAAATTAGCCATCCGACTGAATTTAACTTTTAAATTTTGTATTTATTATTAATATATCACGTATTACTAAGTCATTAAATGTAAGTCTATGTATCATTCACATATTGTCGTTTGAGTTTTGTATGGTGTTTTCCACAAAAGCTTGTCTACAGTTTACTTAAATACCGGGTGACCCAGACCACTCGTACACTCTTTTTAAAATTAACAGAATCGATTTTTAACAAAAACATATTGTGCCATTATAGGTAAACCGGTTACGCTCCATCGATTGAAACTAATTTCAATTTTCAGGGTGTACCACAAATAACGTTTTCAGACCAGAAGTCACTAATTTTAAATACCCACTTTTTATGGCATTTTTAGATTCTAAACATAAATTTAAGTCACTTCACAATTTAATTGTTACCCCTAATCCTAACAGTTTAAGAGATAATGGCGTTTTAATTTTAATTTTTTTCTATAAGAATGACATGGAGCAAATTTTGACAACACTGTTATCTCTCAAACTTTTTTTTAAGCGAAACTGCCTAAGCATGAAAATGACTTAAAACCTCATTTTAAATTATGTTCCATAGTTAAAAACTGATTATGAATAATTTAATTTTACTTTTAATAAACCTTCAATAATGCCTGACATATTGTAAATATTATGGAAAAATAAAATTATTCATGACAAAACTCATAATTTATAATGAAAAGGTATTTAAAAGAAGAGTCTTAGACATTTTTATGCTGGGACATTTTTGTTTAAAGGAAAATTTTGAGAGATAACAGATGTGAAAATTGTCCCATGTTATTCTTAGGGGGAAAAAACAAAACATTCTAACGCCATTAACTCCTAAACTGTTAGGATTAGGGCTACCGGTACTAATTAAATTGTAAAGTTGACTTAAATTTACGTTTAGAATCCAAAATAAACGGTATCAGATAACTACTTTCTCCCAAGAATATGAAAAGTTGTTAAAAGCCTCAAAACATTAATGTCTTGACGGCTCAGTCGGATAGCCACCAGGTGAGCAGCACGAGTTTTTAGTGACTTCTGGTCTGGAAACGTTACTTCTCGTACACTCTGTACATTGAATTTAGTGCCAATCAATAGAGCATAACCGGTTCACCTTTAATGGCACAATTTGTATTTAAAAAAATCCATTCTGTAAATTTCAATAGGGGTGTACAGGTGGTCTGGGACACCTGGTATATTTGAATTTGTTTTATGTTTATTTTTTATTTAGCTATGAAAATCTGAAAACTGTGTGTTAACTTTGTATTGAAATCTACTGTAAAAACTTAAGAACTAAATATTAATCAATTCTAGAAGATGACTTGGCACCCACTTTAAAACATAACTTTTTTTAAATACATTTAAACTATCTAAATGAATAAAAAATTATTTTGAAAAATGCAGCTTAGAGTTTATTCTGATTTGAATTTCAGCACCTAATTTAGAAACAACACATCAGAATATGCCAAGTTGAACACTCTCGACTGATTGTTGAGTGAGAAGAATTACCTTAATCAATCATATTAAAGTTGTACTTTAAATGTGAGCCCTAGAAATGCATTATTAGTTTTTATTGTTTATTTTGTCTATACTTATTTTTACTTAATATGTTGTCTTAACCCTAATTAATTAGTGACAATAATCAATGTTTTTAAAAGACGAGTTCACAAAAATTATTTTTGCAAATGTGTGTAAAATCTGTATTTTGAATGGCTACTTGGAAAATGTGATACATTTTTACTGTAAATTTGATGGTTATGATGCTTACCGTGTAGAAAATAATTTGAATTTCCATTATTTCGTGTTGAGTCACATTTTTTTTTTACCACCGCATTTACTTCAATATTTTCAATAATTTATAACAGGAGTTCTTATCCTTTATTTTAGCTTCATAAAATAAAATAAAAAACACCCAAATTAAGTTTATCTTCTAAATCAGTAACCCAATAATACAAAAATCTGTTTACCTTTTACTTTAGTATGAATTATCATGGAAATCAGAAACGATTTATATATTCATCCACATTTATGCAAATACTGGCTTTATTGAAGTAGAAAACTGTTTCATTCCGTTTTCTCTAATTGTCTTGCAAGAATTTAATGTATAGTTTGTAAAAAGTTTAAATGGGTCAGCTTTGCTAAATAAGAAAGCAAAACTATTTTAAATCTTATAAAGAACGCTGCATTAAGTCATTTTTTATTTAGTAGTTATCTTAAATGGTTTAAGACTGCTCTTAACTGGTGTTTACCCCATAATAAGCCTAATCAGGATAATTAGGCAATATATTTTACTTACAATTTTGTATGTTTTCAGTCTATTACTTCAGGGTTAAATAATGTGTGAAAAATAGCGTAATACATAAGGTGTTACTATTTCTCCTTAATTACTTGGGTACTATTTGTATTGAACTTTTGTTTTAGTTTAGTTATTTAAGGTCTCATCCTTTAATGAGTTTTAGTTAATTTGTTTTAGATTAGATTTGTGATACTGGTAGTATGATCTTGTATACATCACAAGCATTTACATTAGTTTTTAGCGAATTTCCCTATAGGGAATACGCTATTACGGTAGTAGTCACGGTAAGACCTAAGCCCGGGACCATGATACTTTTTTGTTTTGAGGTCCCTAGAAGCCAAAAACACTGTTCGTTCAAATTGATATATATGTATATATATATATATATATATATATATATATATATATATCTATATATATATCTATATATATATATATATATATCTATGTGTCCGTTAACACGATAACTTTTGAACGGAACCTCCGATTTTGATGAAATTTGGTACAGGGGTGTAAGCCAGCATCTACTAGGTTGAGTTCGCGAACCAGAATGATCGGACCATTGGAACGGGGTTTTATGGGGTTTCAAAAGGGTTAAAAATGGGTTTTTGGCATTTTTCGACCTTAATTTTTAAAATTCAACAATTTTAACTGAAACCATTTAAAAGAGCTTAAAAAAACAAACAATTTGGTATTTTGAATTTTTATCTTAGCATAACTGGTTACGGGGAAAATAAAAAAAATGTGTTTTCCATGTTATTCTTATGGGAAATCAAGAAAAGCCTATATCTTGCTTATTTATTGACATAACTTAATCAAATTTGGTATGTACATTATCTAGATAAGGTTTAACTTATACTTGCTTACAAAACCCATATGGCGGCAAACCTACATACTCACCCCCATGGGGTTTATGGGGAAAATAAACAGAACACCATAACCTTATAAAATTTGGTATGTACAATCACTAGGTAGGATTTAACTTATATTTACCAACTAAACCCATATTATGGCGGCAAACCTACATATTCTCATCCCCATGGATTTTATGGGGAAATAGAAAATATACCAAAATCCCATTGGAAATTCGCTGAGTACGCAGGTCTGCTGCGACGGGGGTATTACATTTTTATTGTATTTTATCCACATTTTAGTTTACTGGTGTTATCCTAATTTGAGTGTTTGACTCACTGCACAAACAAAGCAACAAATTCTTTTTTTTATTTTGGTATTTTGGCCTGTTTTTAAGTCTTAATGATTTTACCGTCTTAAAAACAATTTAAACCCGTCTGTCAAAATTGCCTAATCAATAATATTTGTTCATTACTTGAATAAATTAACATAGCATAATCGTAAAATAATTAGCTAATCAAAACAAAATTAGTATTTTCCTTACATTTATTAACAATTTTTTTACTGGGTGCCCAGTGTCCATATATTATTTTTGCACGATTAAATTTTTGTTGCAGTAAAAAAAAAAGTAATATTTGTTTGTATAGTTTCTAATCAGGTATTGTTATGATGCTTATATTGCATAACCAAATTGTTGAAAATACTGAAAGAGAATAGGAAAGTATTCTAGTTCTAGGTTTAATTTGCAATTATACTAGGAGTACCCTTATTCCAGGCATATGGGGATGAACAAACGGTAATCCTTATTATAAATTATTTTGCAAAACTTAAAACATAATAAATTATTAATTCACATATTTGATCTGCATAAGCTATAACTTTTATAATAAGTTTGTTTTGCATTCCTTATTGTATTTTTTATTTTTTTATCATATTATTTGTGAAACAATTAAGTGTATTCTGGTTAGTATTATAGGAGCAGGAAATATTTTTTTAATCCTAATTCTATGTCTGGCGCATAAATGTAGGTTAAAAACAAGCAACTCAAGCACCACTAAAACAGCCTCTCGTATATTTCTTATGGTAAATTAAATTACAGAATATTAGTAATAATTTTAAAAATCTACTTAAAAATTTTTAAGTATTATCTGATGTTTTCTTTAAGCGTTACTATCCCCATTGAAATAAGATTTTATCAAAACAGTACAGTGAGGCTACAACACTTATGTTTTGAGAATTCATTTATCTTACAGTCGTTCATTAAATTAGTTCTAGATCTGATGCAGAGATTCATGGAAATAATCGCTGATGCATTTTAAATAATTAATGAGAATCATCTACACACACGCAAGTAAGAGATTGGAATTAATAATGTTATTAAGAAATTGAAATCATCGTAAGGTGCATATTTTGAGTCAGATTAATCCTTTATATTGTGTAACCTAAACTTTGATAATACAGTACACTCTCGTGCATCTAACTTGGTAACATCAAAACTAGGAATCTGGATTTTATTACTATTTTTGTTTGTAAAAAAAACAATTTTCACAGTTTAGTGTCTTTAATTTTCAATTTGTTATACCCGAAATATGATATTGTATAACATTTTTCATCACTTGTCACTGGCCGCTTTTCATGACCTCCATCCCTCGATATGATTGACGAGGCCCTGTATCCGCATGGAAATACTTCAGGGGGCAGGAAGTAAAAATACGCTTCCTAAACTGTCCATCTGTTTGTCTCGCAAGTGCACCTGTGTAATGTGTGGAATGTCAGACGACTGTTGAAATATGAGTGAATAGCAGACAAAGACTTAAAGCTAATAAAAGAATTGATACCGGTAAGAGAAAAAAAAGATTGCTATGGAATGTGGAGTGGGGAAATATGGGGATCTTTATCCCTGCGTTGTTTTTATTCCCATAAGTTCATTATTACAGTGTTCAAAGTTTCACTATCTTATTTTAGAAGATCTCTTGTGTTATCTCACCAACAATAGTAAATATAACCATAATAGGTCACCGTAATGGCCAAAACAATGACTTTCTACGGACTCCACTTCTTCGGAATTTTTTTACCTCAGAACTAACTGTCCGCCACCTTAATTCCAATGAACAAGAGTGTACTGTTAATCATTAATGAAATTATTAAGATAATTTATGGACATCTGGTATTATTGGGATTTGAAAACTTTCAAACACTTTCTCACACTAATGGCTGACTTTTATTATAAAGTTTTTTGTTATGATTTTCCCATAGAACAAATTAAATCTTGTATTAACAAATTAATGTTAACATGAACTTTACCTACAGAGATGTTGTTGTTTGGTTTCAATCTTGATTTACTGTTGATGAGAAATTTAGTTTCATAGTCTTTCAAGATGGCAAGTGAATATTGTTAGTTGAACAGTGATCATCAATATCATATCAGTTCTATTGCTCTAAAAAGATGATTGAACTCTGGAGTGAAAGATAAGTGTTAGTCTTTGGAAAATATGGAGAGACTGTTATGTTAAATATGGTGGTCTTAATAGTTCGTTTTAATAACATCTATATTGTAGCATGGTCCTTAACACGTTCACTGCGGCTAGGACTAATAAAACCTACCCGAAACAATAAAGTATATTATAATGAAAATACATAACTTATACTGTCCAAAGATGATTTAAAGGCTTGAAATTGAGTTTCCTGCCGCCATTTTCAAAATAGTACCGCCCGGTCGGTAGTCAGCACCTGGCCCTCCTATTTGACTGCCCACTACATCGCCATTCCATTTTCACTTCATTTTAGTGCATTGAAACTAATCTATATGTTATTTATTACATAAATAATAGTGCAGGGTGTCTACTGATACTGGAAATACTTGAAATACTGGAATTATACTGGAATTTTATTTCCATACTGGAAATACTGGAATTATACTGGAATTTCAAAATAGATACTGGAATTTTGTAATTTTATTAAAATGCATATTTTTTAAATGTATAATACATCGAGTTTGTCATTTGATCTGTACATAATCTATACTTTCTATACTTTCTACTTTTAATACGCTAAGGGTTTTTTTGTGTAGAGAACTCCTCCTACAATTTTCAACCGATTTTAAAAAATTTCTGTATTTTGAGTATTTTGTGTCATTGGATAGGGATTAGTCTGTGGTTTTTTCTGCCAAAAACTGATGAGAATTGGACTGAAAATAAAGGCGCTATCCACCATTGAAATCTCAAGATTTCCCATTAAAATAACACCGGGATCTGTTAATTTGCAGCTGTAAATACGTACAGTTTTTGGTGATTAAAGATATTCAAAATACTCGATTGTTCGAATATCATTGATTTAGAAATAACATACAAAAGTAACATTTATATTGTATCGAAATAAATTGCTCGATTTCAAGCAAGACGTACACTAGTAATGTAAAAGATATTTTACAAGTCTTTTTTGCTGTTTAAGTATTTTTTCAAACCAAAATAAGAAAACTTGTAGTTCTCTTCAAATCAAGAAATGTTCTTCTAGTTAATCAAGAAATGTAAACATTTGTGAAAAGATGGAGCCTAGAAAATGTTTGACTTTATACTCAAAATTTATTTTTTTTTCTTGTAATCATATTTTTTTACTTTTAAGTATTAACCCATTTCATTATTTTTTTTTTTAAGTTAAATGTGCTTTATGATTATTTTTCATATTAAATAAACGTATAAGTGGGAGGAACAGAGAGCTATAGAGTGAGTTAGGGGCCTTCACAAAAAATAGTCAAAAAATATAAAACAAATGTTATTGTTGGAAAGTACTTATTAATCATAATCGTAAGTGTTTTATCTTTATACAAAAATCTATTTCAATATTGACTATATGAATAAATTGTCATTATTGTTACTCCATTATTGTTTGAATTAATAGTTCACGAGAGATACTGGAATTTTTGAAAAAATATACTGGAAATACTGGAAATATACTGGAATTCCAAAATCAGATTTCAGTAGACACCCTGTAGTGTATTGTATAAAAATATAGGTATTTTCAGTTACTACCCGATCAAAAAAGACTCATTGTTAGTATTCCCATTTCCCTCCTTCAATGAACTAGTCCTTCAATGAAAGCTACTCCGCCATGATCAACTGTCTCAAGGGTCACGTTGGCGTCGTCTGCCACTTTTTGTTTGTGAATAGTCGCCATTATTTCATAACAGAGCACACTTTTACAACGAACAATTATATTAAATATAATCTAAATTTGAGTGAAATTCCACCAGGCACAGTAACAGAACCAGTACCGACAATTGCGAACGGATTGCGCCAAAAGATAACCACTGTCCTTCACAAAACCCGGACAAAATAGCTTCCGTCCATACCAGGGTGCTGCAGTACTGCGACGGAATAGATTTGTAGGGAGCATGTTACCGACCGGTCGGCGCGCAGACACGTGCGGAGGACTTGACTACCGACCGGTGGGTAGCGCGCAGTGAATGCATTAACATACTAAAGAGGGGTTTTTCTATTATTGTTTCATGTTGTTTATTTATTTTTTATTTCGTGTGTATCTACACCAGTGGCATTTTTAATGTTTTGAGAGGGAATGGTCTAAACCCCGGTCTTGTTACTATTTAACATCTACCAGTTTTTAGAAAGCATTATTAATAGCCCAATGACAAATGGCAGCTGGGTCCAGAATCGAACCTTTATGAAGGTAGTAACTTTTCTCAAGGCTAAACTGGCAACCTTTGGATTCAAAGGCAAGCACTATAACCACTCAGCTACCCAGCCAGTTTTGATTGTTAAATAAAAATTTAAATCATAGTTCTAAGACAATAACTAAGTTAGAAGAAAAATCAGAGGGGAAAAGCCATAGCTCCAAACCCCCCCCCCCTTAAAAAAAAATATATATATATATATATGTACAGTATATGTATGAATGAACTCTTGGGGCTAATTTGGGCTTCTCCAGCTTAATCGATTGACCACATTAAAATATGGGTGTTGTGTCAACAAACCATTAGCATGACTTCGGACCTCTCTATCTTCTTTATCAGTCTCTTTATCTTTTCCAAGACTGCACTGCTGTTTCAAGATTTGCAGTTGCATCAGAGCTAGATGACAATCAACAGTAGCAACACTGGTGCGGACTTGATTTATCCTTATATTAACTTGATGCATCCTTTAACCAATACTCACAACATGACATTTTTATTAATGATCATGAAGACATTAATTTACTTTTAAGAAAAACCAAAACCCAATATGGATAACATTTAATGGGGATTATAGTTTCCCAATTGTAAAATGTAAATTATAATTATATAATTATGAAATGCCTAAGTAGGATGAAATCATTTTACTATTTTTATTTTTTAGATACACCCTATTCGATCTCAAGGCCTGTTCAGATAAACTGACAAATAATAGTTGAAAGACCTAATCATTTTTACTTTATATAGTTAATCTCTGATTGTGATATACCGGGTTGTATTCCTTAGCTGTCATATCACTATAGAGCTGTTTTTAGATGCTTTGCTGTTTAGATCTGTTATATAATACTCTATATCATTTTGACGTTGTCATATATCGCTCAATTTTGTTTTTTGTTCTAGTCACCTACCATGCTTGATATGATCCCAGTCATCAATGTCATAACATTTACTTTTGTTAATTTTCAGTGCAATTAACTTTTAGTGAGTCAAAAGCATAAACTGATTTTTCCTAGTGCTAAACTCTCTACCAAAGTGTATAGTTTTATTTTGTTACTGTTTATAATTTGCTGTAAATTTACCAGACGTAGGAATTTTTCACAAAATAAATATGTTTATGGTTGGAAATCAGCAGTTTTATTACCCTCCAGCAAAGGTTGTGGTCCATTCTCCCACAAAGGGCAAGCAGTGTTGTGCCCTTCTGTTCTGTGTAGTACTAGAGCCAAGGTCTCATTTATAGAGGAAAATCACTGACTATTACTTTTTTAAGATGGTATTTTTTTACAGTGCTTTTTCAAATATACCATAATAGATCAAGTTATCAGAATACCACTTATGAAATGTACTTGTATTTATTTATGAGTAAAACATTTAGTTGTATGAAATCTGGTTTACGGTTGTAAGATAAAATACATGCCTTAAACTATTTAGCCATTAGATAAATAAATTTAATAATGGACACTTGGATTGGAACTTCGGTATTCCCTACATTCATTGGAATTCGCTAATAAAAATACAAGCTAATATAAAAGCTGAATTATATACAGAATATATATATATATATATATATATATATATATATATATAATTCAGCTTTTATGTTAGATATTAGTACATTTTCTTACACAGTTCATCGCCTCTAAGAGTGTCTGATATGGGGTTGCAATTGCACCAAGTCTGACAATGGATGACATGATTTATAATAGTATTCCAATTAAAGTTTAATAACTGAGCTTTATACTATGATGTAACTTATACAAAGGTGCATTTTTTTACATCTACCCACTGTCATGTAAACTTCAGTCAGGGATCATCATATCTGTTATAGGGAATACAAAGAGAAACTTCAGGTTGATTGCCGCGAGCTTCTGCTATAAAAAATCTAGAATTATTGTAAATGTTTTTTCTTTGTGCAATTATCTACTGAATACTTATAGTTACAGAAATAAAAACTACTCCTTTCGTGTTAACCAAATGCCTATTATTTAATTGGTTATAGCCCATGTTTGCCATATACCGTACAACATTTTTTCAGTGTTGAAACGATATATAATCCCTTAAGGATTGTTCATTTCTCCAAATTAATTGAGGTTTTGGATTATTTGGCTGACTAGACCACATTTTTCTATTCCAGAGTAGTAGTTGTTTATTATTAACAATCTTTACCATGATGATAATATTTAGAAATAAGTACCAGGTTAAACGAGCCTTGCTCGTTGGTTTTAATTTACTTTTGTTATAGTGTCATGGTAATAAAGGTATTAAATTTCCACCAACAACCAACTATACCTCATCACAGTTAACAGCTGTTTCAAAAGGTCTGCTTATCATTTACTGTTCCTTTATTTTTTTATACTTTTCGTTGTTATTTCGTTACCAAAATAGCAACCCATTAGACCAATGTTAAAAATTACGACTTTTAAACTTAAATTTAGACCAAATTCGATTTTTCCTGGGATTTAGGCTGTATCTAAACTTATTTTTGGGCCAAAACACTCTTAAATGCAAAGTTTGAGCAAAACCTATCTGCTAGATTTCGAGATCGTGGAACACACATCCCTTCAGACATTGCTCGTATTATAGTATAGGATTACCATGGATATAGCTCTTTCTTTCAGTCTACCAACAATGAATTTTCTTGTGGTTTTCCTTGACTTATTTTTTGCCATCCATCACTCTTATTTTCACTTTGCTAGACTTTACAGGCCAATTATTCCATAGGCCCTTCTTTATTTGATTGAGTTGTACTTTCGTCCATGTTAAACAAATTCCATTTCGTCCAAATTCCAGTGACTAAATTGAAGTTATATCAAAATAAAAGTCATCAAATTAACATCAAGAGTATAAGGACAACCTCTGTGAACAAAGAGTCTTGCAACGAGAGCAGAGGCTTGAACACAGATTGGAAGCAAGAAGCAAGACATCATGTTTCACTGATGTCACAAGATCAGATGATGTTTCAATCTGTATAATTGGTTGGTTGGAGGTGTATGTGTCATTTCAAGGCCAACTACTTTTTTTTGAAATCACATCCATATGTGAAAAACATCCAAACTTATCTATGAGAAAAAGCTACGAGGATATGTGAGTCAGAAAATCAACTCATGTTGGATGACAATGAGTTCCATTGTGATGTGGAAAAGATGCGAAGTCGATGCTTTCAACTGTTGCCATCATATGGAATGATTTGCGATATCCCCCTGTGGGTGTGTTTTGAATTCACAAACATTTTCCATGAAAATTGGAAATTGACAATGCAGCTGTGACCTGAAAATATCAAAATTGGCAATATTAGAAAAATGCAGTATATGGAAGAAATCCTAGCTAGATTGTGGAACTATTCAGATTGGCTACTTCATTGGAAACTCGACCATGAAAGATTTCTCTTTAAAGTGGTGTGCTATTATTTAATTTAACAAACAATTCAATCTTTTAGCGAATAGAACTAATTTCATAATCACAAGTTTTTTTTATTTATTGGAGTAAAATTGTACATGAAATACCCCCGTCGCAGCAGACCTGCATACTCAGAGAATTTTTAAAGGAGATTGAGATTTTGTATTTTTCCCATAAACACCATAAGAATGAGTATGTAGGATTGCTGCCATGAAATGTTGTTAGAAAATGTTAGTTGTCAGGAAATGTAATGATTAGGTGAGGAAAATATAAAATTGTAGTCTATCAATATTCGGCACTTTAGCAAACAAATATCAGTTAAACCTTATCTAGTGAATGTACATACAAAATTTTATCAAGCTATCCAATAAATAAGTGAGATACAGGATTTTTTTGATTTCCCATAATATATAAACATACTTATTTTTGGCTTTTGGTGATCTGTTAAGCCAAGTAAAAAGTTCAAAATACTAAATTAATTGTTCATTTTTTTTAAGTTCTTTTAAATGGTTTTTGTTAAAATTGTTAAATTTTAAAAATTTAGGTCCAAAAATGCCAAAATAGTATATTTTGTCACGAGTCCGGAAAGTGGTCGTTATACCACTTTCGGACGAGTTACGAACAGTGTACTTTTCATCATACCACCTTTAATAAATTTACAGTTTGGATAAAAATTAATAAATTTTAACCTATATACCCCCTCTTACATTGTTATTTGTTTATCTTGTATTTGAACTATTTACAGCTGTTATTAAAACCTAGTCCCGAAAACCACTGTTTCGCGGTCTAGTCCCGAAAACTTTGTTTACCAACACGTTTATCCAACCCACCGGGAAACAACTAGTTTCGATCACAGCTGACCGTTCCGAAAACAACGTTTATCGCAATGGTATGATGAAAACCCATTTTGACCCTTTTTAAACCCCATAAAACCCCGGTCATGCTGGTTTGCGAACTCATGAAAATAGACCTGATCTTACACATTCATACCAAATTTGATCACAATCGGAGGTGCCTATCAAAAGTTATCAGTACCATGGACACATAAATATATACATATATATGTGAAAATGAACGGTTTTTGTTTTTGGCTTCTGGGGGAATTCAAACACAGTAGATGATCAGCTGATTATGCTGTCCATTAGTCATCAGTGATCAAAACATAGACATTTCCTCTTTAAAAATTTAGACTTAGACAGACTCAGATGTAACATCTTGAATCTTATATTGTCCCAGCGCAGCGGGAATATAACAAACACCGGGGAAAGAATTATAGCATCCCTAAGCATGGGCACAAATTTTAATATTATTTCGTTTCAATGTACACAAATACGACTTCCTCCTTCGAAATAAATTACTGTATCACTGCTGACAAACCACCGTATTTTAAATTTAAATTCCCACCTGAAATTCTTCCATCCATGATAAAAACTAAAGAACAAATGTTATAATACTTTTAGAAGTACTCAAATCACCTTATCCTCAATAATTTACTCGGGTACAGTAACACCAACGACTAACTTCGTCCAAAGATTGTTTGGCCTTAAAAAAAGTGTGTAAGCCTGATCGCTCCCAAACATAAGTGTCTATTGAGCTAAACATCCAAATTTCTCAAAATTTTGACTTTAAATACCGTACCTACTGACTTAAATTGTTTCAAATGTTATGGCTTTTCATGCATGTTAATTTTTGTGGTGAAAAAAATTAAATAACGTAAAATTTATAATTTTGTCGTTAATTAAATATACATTGAGTTACAACCGCGGTGAGTAAGATGGAAAATCAACTACCGATACAGTATCCCAATTAAATATTGAGTAAAGCTATTTTCGTGGTATAAAGTTGGTTGAGGCTACTCCAACGAATTACCTGTAGTAATGTAAAATCTATATCTATAAAAGAGGAAGTATGTATATATATTTGTATATATATATATATATATATATATATATATATATATATATATATATATATATATATATATATATATATATATATATATATATATATATATATATATATATATATGTTTGTTGCCTATAGACTCCGAAACCGCTCAACAGATTGCAACGAAACTTTCAGGCATTAGTAAGCATTATTCGAGGATGGTTTGTGTGAAGTTTGGTGCAAATCCGTCCAAAGGGCTCTGACCCAGAGGGCATACAATGGTGCAGTGTCAGGTTTTAGAAATTTAGTATTTACAAAATGAACTGCTGCAATTAAAAAATTTGAAAGTTTCATTCAAGCAGTTGCTTATAATCATATAAGTAACCAGGTGTGAGGTATAATGTTGATGTTTGTGTTGTCTTTATGGCTCCGCCCTACGGAAGCTCACAATTACACTTAAAAGCCTACAGGTGGTGAAATTTGACATAGTCGATTCTCTTTGTCCATAGGTGCACCATAGGTCCATAGGTTTTGCAAATATAGTTTTTTAAGCTCTTTAGGGCTCCACCCCACTGAACTTCAAAATTACTTTAGGGCCACCGGGGTTGAAATTTGATGGACGATTCTCTTTGCCCATAGGTACACACTAAGAAACGATTTTGCAAATATAGTTTTTTAAGCACTTTAGGGCTCCGCCTCACTGGACATTGAAATTACTTTAGGACCTCCTGAGCCGAAATTTGACATGGACGATTCTCTTTGCTCATAGGTACTCACTAGGAAACGGTTTTGCAAATATAGTTTTTTAAGCTCTTTAGGGCTCCACCCCATTGGACTTTAAAATTACTTTAAGGAAACCGGGGTTGAAATTTGATGGACGATGCTCTTTACCCATAGGTACTCACTAAGAAACAATTTTGCAAATATAATTTGAAGCTTTTTAGGGCTCTGCCCCATTGGACTTCAAAATTACTTCAGGGCCACCAGGGTTGAAATTTAACATGGACGTGCCTCTTTACTCATAGGTATTCACCAAGAAACGGTTTTGCAAATATAGTTTTTTAAGTTCTTTAGGGCTCCGCCCTACTGGGCTTAGAAATTACTTTAAGGCCACCGGGGTTGAAATTTGACAGAAGATTCTCTTTACTCTAAGTGCTTACTAAGAAACAGTTTTGCAAATATAGTTTTTTAAGATCTTTAGAGCTCCGCCCCACTGGACTTTAAAATCACTTTAGCGCCACCGGGGTTGAAATTATATGGATGATTCTTTTTGCTCATAGGTGCTCACTAAGAAACGGTTTTGCACATATGGTTTTTAAGCTCTTTAGGGCTCCACCCCACTGGACTTTAAAATTACTTTAGGGCCACCGGGGTTGAAATTTGATGTACTATTCTTTTTGTTCATAGCTACTCACTAGGAAACGGTTTTGCAAATATAGTTTTTTAAGCTCTTTAGAGCTCCACCCCACTGGACATTGAAATTACTTTAGGACCTCCGGAGCTGAAATTTGACATGGACGATTCTCTTTGCTAATAGATACTCACTAGGAAACGGCTTTGCAAATATAGTTTTTTTAAGCTCTTTAGGGCTCCACCCCACTGGACTTCAAAATTACTTTAGGGCCACCGGGGTTGAAATTTGATGGACGATGCTCTTTACCCATAGGTACTCACTAAGAAACAATTTGCAAATATAGTTTTTGAAGCTTTTTAGGGCTCTGCCCCATTGGACTTCGAAATTACTTCAGGGCCACCAGGGTTGAAATTTAACATGGACGTGCCTCTTTGCTCATACTTATTCACCAAGAAACGGTTTTGCAAATATAGTTTTTAAGTTCTTTAGGGCTCCGCCCCACTGGGCTTAGAAATTACTTTAGGGACACCGGGGTTAAAATTTGACAGACGATTTTCTTTATTCTTAGGTGCTTACTAAGAAACAGTTTTGCAAATATGGTTTTTTAAGATCTTTAGAGCTCCGCCCAACTGGACTTTAAAATCACTTTAGGGCCACCGGGGTTGAAATTATATGGATGATTCTTTTTGTTCGTAGGTGCTCACTAAGAAACGGTTTTGCACATATAGTTTTTAAGCACTTTGGGCTCCGCCCCACTGGACTTTAAAATTACTTTAGGGCCACCATGGTTGAAATTTTACTTTTACTTGCCTCTTTGCTCATAGGTAATCACCAAGAATGGTTTTGCAAATATATTTTTTAGTAGGGCTGTGCTCCACTGGACTTTAAAATTAATTTAGGGTCTCCGTAATTGAAATTTGACATGGACGTGCCTCTTTGCTCATAGGTGCTATTGCATTTGCAATTACGATCAATAAGATACAAGGCAAACTTTGACTATTCTGGGTTTAAATTTGCAAAATGCCTGTTTATCCTTTGGCCTTACAGTAATATTAATATACTTACTTTCTATGCCATTGACTTTTTTTGTTGTATTAAAAAACTTAAAACTTAACTTATCTTTTTTTGTTATATTAAAATAGCTTTATTTATGTAAACAACTTAATTTGAGCGCAGCAACGCGCGCCGGGTAACTGCTAGTCTTTTATAAAGAGCTAAAAATAATTTTATGGAAAATTACGAAGGGCATGATACGGGTTCACGGACCTATGCGTATCCTATTTCCGACCGGCCAGAGCATTTTCATTCGCCTGACAGAAACCGGTAGGCACCCGCTCACCATTTGCGCTCTGTATTGCATCATAAACATTGAAGGCCCTAAAAAATTCCACTGATACAAGATACCATGTCTAAACTCAGCGGCAAGCACTACCAAGCTGTATACATCGACACTACTTACAATGAATACAAAAACGTTTTTGTATTCATTGCTACTTATGTTTTCGATCATTATAAAACAAAAAAGAGCGAAAGTAAATTACTGAAATCGGAGAAAACGCACTAGGCAAAAATTTGAATTTTATTACATCTCAAAACGTTCTCTAAGATTAAAATAGTCAATCTAAAAACTAAGATTAAATTACGCTAATTTCTGCAATACGGTATCTTAGTAATAAATTTAAAGAGAAATAGACAAAGATGAGCTACCAAATAATATAATATACTCTTCATAAAATGTTATACAAATTGACATTTTTGTATTTTTAGGCAAAGTTGGCCTAACTAATTCATCAGTTACGCGGTATCGTAATTTTATTATAACTATTGACTTTCTGTTCAATTTACGAGTATATTGATTAAAACTTCGCGCCTTGACTACAACTCGTATTGGACTGCCAACCTAATGGGGTACTAAGGCTGCGCATGGAAAATTTGTTCCCGTTTTTTGTCTTAAACTACTTCTTACGTTGTATCTATGACCTGCAATTTTTGTTGGAAAATGACTACTTTTATCACTGTGAAGGTTAGAAGTATTAATATATGCGTATCTGCGTTCAATTCTCACAAGAAACCTATTAAGTAAAAAGTAAAACCATCTTTAAAACATAATATAATTTTAATAAAAATAAGTAAATCACTTTAAATTATTTTCTATCTGCTTAGATTTGAATTAAATTGATTTTGAAATTATGAGTATTGAAAGACCAATAGATAGTAAATCAATTTCTAAAAAATTAGAGATTTATTCGATATATTTTACCAGGAGAATTGTACGACGAACATTTTTAAAACGCCTGTGCGACAAGGGCAGATCACCCGCACTCCACATAATAACAAAGTGCAAAGTGCGACACCGGTGGCACGTAGCTTCGTCCGGGGAACTGTCCGCGCCGACAGGCTAATTCGAAAACTCATTTATTGTACTACTCACTCAACTGCTAACATAATGTTGTACAAAAAATTCAATTTATTACGTTTGGAAACGGTATAAGTGTTTTATCTAATAATTGAGTTTCCACAGGACGGTGACGCGACGCAACAAGCACTCAAAGTCGACTAGGAACAGTTATTTCCTCCCAGAGCTTATAGCGCGCTGCTAATTGTAATTCCTACATTTTCTTTTAGCATTTGGTTGGCAGACTATTTGGACAATGCTTAAACCAGACTAATATTTCTAGCCTGCGCCACGTCCTGTGGGGTGGTCTCCTGGCGGGTAAGTTTACTCGCCGGTAACCTCCTCTCTTCTCCAGGGTTCACTAAAAACAACTTACCACGGAGCTGAGTTTGCTGCGAGAATGATGACGAAATCCGTTACAGTTCAGAGGTTGTTTGTTGTTGTGGATCAGTGTCGTACTCCGTCCCCCACCTGCAGACACGGCGTGTACCCATGTGTCGTGTGTCCCTCGCTGGACCCCGTCATTGGAGCCGACCGGCGCATGACCCCGTGCAGCTCGCTGCATTGGCCGCCGTGACAATAGCCTGTGGTGGGGATAACAACAGCGAACGCCCACCACCCACCCATTGTCAGGCGCACTATTGTCATCGGCTCCGCTCTCGCCGCCGCCGCGCCGCCCGTCGCGACGCCGCCGACGACCGACGTCGGCCGGAACCTCAGGTGTGGTTAGCTACTTGAGCTTCTTGCTCAGAAATTGAAGAATAATCCGACCTCGAGACAAAGAGTTATCATCACATATACCGCCTTGAAATGGCTAATTGTATAACGATTGTAAATAATCTGTTAAATATATTTTATTGCAAAGTTAGCTTCAACCCATTTATTTATTTATTGACGGAAAATCCTTTTTTACATATGATACTTATAGTATGTGTACATCATGTTTGTTGTACAATAACAATAACAGTTTATTCAAGCTTTGAAACTGAGTTCCCAAGTATTCATGATAGGAAGATAACAAACAAATAACAACTTACATATATATATATATATATATACAAAAGCGGTGCAACAATAATAACAAGAACAAGGTTAAAATAGCCCATGCTTTCTGATTAGGCTATATGTTCTTGCAAAATATGGCGTTCCTCAGGGATCAGTCCTCGGGTGGTTTCTGTTTTTAACGATAACCGAGATATGTTTGTATGGCGATGACGATCTTTGGGGATAACAACACCTCCCTAACTATTGAAAATGAATTTTGGGAAACCGAGATTAATTCTTTGAGTTAGGTGAAGACGACCTTGAAAAGATAGTGACTGAAATCACTGTACGATTTTCCCTACGGCATCAAGCATACTTTTCATATTCGAAGATGATTCTGGAACACTTTTCACCGCTTATTTTGGCTCATTGTTTTTGTTTTGTTATTGATCAACATGTCCTCTTGTTAAATTTTTTTCGTAAAATCCAAAGATTTCGGTATATTTGTAAGTAACTCTTTGTAAATTGACATTTGCCGTGGAAAATAAATAAAGAAGGAGATCAGTAAAACTTTCTTTCACCATGTGCTCCAAAATAAGCTGTTGAGCGTTTTTTTGTTTGTTTTTTTTTTTTTTTAGATTAATGACAGATAAGGAAAAAATACCTTAGAAAATTGACTACACTCATGCTAAGGAATAGTCAAGGCATTAGATAAGGCATTAAAATTAAGGCATAACATTGTTCTTTTGAAGTTTGGCTAGCCCATAAATAACGAATTATAACTGATGTGTTATTTAAAGTTATTTTAATTTTTAAATGGTTCAGGGGGAAGAAGTCAATCTAGTAATTTATTTTACGGTTAGAAAATAAGGAGCTGAAATATTGGAATTACTAAGAAAGTTGAGTACCTAAAGTTAATGTTTCTTTTACAATTTTACAGTAGAGCAAAGAGTAGATTTCTTGGGCCTATGCAGTTTACGGTTTAATCTAGTGTTGAGGGTAATGAGAGGATCCCTTGCGTCAAGACAAAAGACAAGAAAAATAGCCTATATATGACATTAGATTTAAGGTTGTAAGCCGTTTGCGACACCCCCAAAGTTTTTACGTTAATTAACCCCACAATTCAGATATATATTTCAGATGTATATTTTAAGTGTATAATCTCTTGCTGTTAACAGTTTCCCCAAGGATGGTAAAGGGTTCAACACGATGACGTGGCCCCGCCCCTCGCCCCGAGCCGCTCTCTGATTGGCTCCCTACAACAATGGGGATCGCCTATTGGCCACAACACTCGGCTATTGTTATCCCGACACTGCCATGGACACGACGCGCTGTGCGGTCCCACGCACAAAGTGGCATCTGAGAGGCGATCCAACTCCGATAAGCGATCATTCTACAACATCTTAAGAACCTAGGGTACGAACAGAACGAGTGGGTCGAGGTGGAGGTGTAGGTCGCGGTCGATGCCACAAGTTAGGTCGCGGTCGATGTTGATCGCACATAGCGAGGAGGTCACCCGCGCTGTCAGTGCAGCTCAGACCATTGGAGAGTGATGTGTGTAGCGTGCTTATTAAATAAAATAAATAATCCTATATTTTGAAAAGTATAAGTACCTTAGAGCGTCATAACTTGCGATTACCACTACAGGAATGGCGATATTTACGTTGTTATACGTAGATGTTACACATTTTGTTGATATCTAATAAGAGGTACAACTTTGATAACTACCGTAAATGTTCAATATGTAAGAACAGATTTATTTCTTTAGTAATGTACAATAATTACATATTGTGTTGACTACCAGTACAATAATTAAAAGAAAGGGTCACCTGGGGCCTGTTTCATAAAACTTACAGGACTTGTATTACAGGTAACTTCCCTGTATTATTGGCAAAAGTTACAATCATATGTTTCATAAAGTTTTACAACTGTAAATCAATTTACAGGAGATTTGCCTGTATTACAAGTGCATTTTACAAGAGATTTAAATGGGTTTGTTTCATAAAGAAAGTTAACTTGTATTACAGGTCCTGTAAATTGGATAAAATTTTATCCATATTTGAACCACCATAAAACTTTTACAAGTACCACTTATTGCGATGAAATGGTGTGATTTTGTATACATGTGCAAATTGGAGATGCAAAAGTAAATGGACAAAATGAAAATAGTGCTCGTGATAGTGATTTATTGTAAAATTTAGTTTTCATACCATGTACTTTCTTGATTTTATTGAATTCCTGTACATTTCTCTTTTTATTTTTTGACTTTGCAAAAATTACTTGAAATAAATGTAGGAAACATGAGAAAAGCCGTTTAAGTTTGAATACCTAATATTTAACAACATTTTTCAAATATTAAAGTGGTCTTTATGGTCGAAGCTTTGATTAAACACTATTTAAAAAGGATAAAATGGAATTATTTTCACCAATTTATTTGAAAAAGTAGCAGTTGCATTATAATGTGTGCTGCAATATCGAATTTGCCAAGATTTTACGATGAACTCATTGATCTAAGTATAGTACAAGCTGCTAGGGATTATATATACAATCAATGAAACTGTTTATTATTTATTTTGGACAGAAGTGGCGGTTTTTGTAGCTTACAATGTTGTTCTATATTAATTAATTAATAATAAAATTAAGGAACGCTAAGGCGCATCTTTTTATCTGGCAGAAGAATTATCGTAAAGCAAAAAAAAAAAATCAACAAACATATTTAAAAAGCAATTTCCAACTGTATACACATTTACACATTAAATCAATATGCCATAGTTCTAACTAATAAAATAAGTTTTAAACTGATCAAAAGTTATGAAAAATGTGCTGAAAATTCAGTTAACCTTACAACGCATTCATATCTAATTAAAGAAAGTAAACAAAAATCCCAGTATTTACTTGTAATACAGGAGAAATTTTACATGTGATTCTATGATTGTAGAATAGTTTTTATGAAACAGATTTTACAGGAATTGTACTTTATATTTTACAAGTCCTGTATTACAGGGCTTGTATTACAGGACTTTTATGAAACAGGCCCCTGGTTATTATAAACCCAAATAATACATTGTGGCAAAGTGCATTTATTTATTAAAAGACTATTAATTAATTTAAGTGTTTGCATGGTTTTTGTTTATACACTCTACCGCACAATATAAAAGGCATTAGTTATCAAATATTCTCAAAGATATTTCCAAAATAGTTTGTTATCATTGATAGGTCTAATTTCATCAGGGAGATTATTAAAAGGTTTAGCTCCCGCATAACATGGTAATTTATGGTAAATTTTAAATGTGAAAATCAGATCTAAATCAATTTTTATTTCGTGTATCATAGTTATGAAAATTTGTGCCAAATTTCGAGTCACATTTTGCTAGAAAACGATCAATTGTTTGATAAATATACAGACTAGCTAGTGTTAATTAAAATGTTTAAACCACGAAAAGCTGATCTGCACGATTCTCTTCTGCCTATCTTTGCTAAGAATCATAAAGATTTCCTTTGAAGATGAAATACTCTTGAAAATTTACAATCTGCACAAGCCCCCATAAAGCTAATAAATTAATAATTACTCGTATTAAAATTAAAATTAATTTTATTTTGATGTCAAATAAAACTATTTTAACCTTAAATCTAAATAAGAGTTACACTTATGGCATACCTCGTATTTACATGTATTTTGGGTTGCTATTACTATTACAGGATGGAGAACTGAAAATTAAATTAAGTATAACAATTAAGTTAACAGAGTCACAAAGTAATAACTGGTTTGTGGTTACCTTGAGGGGTGGGAAAGGTTCAGGCGTACGCGACGGTTGACGCTCGACTTTAAACGAACCAATATGTATATGTATCGGATGGCTATCATTGCCAGCTACCATCTTAAATAATTATAAAATAAATAAAATATGTTCTGCAGTTCAAAGCACCTGCGTCAGTACATTTAATAGTGGCCCGGGATCGGGCCGTTAGGATTTGGTCTGACAGCTGGCATAGCTGAGAGATCACTTGCATAATAGTTCAGCTGCCAAAATTTGTTGTTCGTTTAGCACAACCAGGGGAGTACGTGCAGCTTTAATGGAATGCTGCGGGCGCGAACAACATCACCCCCCAAACGAACCAATCACAACGTAGTATCCAGGTAAACCGCGAGGTAAGCATCCATGTAAATCAAATGATTTTGATTTTTAAAAGCATCGCTGTAAACCTCCTGGATGGCATCGCGAGTCACCTCCACCGCGACTTACTCGTTATGCAAGGCCTCGTTAACTACAATGTGTTTGATTTACATGGATGTCGACGGCGACCGCGACCGCGACCTACACCTCCACCGCGACCCACTCGTTCTGTTCGTACCCTAAATTCGTGAAACAGTAGGTATATAACAATTGCTTATATTGCACCTAGTCTATGCTTAACGTCTTGAGAAAAATATATGGTAATAAAACATGTAGAGCCACTAGCATGCTTAAAAAAATATAAAACTACAGTACCTATTTAAAAATCCTCCATTTTGTCTAGGTATTTATCCATTGTACAGCTTGGACAAGGAATTATCGAGTTTTAATTACCTTTCTTTAAATGGCAAAGGCATGATAAAAATATAATTAAATCAGTGTTTGTACCAACTACCAGCAACCAACTTAATTGATCACCTCGATTTTGAAATTGTTATTGCTATCATTTGTAAATTTAACAAAGTAAAGTGAACCCATAGGCTATTTTCGTTTATATTTTTATTTATAAATATATTTTTATATTTATAAATTTATAAAATGCACTTGAATAAACTGGTAAAATAAATCAAAAAGTGTATTCTGTTTGGTATCCTATTCTATTAGTATTCTGTCCACCACAAGAGCGCTTTCTTCATTTACAGCGCTATTTGCAGTCTGACGTTTCTCGCTATAGGCTAGGCATTTACTGCCGCACTCAACGACTATGATTGTGGCAGCTAAGAAGAAACATTTCTTGCCCGATAAGGGTGAAATTGTGCTCAAAATACTTCGAATTTGCAGACAATCAATCGTAACTAAGCCAAATGCATAATGAAGTCCAGAGGAACAGAAGAAAGCCACTACTAAAACGTAGACTTGATTCATGTGAAAAATATTGTAAAAGTGTGTTATGAAGATAGATGTAACAGTTATATTAAACCATATATTAAACCTCAACATGCTCTACTTAAATAAATTGCTTTAAATTTATTCCAAAGAAATTATGTAAATTCAGCAGCATCATTAGACGATATACATCATTATTAGATGTAGTATGACCTTTACAATTGATTACTCTTCAATATCAACTGTCCGAAATCACCATAACAGTTGTTGGATGCTGTCTCTTTTTTAACAAATCTTAGGATCAATATTTACGTATTTTACACTGTATCATGAGCATAATATAGTAATGTAGCAATATTAAATAACACTTTAAGGAAACACCAATTGGAACCCCTGGACTAAAAATAAATCAATTTAAGTGCACCGTAAATTTAAAGTTTTAACATACGTTAAGAAATTCATGTCTTTAATTTATGAGATCTAATTCTCTTCGGGTTAATCTTCTATTTTCTAATAATTGATAAAAAATTCTGCATATGGTTGGGAGATCAGATGCCACTGTATTGTTGTAAAATTTTGATTTTACTTTCTTCATTAATGCTTTTATTCTGTGCGAGATCCCTGTGCAGTTGTGACTTTCTATAATAAACCAAGAGGCATAAACGGATAGACGTTAAATTTTGTTTTAAAATATCTGAATTTTCTTTTAGTGGGTTTTGCTGGCAGTTCCCCAAACTTAACATCCGTAGGTAAGAATTGGCCTCGAAATAGATTTATAAATTAATATCGTTCACTTTATTCTTTATTTAGAATTTAGATTTATAAGGTGGTAAAGTAAAGAGAGTCTGGCATCTTAAAGAGAGCTTGAGCTATTTTAGTGAATTTTCATATTTTTTATGAATTTTCTAATTTAGCTCAACACCAAGCTAACTGAACTGTTTTAACCCCAGGGTTCCAAGGAATATTTAAATTGTTGATTGCTAATTCTGGAACATCTTCTATTTGTCTGAGGATACTAAAAAGACTGTCTCAAAGTAGACTATAAAATAGGCAGTTACTTAGACTATTTTTTAAATAAACACATGATAAGATGATTTGTTTTCGCTTTTAACATCATTTTGAGAACATGAAAAACATCAATAAAATAATACATTTGTTTAGTTTTTTCCCCCTTTCTTTACATTTTGGACCTCTAAAAGTAGAATACATTTCATCAAAATATACCTTTTAAAGTGATCCCACAAAAGACCACTAAAAAGTAATAAATATGTAATTCCTAACTAAGACAACTACGAGCATCGGTATTGTCCGGCCCTGCCCCTCCTCGGTGTAACAATCCCCACCGTACCGTGGCTGGCGTCGCGTCGCCGTCCATAGTGGATCCCTTACACCTACCTCACATCATTAATCTTCCCAATGACACTGATCCCCTCGCCCTTTCATCCT
Organism: Neoaliturus tenellus; assembly: GCA_030545055.2. NCBI lineage: Eukaryota > Metazoa > Arthropoda > Insecta > Hemiptera > Cicadellidae > Neoaliturus > Neoaliturus tenellus. Next base: position 141,666,594 of record CM061534.1, read on the forward strand.
CCTCTTTTGTGCCTTCTGCTTTGTTTTCCGACTCACTTTGTTTGTTGTTGGACGATTTTCTTTTCAATTTGCTTCACTTGTCCGTCTGTTTTGTCCGCAACACAAAGCATGGCGCAACGCCAGTCAGGTACGCGTCAAACCCGTTACTTTTGTGAATCTGGCTTTTCTTTGTTCCCAATTTTGCAACAGTTTCGTTTGGATAATTTATTTTTGATGCAGCAACGAAAAATTGTGGCTTTTACTTTTTTGTACCCTTAATTTTATAAGAATTTGATCTAAAATAGTATGGAAATAAACCAGTAAGTATGGAGGAAACAATCCATTTACATTCTAAGTCGCTGAAGCTCAATTTTTTGTGCATATTTTATTCTTAAACTATATTGGTATGATAAATATAATATTATTTTTTTGTGTCTAATTCAGTAATGCACTAAACCCTTTTAAACCAACTTTTAAACTCTTTTTCTATATATTTCTGTAATTCGCTAAACAAATACGGTTTATGATCATTGCCCAAAATGCCCTGTGTGGATAATGTTTTTGGGTGCCAATAAAGTTTCATATTCCATTGGAATATTTTTTACATTTTCTTAAGTACTTAGTATTTGTTTGGATTTCACGAAAATTACCTTAGAAATACCCGCAGCAATTCTGTTATAAGCAGCAGAAGCTGTAAGACTACTCACTCTGATCAAACAGATTCAACGAAATATAATAATGCGATCACCGACTGCAATAATGCGGAGGGAACTGCAACAGAGAGGATTTTTACGAGGCCAATTCCGGTTTGTAATTTGACCACCAAATAGTTTGTTTTTCTCTCGATCGACCACTCAAAAAACTTCATAGCACTTTTGTAATACACAAAAATGAAACATGTTGATTAAAAGAAAATATCTTATAGAAAATGTGTCGTCTACAAGCGACATAAAAAATATGTTTTCTAGTAACAAAAACAATGTTTCATTAAGCCTTTATAAATCTAGCTTTTCCCCGCGGCTTCGCTCGCGTTACTCGTCAGGTTTAGCTCGTTCGCTACGCTCACTCTCTGTCACGCTCTCCTTATATATAAAAAGTCGCTGAAACACATAAAATTGCAATTTTTCATTTCATTTGTTTCTTAACAACCAATAAAAATATTATTTTCCAATTTTTATACAATTTTATTTTAATTTTTTGTAAAAAAGATTTTTTTAAATAAAAAGTATCCTTTGTTCCTTCTAGCACCTCCCAGAATATGTGTACAAAGTTTCATGATGATTCGTCGAGTAGTTTTTGCGTGAAAGCGTAACAAACATCCACGCTTTCACATTTATAATAGTATAGTATAGTAAGGAAGTAAAGATTGGTTACCTAGGTATTTGATAAGCTAAAAGAATTTAAAATTGTTATTATATTTTACTTACGTTGGTAGGCCTACTCACTGGACACGTTTTCAGGTTCGTATAAAACTTAATTTGTGGTCTTTTGAACTCTAACATCCATGATTCTTTGCCCTAGTCACTTAAAATACTTTTTAAACCTTTCTTTAAATGTGTAGGCTATTGTTTTATAAGTTCGTTAGATAAAATGTTTGGAAATCAATAGCCACGTTTTTAGGCCATTAAGCTCTTATTGAGTATTTTTCAAAAGAGTAAAATGTTCCTATCTTAAAAACAGTAAACAAGTTAAAACTAAAGTTCCAACAATTGCACAGTTTTGTCATGATCAACTATCAATGGTATCAATTATCTATATTCCCTGAGATACTCTCCTCCTTTAATCAGGTAGCTCACGTTAACAATAACAGAGTTCGTCAGAACGACAAACATTAAAATTCTGTATGAATTCTCTTCGCCAGCGAGCTGCGTACAGCGTATAGCCAGTTACCGTCGAGGCCGTGGCCCCCAGCTAGCCCGAGCGCCATTGTGGCCCCGGTATTGTGACGGCAACATTGTGACATCCCGGCCGGTATTGTGCCGATGACAAACGACCTCATGGCCGCTGAGCTGTCGCTGCTTTGTCTCAAGATAAATTGATCCAACACTTTGCTTCTAAGCAAACCTTTGGTTGTGTTTACATTTTTACTATTTGTACCAAATACTACATCTGAGTTTAAATTTCAAACATGAAGTAGTATTTGGTTGACAGATTAAAGTGAAAAAGTCTTAATAACGATTCTTATTATGGAGGAGGACTTTTCTTTTGCCTCTGGAAATTATATGATGTCAGTAAAGACATTTGATTCTGGTATTACCGTAATTTAGATATTCAACCCTTAGTTAGGGTGGGCCTATTGCCGTTAGGGTTCAATAACCTGCCATTCTCAAATTTGTTGTTATAAATATAGTGATGTATAATATTCGTAATGGTATTTTAGCATTGATCATTAAATATAGTTGAGTTACTAAAGTAAGAGTGTGTCCATTTTCATAGACGTAAGTCTTTGAACAAAATATTTATAGGTTATCCGCTAAAGTATCTACTTTACACTGAGGTATGGACCTGCGTAAATTGATTAATAAATCAAATTAACGCCTCATGTTGAAACCTTAAGTAAATCCAGACGCTGCAATGATATCACAGAATTATAGTAGGCTGATTAATTAGGTAATATGCGAACATCTCAGCCGCTCTAAACAACATACATAAAGTGTTTACCCTAAGATTGAACGGTGGTATTTCTAAATAAACTGCGACTCTTCACTGGACAGTCACTCACTGGCAGCTGGCCGGGACGCGAGAGTTAGATGGTATTGTCTCGCCGACTACGAGAGCTCATTAGCACCTGATGAAGTGAGGAGCAACTCCACGAAACGTCACCGAGTTTTACTGTGACTTGCACTTGCTTCACAGATCTCTCTGCCTCATTTATTGACTTTATTATCCTGAGGTTTTCAACTTAGTTTAGGGCCTATACAATTATTTGTAATAGATAGCACAAGTTTTAATTACAATTTCAAATTTTATAAGTCAAGTTTAAAAATTATGTATTAGTATTTTCATTTACGGACATGCCGCCTTTGGCAGTAACTGAACTCAACTTTAAGACCAAAGCAATAATTCTTATCATTTTCTCTAGCAGTGTCAAAGATAAAAAAACCAGAAACGTAATATAACTCAAAATAAGAACTATGTCTGAGCAGTATCAGATGCTAACCCTATAATAACTGAAATTGCTCTTTTAATACGAAATTTGAACTAAAAGTTCTTAACGATAACATTAACTTTGCACATTACACATTAGAATAATTTGGTTGATTTTATATATGAAAATTTTTATGAGAACGAAATTGAAAATCGTTTGATAAGTCCATAATAACAATAATTGTTTGTGAAACATTCATTTTGACGGGGTTAACAATTATAATATGCTCCTCCAGTGAAATGTTATATTGACTGAGGCTCCGGTCTACCTGAGCCCGAACAACAATGCCAAATGCCGCCTCGCGGCTGTAGCGCTAGGCCAGTTTGATGGCTGCAGAGGTTTGCGGGGATCATGTTTTACAATTAACCAATTAAGATCGAGATTGACTCTTAAATTTTTCTAGAAGTAGAAAAAAGGATCTCGTCGGCTATCTTTTTAGAATTAAAAAAAAATTCTAATTTCAGCTATAACTGTCTAAAATCGTCTGTTTTTTCTCGATTTTTAACTGAAGTTTTCCATTAGTTTTGATGAAACTACCAAAGTGAGATTACCAAAGTGTAACTAAGGAAATTTAGCACCGTTATTCTTATTTAATATGACACCTTAGTTATAGCTCTAGGCTGCATTTAGCAGAAGATAATAGGATTTTAAAAAACCCCCTTGCATTTGCATCGGGAAAAACAGATGATTTTAGTCAGTTATAGCTAAAATTAGAAATTTTATTTAAAAATTCTAAAAAGATAGCCGACGAGATAATTTTTTCTACTCTTAGAAAAAGGTAAGAGCCAATCTCTATCTTAATTAGTTATTTTTAAAACACGATTCCCGTAAACCTCTGCATCCATAAAACTCGCCTAGCGCTACGGCCGCGGCCGCGAGGCGGCAGTAGACCGGAGCTGGGGTAAGACCGGAGCCTTAATAAAGGTTTAGGAATTTTACAAGTCTAAGTTGTATTATTGAGTTGAGACGTTCCGACATTGCTTCTGGAATATCAGTTTCTGGAGCCGTAATATTGGTTCTGTTAAATGCCTCCGATTTGTTGAAAATGTTCCTGAGGTACATGTCAATCTCATCGCTCTTCCAACAATAATGCTCCTCTAAATACCTAGCTTAGAACAAAAAATTTATTTAAGGCATTTTCTGCTCGTTTCATTATGGTTGATAAATGATTTAGTTAAAAGAAGGAGGGATGCTATTTTGTTTGTTTACAGAGATCAAAGATTAAGCGGCATAATTGAAGGGCTAATTAGCACAATCTTGTTAGCGTCGTCGTTTGTGAACCTTGAGCGTTGTTATTTTGGATTGTGAAAAGGAAAGTTAGCGATTTCACATTTTGCTACATCATGATTACAGATAGGGAAATCCCTCATAATAGACACTCCTGTGCTTGGACTTTTGATAGGTCTAATTATATAGAATTAATGAAGTTCGAAGTTCGAATTATAGAATTAACGACAGTGGTGGGTCATTGTTAATAAATTTTCATTGGGTTTTGGTATTTTTTTTTTTAAATATGTATTGAACTACTCGTACACTCCTCTAATACCGATATTGTGTAAACTTTGCATTAGAAGGCGAAGATTTACGTTCAAATGCTTTTGGCAAGTCAAATATAAAAATGTACTTTATAAAATTCTTACAAATAACAGTTTTGTGGGAGTTAAGCTTACATTGCACATTAAAACTTATTAGACTTTCATATTGTTGGGGTTCTAAGTAATTGTCACACATCAAAAGTTTATTAATAGTCCAATAAAGGAAAAAAAAGATACAATTAAGTAAGTTATTACTTTGTTGTTGTTTATGCATGTCGCATTACGACGCGAAATTAATGGTAGCGATAAACCATTTTCACTCTAGACAAAAATACTCCATCTAGTCCGGGATATTAAAACGTAGGCCTATAAAAGCCCAATCAATGGGCCAAGACAATATAAAGTCGGGAGCTGAAATACGGAGCAATCAGCAGAAAATAAAAACCACTCGGATAAAGATATCGCGTAACGAACGAGGACTGGGCCAATCATAGAATATTCAAACATACTTGGAGTTCCTCGGAGAGGATTAAAATATACGGCACTAATGGAAGGGGGCACTGCAATAGCAAGTTCACTGTGGAACGGCGTTTGCGGAAAATAAATGTTACAATCTAAAAGGGTTTCGTTTTCTGTTAACAACCAAGCATATAATACTGCATTTCAAATGGGCAACACAGTTTGGAAAATTCTACTTTGAATGATACTTTTCCATTAATTATTTAACCAAGAAAGTAAATGATTCCATCCTTCAGTGGAACGGCTATAGCTGGCGGACTGATTGTTGAAATGGTCTGAGCCTAAACAAAGGGTTTGTTGATAAATGTAGAAGGCCGGTCGCCCCATTAGGGAACAGGTTCGGAGATGTCCCCATCTATAAGAGGCGGCTAATCAAGGCAAGAGATATGGGCCGTTGTTCTATATTAATTGTGGCCGGCAAATGAGTTAATCCGTCCAGTGGATAATTGAGGCTACTGACTCACCATTGTCACTGCGCGCCGTCCTACTCTCACAGATTACACAGCACGTCGCCCTCATTATGCTGTTTGTTTCTACACCAGTGATCCAAAGCTCAAGCAATCCCTACTAATAATATAAATGTGAATGTCCTTTTGATTGTAACACTTTCACGCGCAAACTATCCAATCGATCATAATGAAACTTTTACACAATATCTTCTCGGAGGAATCCAAAATAATATAGGATAGGTAGCCTACTTTTGATAAAAGAATTTTTTTACGGACAATTGAAAACTGTTTGCCAAAAATCTCAAAATCAATTTTTTTTATTTGTTGCTAAGAAACAAATTCAATGAAAAATTCCAATTTTTGGTATTCCAGCGTTTTTTATATTTATAGTGTGAGCGTGACAGCAAGTGAGCGTAGCGAACGAGCTAGACCTGACGGCAAGTAACGCAGGTGAAGCTGCGGGAAAAAGCTAGTGTGTGTAATAAAAGGACTAACACTCACAGACACACATGCAAAGAACTAATAGGAGACCGTAAGGTACAAGTGAGGCAAGTTAATTTTTTCGTAGTCTGCAACATAAATAACTTTATATTGGTTTAAACATGCAGAATCTTGATGAATTCAGTTCAAAATCTCGATTTGCTATTCCTCTTTATATATTATATATAGGCCTAGAAATTTTAATTTTTGTCAGTGTATGATTTTGTCATAATAATGCTTCCGACATCGAAGGTTTGTTTGAGCTTTAAGTAAGTTACATGTTTAAAACATATAAAGCCATTACCTAAAAGTAAAAAATATACATTAATTGGAACTGAATATATATTGGGTATGTAATGAAAGACTTGGACAGGGACATGTGTGTGTGTGTGTGTGTGTGTGTGTAGAATACAGAGCGGGGGATAGACTACTTTGCGGCAATGGACTAGCATGCTGCTTAGTGGTCTATCCCCCGCTCAAAGGGTAGCATTGGATGACCTTGACCCACTTTACAGCAAGGACAACCGGTTAACTGGTATAAAAGAGGGGGGTCTGTACATCCCGACTTCATTCTGCTTTGAACCTTCCAGTGGAACGCTAGAAAATGAGTGGATCACTGATCATTGGTAAGGAGTGGGAGTATGTAACCATAAACTATTTAAACTGTAAAGGGATGTTGAAGAAGGTGTATGATAACGTTAAAAGAATGGTTGTTGAAGAAGGTAGGGTAGTGATTGTAGCGTGGAAGAAGAAGCAGTATACAGGACAACAAGTGAGAGCAAGTGACTTTGGGGGGAATAGTGTGTTTCAAATTGGACGAGCGAACTTGGTTAATTTGGACATTGTGTTTTGGGACTTGGAAAGGTTAATTGAAAATAGTGGCAAACATGGGGAACTCTTAATTGGCAGGGAGGACAGAGTATATGAGTAAGTGTAAAAGACTGGGGGCTTATGTGTGTGTGTAAAGACTAGGACTTGTGTGGAATACAGAGCGGGGGATAGATCACTTTGCGGCAATGGACTAGCATGCTGCTTAGTGGTCTATCCCCCGCTCAAAGGGTATTATTGGATGGCCTTGACCCATATAAAGGTAGAGGGGGAATGGGTAATAGGAGGGGGAAATTGGTATATATGTAGGACTGATGAATAAAGCATTTAGTCAAGCATTTGTCTAGACACTATCAACAACAATGGAGAGCTTCAGTGTTGAGTTCATCCTCTTGGAAGAAGACATCAACGAAGTGGTGGAACTTATAGAGGAGAAGACCAGCCAGGGCACATTGGAACTTGTGAATTGCGAACCGTTGGACAATGCCGCAATCGATAAGATTGCATATTTCATGATGCATTTGTATAACGAACAAACAACCAATATGGAGTTTGTGCAGTACCTTTATCAAAACCAAGTAAATGTGCGAGTGACAATTACTTGGTGGCAGTAATAATAAAGTGTAACATATGGATGTGGACTTGGATGTGGACTTGGACTTGAGTGTGGTCTGCGGAATAGAGCGGGGGATAGATCACTTTGCGGCAATGGACTAGCATGCTGCTTAGTGGTCTATCCCCAACTCAAAGGGTATCTTTACGTGACCTTGACCCACATAAAATGTATAGTTGGTGGGGGTATAAAAAGGGCAAACCAATTGGATAGATACACCACTTTCATACCATGGCTCCACTTGACAACACCGTGTTCCATCGCAACAGAATTGTCTCTATTCTGGAGGTTATACCTCTAGAAATTATAGAAGTAGAGGACCAACTACCTGCGGTTGATCAAGAAGAGGAGGAGGAAGAGATAATGGATATTGAAACGGACTCTGACGAAGCTGGTTCAACGGACAATGAGGTGGACTTGCATGCCTACGAAACATTAGAGTCGTCATCTGAGTCGGAAATGGAATTCCAATTGGAAATCGAAGAAGAAGAAGAACAAGAACAAGACACTCCCCATCGTCCAATGGATAGGATGTTAGTTGCCAGAAGAATTATGTATTGTCATCGCTACCTATTCCGTGATGAGGATGATTCCGACTCTGATGGTGATGTTTCACCCTTGTAAAAAGTTTAAACAAAAAGTTAAAAAAGAATGTGAGCGGGGGATAGAGCACTTTGTAGTAAATGATGCTGCTTAGTGCTCTATCCCCCGCTCAAAATAATAATTCCAAATGACCTTGACCTACATAAACTTGCTCAAACAGACATCTTTGAAAAAACTTGTACAAATTATTGAATCTAGACCAAATATCATCAATTTATCAAGCCTACTGATAAATGTATTACAAACGGTTGTGTAAAGGCTAAATTTAGCACATAAGTGATAACCTGTTTCCATATGACGTCACTTTCCCCACCTATCTGCCTCGGATATAAAGGGTCCCGGTGGAGTGCGCTGCTCATTATTGCGTGGACATTCACAGAGTGTGCATTCAAAGCCAAACTGTTTGAAATGGCTCTTTGCGACATTTGTGGGGAAATCTTTCAAGACGAAGATCTTTTCACCATACACAGAGAAGTACATGAAGACGAAGATAGAAAAGAAGATATTACCATGGATGAAATAGACTTAGACTCAATTGACCGGTTTTTGGAAGAGCACCAGAAGCAGATGGACTACTACGACAGCTATCTACAGCAAATGCAAAGAAGAAGACCTAGTGTGATTCAATTTGCTGGTGCTGGACCATCTACTGCTACAAGACCTATTGAAGAAGAGGACACCGAAGAAGAGGACACCGAAGAAGAAGAACTGGAAGATGTAAGACAACTGCGCACCACAGCCTTGCCAGGACGAGTTGTAACACATTTCAAAATTAATAACGTTCAATTGGAATTGGAAACATTCATAACCCAGGCTAAGGAACTTGTTGGTCAAACGTTGAGGGAAGAATTACAAAGGCTAAATTTTATTAAATTTGGAATGGTGTTAGAGGCTATGTTTAACAATACTGATGGTGAAACAGCATTGAGAGCGTTCATTACCAAAAACCGAACCCTTACCTTCACCTCCAACATCGATGATATTATTGAAGAATGCTTGGAAGAACTTATAACAAAACTTCAAGAACATGAAGGAAGAGGATCTGGATGGACTTTGTCATCAATCGAAGGTATGGATGTAAGGGTTCACAAGCATGGATATGGTTTAAGGGGTAGTAGTTTTATCCCTTTACCAAAGAAAATCCAAAACACTAAATCGTGTAGGAATGTGCAAAATGAAGGTAATGAATGTTTTAAGTATGCAATGTTAACCAAGTATGTTAAAGATCATCCTGAAAGAGTTGGTAGAGAATATTACGAAAATGAACACCGCTACAACTTTCAAGGCCTCACCTACCCAGTTACATTGAAAGACATAGACAAATTTGAAAAGAAAAATCCTGGCGTTTCAGTGAATGTTTTTGGTCTGGATGATTCAAACAACGTTTATCCTTTGCGGGTAGTAAAGGTTGAGCAAAGAAACCACACGGACTTGCTATTGATAACTAAGGGTGAAATTTCCCATTATGTATGGATAAAGGACTTTGAAGCCTTAGTTGTAAAACAATTGACCAAAAGAGTAAATAGGATTACAGTTTGCAAGAGATGTTTCTGCTTTTCTTGGAAAGATTCAAGACGTGGAGGATTGGACTGGTTATTGGAACATAAAAGACTTTGCAACGAGAACTATGAAGTGAAGATTAGTCTGCCACCACCATCTCGAGCGTGTATCCAATTTAACAAGACAGTTCACCAATACCGAATTCCAATAGTGGTCTATGCAGATTTTGAATCAACGTTAGTACCACAGGAGCTGCCGGACGGCGAAGTGACTAGAAGAACAAAATATCAGTTGCATCAGCCCAACAGTTTTTGTTTACTAGTTAAATCAACCTTGTCTAAAAACCAATTGCAAGACTATGGTTTAACATCCACTCCAATACTCTACCGTGGTGAAGAAGCCGCTAAGTATTTTGTAGACCAACTGTACGATATTGCTGGAAAGGTTCAACGCTTGTTCGGTAATATTGTACCTATGGAACCTTTAAACCAAAATCAACAAGAAGAATACAACTTAGCGACAAGATGCTATTTATGCAAGAAGATGTTCAGTGAAGAAAATCCAAAAGTAAGAGATCACGATCACCTGACAGGGTTATACAGAGGAGCTGCTTGTAATTCATGCAATATAAATTACAAACTGCCAAACTTTATTCCTGTCGTTTTACACAATCTTAGCGGCTACGACTCCCACTTTATTATCCCGGAGTTAGGAAGAGATGACGGTAAAATTGATGTTCTTGCTACAACATTGGAAAAGTACATCAGCTTTTCAAAAACAGTAGGTAAAATTAAACTTCGCTTCGTAGACTCTTACAGATTTATGGCATCTAGTTTAGCCAAATTGTCAGAGAACCTAAGAAGAGAAGACCTAAAAGAAACCAGAAAAATTGTACCTGAAGATAAATTAGACCTAGTATTACGGAAAGGAGTGTTCCCCTACGATTACATAACTTCTACAGAAAAATTTGAAGAAACCAGTCTACCGCCGATTGAAGCCTTCAACAGCAAATTAAACGAAAGTGAAATCTCCGTTGAAGACTACAATCATGCATGTAATGTTTGGAACCAACTAAACATTCAAACCTTAGGGGAATATTCTGACTTTTATATAAAATTGGACGTAACTCTGCTGTGCGATGTGATGGAAGAATTCAGAAACACCTGCTTCTCCGCCTATGGACTGGACCCTCTACACTCGTACACATCTCCAGGATTAGCATGGCAAGCTATGCTAAAGTCAACCAACTGTCGACTGGAACTTCTAACGGATATTGATATGGTGCTCATGATGGAATCTGGTGTACGGGGCGGTTTGACACAAGCTGTAACACGTCATGTCAAAGCCAACAACAAGTACATCCCCGGCTTCGACGAGCAACAACCATCGGTCTACCTTGGCTATTTTGATGCAAACAACCTTTATGGTTGGGCAATGTCAAATCCGCTTCCCTACGCTGACTTCAAGTGGATCGACCCGGCCACCATCGGAGACATCTCACAGATTCCAAAGGATGGTCCAAAAGGCTATATTTTGGACTGTGATTTTGAATACCCGGAGCACCTTCATGACCATCACTACGACTTGCCTCTCCTAGCCAAGACTGAAGTTTCACCGACAGGAAGATGGCCAAAATTGATGATGACCTTGGAGAATAAGGATCGCTATGTGGCTCACTACTGGGTAGTTCAACAGGCTCTTGAATTGGGTCTACGTATAGTGAGAATTCATAGAGCAATTGAATTCACCCAGTCTTGTTGGTTGAAACCATATATTGATTCCAACACTGCAAGAAGAGCTGCAGCGACAACAGCATTTGAAAAGGACTTCTATAAATTAATGAACAATGCCATCTTTGGGAAGACCTTGGAGAACAAAAGAAAACACAAAAATGTAAAATTAGTGAGTGATCCTAGGAAATTGGAAAAATTAGTGCAAAAACCAAATTTCGGAACATCCATGATTATAAACGAAAATCTAGTCGCTGTCAGTATGAAGAAAACAACAATAGTCATGGACCGTCCGTTATACATAGGTATGTCGATTTTGGATATAAGTAAAACCCTGATGTGTGATTTCCATTATAACAAAATGGTTAAACATTACGGAAGGGAAAACATTGGAGTCGCATACATGGATACGGACGCGTTTATCTACTGGATAAAGACTTTGGACATGTATGAAGACCTAAGGACTTTTCCATACAAAGAAGATTTCGATTTTTCTGACTATCCGAAAAACCATCCAAATTTTAATGAAAAATATAAAAAAGTAATTGGAAAATTCAAAGATGAAGCAAATGGAATGCTTTTAGAAGAAATAGTGGCGCTGATGGCGAAATTATATTCATTTAAGATGTACCACGAGAACAACACACCGACAGTGAAGAAAGCAAAAGGAGTGAAGACATCTTATTTGAAAAAACACGTGACATTTGACCACTACAAGACTTGTTTGTTTGAAGATACTACGATATCAGCAACATTCAACAATATCCGAAGCTTTAAGCATCAAGTCTACAGTGTCACCGAAATTAAAAAAGCGTTGTCAGCTCGGGATGATAAAAGATACATTATGCCCGACAAAATCCACACTCTTCCTTTTGGCCACTACTCTCTAAACCCTATCAACTAGTAACCTATTCTTCGTCCTTCTACAACTACGACCTTATTCCTTTCTCCTTCCGTAAAAAAATGGGGAACACGGCAAGTCCAACGCCGTGTTCCCCATTTTTTTACACAAGTTTGGATGACCTTGACCCATATAAATGATGTGAATATTTAAAACAACATTCATTGTGATTATACATGTGATACAACAAACATTGAAACCTGCAATATGAAGGACTTGAAGCAACAAATTGTCAACGAACTTCATAAACCTGCAAGAAGAAAGTTTCCACGAAGAAATACGGTGATAAAAGGAATTAATGATTTATATCAAGCGGATTTAATCGAAATGATTCCTTATAGCAAACAAAATAAAGGATATAAATACATATTGACTGTTATTAACTGTTTTTCAAAAATGGCAGATGCTTTACCACTAAAAGATAAAAGTGGCAAAAGTGTTACAAAAGCAATGGAAACAGCTATACAAAGAGACAAACATACTATTAAACATTTACAAACAGATGATGGAAAAGAATATTTTAATAAGGAATTTGCAAATTTAATGAAAAAACACAATATAAACCATTATTCAACCAATTCAGAAGTAAAAGCCTCAATAATCGAAAGATTCAACAGAACTTTAAAAAGTGCAATGTATAAAATGTTTTCCAACAGAGGATCGCACATATGGATTGATATGTTACCAAAACTTATAAACGATTACAATAACAAATTTCATAGGACTATCGGGATGAAACCAAACCAAGTAACTAGTAAAAATGAAAACCTTGTATTAAAACGTATAAAAACGAATACTAAACCAAAAGTTGAAAAACTAAAGCCTAAAAAATTTAATGTGGGTGATAAAGTGCGAATAAGTAAATATAAAGGTGTATTCAGTAAAAGATACCTGCCAAATTGGACCAATGAGGTTTTTACTGTATTCAAAGTACAACCTACAGTACCTGAGACATATATTTTAAAAGATAATAAAGGACAATTGCTTGAAGGAGGGTTTTATGGACATGAAATGTTAAAATCAACAGTAGGCGATGTATATTTAGTTGAAAAGGTGTTGCAACGGAAAAAAGATAAGGTCAAAGTACGATGGTTAGGATTTAATAAGACGGAAGATTCTTGGATACCTAAAAAGGATTTGATATAACGATAGAGAATCATTTTAGGTTGAACCATTACAAAGGATGGAGATAGTACCACAAAAAGAGAGTTTTACTATTAATAATATAGATGAACTCACAGTGGATAATTCAGAATTCAATAGTGGGAAGCATGGCAATTTGTTACCAAACACCGTTCGTTGTCTGGTTACCGGACCTTCCAACTGTGGAAAAAACTAATGTAGTATTCAATTTGATTACAAACCCTAAAGGATTACGATTTAACAATCTATATGTATTTTCAAAATCACTACAACAACCAAAGTATCAATTATTGGAAAAAATACTGACTAATGTGCCTGAAGTTAAATATTTAAAGTTTAATGCAAGCGAGAGTGTCATGCAGCCACAAGAAGCTAAACCATTCTCCGTGTTTATATTCGACGATGTATCTTGTGAAAACCAAAACACAATAAGGAATTACTTCGCTATGGGTCGACATAACAACATAGATAGCATTTATATTGGCCAAACTTACAGCAAAATACCTAAACAACTCATTAGAGACAATGCAAACATGTTAATTGTATTTAAACAGGACGAAACCAACCTAAAACATATATATTTTGATCATGTAAATGCGGATATGACATTTGAACGATTTAAAGAGTTGTGTGGAAAGGCTTGGGCTGAAAAGTATGGGTTCCTAACAATTATGAAGGAACAACCGCTAAACAATGGTCGATACAGGATAGGATTTGATAAATTTATATTAATACATTAAACGTGGTGTAACACATTCATTGTTGTACAACACGTCTTGCTACAAACATGGTTAACCAAGAAAAATTAGTAAAAGAAATAAAATCACTTAGTGATTCTATTCGGGCTAAAAACAGAGCATTGAAACTAGGTATTAGCGAGAGGGAGAAATTCCTTGAATCTACTTTTAAACCTATTACTGAACCCTTGAAACAATTAAACAAAAAATTTGCTAAACCTGTATTGGAAGGAGATGCGATTGCACCTATTACAAAGTTTGAAAGAGAAAATGTAAAATCAGAAGATTTTAGCGATGAAGACCCGGAATCCTCTACATATAGTGGTTTTACCGGTGGAGAACCCGAAAGAGAGCTAGAATCACCAGACTATAGTGGAATAAGAGAATTATATGAAGTAAAAGCCAAAAGAGGACATGAAGTTGTATCAACTGCTAGTGAAGAGGAAAAAGAAGAAGCAAGGGAAGGTCCGTCAAACATAAGCTTGTTGGGTGAAAACATTCATAACAAAGGACCTTTAGGAAGGAAATACATGATAAAAATGTTAGCTGGAACAAACCCTAATAAAAACTACCATAGTTATGGAGTAAGATTAACAGAAGAGGGTTTAATGGTTGGTAATAGCCCGGTAAACATTGATGAACATGATAATATTATTGTTGGTGATCAAAGATATAAGGGCACAAGAGGATTATTTGAATTATTATTTGAAAATAAGCCTTTAGAATTGTTAGTTAAAGAAAAAGACATGGAAGCATATAAAAAGATTTTGGAACAAACTAATGCATACAGGAGGAAGTATTCAGCTGACCAACCTGTTTTTAGATCAAAGTCTTTAAAATATAGAGAATTTGTATCCAAGTTAATACCAACAACGAGAAGACAACCAATGCCAATAATACCAAGAAAACCTGTAAAACGAAGGTTTGTGTCATCCACTTTGGATATAAGTGCTACAGAACCAAGAAAAAGAAACAAGTCTGTTACAGGTACAGGTTTAATGAAGAAACTGTATAACACAAATGTGATTTATTACAATAATATCAATAAATTGGTTGATAGAATGAAACTAATACATGAAGCTAAAGAAGCGGGTCATACTGGATTGGAAAACGAATGGGTGGCTTTAGTGGATGAACTCCGAAACCGTGGGGTAATCTCATAAAAATGCGTTACTCCCTAGAATACTATTCAGTTGCACTATGAGTGTCGACAAGTTCGGACGTTACTCCTCGGATGGGTTATATTATGCCAATAGTTTAAAAAGAAGTGCTGGTTTACCACAAACACCTGATGGAGATTATGATATGAGTAATAAAAGGTTAAAAAACATAAAAGATCCTTCGGATGAAAACGATGCAATAAATCTAAAAATATTAAAGGAAAAGATATCGCCAACATTAAAACTACAAAATAACACATATGACGCGGAAAATCATAGAATTATCAACGTTGGTAAACCAAATGAAAATGGTGATGCGATAAACAAAGGTTATTTGTCATCTGAATTAAAAAATACGTTAAAATTCAATGGAAAACGTATAGTGCCAACAATAAACGTATATCCAACGTAGATGACCCTAAAGATGCAAAAGACAGCGTAAATAGACGCTATTTACATTCTTTGATACCTGAAAAGACAAAAGATGGATTTTCTTTTTATAAATTTGTTATTAATGATATAGGCTATCCAAAAACTGAAAACGATGCTGTAAATCTAAAATATATTAAAGATCATTGCATCATACGTGATGTAGGGGTTATAGATTGTTTTAATAATTGTTTAGCAAATGTTAAAGATGGTTCGGCGCCATCAGATGGTGCAACAGTGGGTCAAATGATGGAAACCTTAAAACAAGAAACAACCTCTTTTGTAAAACAAGATCAAGTAGTATCGAAGCAAGGGGATGAATTTGTTCAAGGTAATGAAAAGTTTAATTTATTAACATACAAAAATGATGCTTGGGATTGCATGGATAAAAAGTTATCAAATATGGGATGGGGTTATGAAAAACAAGATGCAGCTGCTTTATCACAAACCGTACATCTAGATCCAGATCGATATTTTAGATGGTTTACATGTAAAAATAGAGTGATAAGAGACTTGGCACAAGGAAGAGAAGCAAATGATGCTGCAACTGTAGGACAGACCATTACAACATCATTAAAGGATAGTAAAGTGTATAATTGTAATAATAAACGTATAACAAACCTTAAAGACCCTGAACATGTAGATAATGCTGTCACTGTTAATTTTCTTGTAAAAGTTTTAGGTAATGCGATATTTGATTTACACAATCATTTTACACCAGATATTCTTCAAGGAAAATCAGGTCATAATACTTATGCTGAATCCATGAGAGGTGAGTATATTAAACGAGAAATTTATAATAAATACTTTATTAACCCTAAAACGAAACAGTTTAGATCATCAGATTGGGGTGATATTGATATTTAAGTAAATAACTCAATAAATGACTTCATTTATGTGCAACCTGTCATAGAGTTAACACATGAGTTGCACATTGCCATTATAAAAGGACAATAATGACGTTCAAGTACATCAGTCCATATCGAGACACTGCAAGAAAAGGAGGTGGGATCACGTCCACAGCGGTTTCTCTGTTAAGTAAAGCTTTAAAACAAATTCCAGTAGGATCCATAGTAAATAGAGCAATAGACGCATTACCATACGAATTTCATATACCAGGAGGTTATCAGTATTGCGGACCAGGAACTAAATTGAAAAAACGACTGGAAAGAGGCGATCCTGGCATAAACAAGTTAGATCAGGCTTGTAAAGAACACGATATCGCATATTCCACGTTTGCCGATTCAAAAAATAGATCAATAGCTGACAAAAAGCTTGCGGACATAGCTTGGCAACGAGTAAAATCAAGTGACGCTAGCATAGCAGAAAAAGCAGCAGCTTTAGCAGTAACAGCAGGTATGAAGGCTAAAACAGCAGTAGGAGGTGGAAGAAGGAGGAGAAGGAGAGTAAAAAGGAGGTCAACCACAAGAAAACATGGAGGAAATATAAAAAGAAGACGACGATCTACAAGAAAAGGCAGGAAGAAGCCCACCGTGTGGTCAATGGTAAAAAACGGGGCAGGTCTTTACCTAAGACCTTATCGTGCATATTAAATGAAAGAAATCAATTGGTCATACCACATAAAGCATTAACCAATATTGAATTATTTAAATATATTTCCTGTTTAAAAATACCATTTTTCCGCGGTGTGTTTATGAAAGACAGTTTACCAAAGAAAATGTGGCAAAATGAGACTGGAATTGTAAATTTGGATAATACTGAAGGGCCTGGCACCCATTGGGTTTGTTATAAGAAACTAAATAACAATGTATATTATTTTGATAGTTTCGGTAATTTGCCACCACCAAAAGAACTTCAAAATTACTTTAAATCTGCTAAAAACATATATTATAACTATAAAAGAGAACAACCTGATAATACTTCAATATGCGGCCATTTATGTTTGGAATTTCTAGCTAAAAGTATCAGTCACTATTGAGATGTCTTCCTATACGGTATCATTAACAGGAAAATCGTCCACTTTACGAAGTATCCTTTTTCCAGCGTTACGCTTGCAAAAAGGAAGGTTTTGGGAGGCGGCACTATTGGATTTTACAACGTACAACTCTATTCCCAATGTTACGGAAGGTAAAAATAACATATTGCATTATTATAAGGGAAAGGATGCCAGTGGAAAATTTACAGACTTACAAGAGTGCAGGTTACCCACAGGTTCTTATGAAATTGATCATATAAATGAATTTTTGCAAACTAAAATGGGAAAAGACAATATAACATTAAAAGGTAATAATAATACGATGAAAGCTGAAATTACTTCCAAATATTATATAGATTTCACTCAACCAAACTCAATTGGTGATTTATTAGGATTTTCCAACGATGAGCCTGTTTTAGAACCAGATGTAACACATTCCGGTAAGAAAACAGTAACAATATTAAAAGTCAATAGTATAGACATAACTTGTAACATTATACAAGGTGCTTACAGGGATGGGGCTAACACCCACATCATACATACTTTTTACCCAAGTGTACCACCTGGATTTAAAATTGTTGAAAAGCCACAAAACCTGGTATATCTACCGTTGAACACCACTTTCATTTCAGACATCGTGTTGAGCGTATTGGATCAAGACGGTAACTTGGTAGACTTCAGAGAAGAGCCTATTACGATTAGATTACATTTAAAATCGACACTTTAATACAAAACCATGGGTTTAACATTTAAAAGCGAACAACCTACGGGAAACCGCATTAGTAGCTCTTCAGCTGTGGAGGAGTTAACACGCGAGAACATTCGTTTCTTAGAGAGAATTGGATTAAAATTAACCGAGTATGGATATACTGGATATAGCGCAGGGTCCAACATTCGACGAAACCCTATGGGAAAAAGAATATCACACCCACAACCCTTACACTTCATCGAAATTAAACAATAACGATGAAATTCGTATTCCCATACAAAATCAAGACATTTACACACTACCATGTGAAAGTTACTTATATATTGAAGGACAAGTTACTAAAAAGGACGGTACTACTGTTGGTACAACAGTTCCATTTATAAATAATCCTATGGCTTTCCTATTTGATGAAATTAGATATGAAATATCAGGTGTAACAGTTGATTCCACTAAAAAAGTAGGTATTACGACAACTTTAAAAGGATTAACATCTATAACACCCAATGAAACCAATTTACTTAAACCTGCCGGATGGGTATTACCTACAATTGACACGATCACTCCAAATCCAAATGGATATTTTGATTTTCATATTCCATTACGTTTGCTGCTTGGTTTTGCTGAAGATTATAGGAAAATAATATTAAACGTTAAACAAGAATTAGTTTTGTTGAGATCTTCTAACGATAAAGACATTATTAAAGCTGCAGATGCTACTACAGATGCGACTTTAGAATGGAAATTAAAATTAGACAAAATTGTATGGAGAGTTCCACATGTTAAATTGGCTGACGAGCATAGAATGCTACTTTTAAGAAAATTAAAAGCCGATCGTGATATTGTTATTCCATTTAGAAGTTGGGAATTTCATGAGCATCCCAGTTTACCTACTACGGATCGACACACTTGGACTGTTAAAACATCGAATTATGTAGAACGAGCCAGGTATATTATATTTGGTTTACAAACAGGTAGAAGAGACTCCATTACTAAACATGCAGGACAATTTGATCATTGTGACTTGAAAAATATTAAAGTTTATTTAAATTCACAATTCTTTCCATACGACAATTTAAATGTGTCATTCACTAAGAAGAAATACAGTATATTGTACGATATGTACGCGAGATTCCAAAGTTCATATTACGGTAAAACAAATACACCTTTATTACCACCTGACAAATATTTCGATGCCTACCCAATAGTTGTAATCGATTGTTCTAAACAAAATGAATCAGTAAAGTCTTCAAGTGTGGATATAAAAATAGAAATGGAATTCAACGATGCTATACCGGCTAATACAACTGCATACTGTTTAATTCTACATGATAAAATCGTAACATACACACCTTTAACTGGAATTGTTAAAAATGTATTGTAAGAACCGGTTTTGTTTCATTCCGCGAGTATAAAAGCAGAGCGTACAGACCGCTCCTCATCAGTTTGTTGCCTACTGTTGTATGGGTAGCATCGTATTCAATATGGCTTCTCCTAGTGGTACACCTGAAAATGTGGTAGATATTGAGAAGGAGATATCTGAGTTTTTAGATCCTCAAGGTCACCAGGAAGGAGGTGAACAAAACGTTTGCGGACAACTTCACGCCAGTAATAATTTTGAAGAAAAAGGTAAAAGAAGAAAGACTATACAAAAGAGAAAAAGGGATATTGAAGATAATATTTCTCCAAACATATTGAGTGAGGTATTTTTGCGAATATTTTACCCAATCTCTTCCAGTTTGGATAAAAGTGTTTTAATCGGTGTTATGAAATCTACAGATTATTCCCCTACTGTAATTTTAACTCATGGACCCAAAATGATTTTGTTTACGGACAGTGCTTGGGAATCGTTTATGAAACATTTGCATCTACTAGAATGCTATTTAAGTAGTAACATGTTTGGAAGAAAGACAAGAGTAGGACTTTTGGATTCAAATGTGGAAATTGATATCATTAAACAACGTGGTGATCATCAGCTACGGTTTAGAGACACAACAAGACATGATAACAAAATTCAACTTAATCGAGAGGAGTTTTTCATTTTAACTTGTGCTACTGAACCTATAACAAGATACTTGAGACAACTGGTGTTTTCAAGTTCGATTATTAAAGATTATCTGGAAGACACTTTGGACAAACAACCGGACGCACCTATATTATACGGACCTGTGGATACTTCTATATTTAATAGAGTTCCTCATGAAGTACAAATGTGGAGACAATTGGAAAAGTACGCTCAACTACATAAGAAATCAGTAAAACAGGAAGAAGAGGAAGATGGAGGAGAAGAATCAAGTGTTAGTGATGAAAATGAAAATAAGGAAAATATAAAGATGGAAACTTAAATGACAATGGTTAGTTTTTAAAACAATAACCAACATTTTGTGGGGTTAGGCCTATTGGGGACGGTGCCCACGTTAAATATACACCAACGCGCCAACAACTGTACGGCCTGGTATAAAAGTAGTACCTACCGTGGTGTGGAAATCAGTTGACCTCCTGACTTCGTAATGAGCAGACGTGTGACCTTCAAAATGGACAAGGGAGAAGAACAACAAGTAAAGTCCAAGCCTGGTATTATTGAGTTTCAAGCGTTTCGTGGTAATGATGATAGATTCATTATAAAAGAACTTGTGTTTTTGGACATGAATACAAGTGTTCCTTATTCGTTTTTATTTAAACCACCATGTTCTTATTCGTCTTTAACTAGTAAAGCCGCTACTACCAACAGATGGATTTCAAAACACTTCCATCATATCGATTGGTATGATGGTTTTACAAGTTACACGGACTTGTATCACATTATGCATCACTTTTCAGACAAGTTTACCAATATTTACACAAAGGGGCTGGAAAAGAAGAGATGGATTGAAGGATTTACTCATGTTCCGGTTAATGATGTGGAATTGGATAAGAATTATCAATACATGCTGGAAACCATATGTATTTGTACAAAAAGCCCAGAACATGATAAAGATAGACATTGCGCTTTGAAAAATGCCTATAAACTCGCCTCTTACCTTCAAAGTGGGGAATTGGGGAGTGGTGGGGGTAACGGAGAGTATATAAGTGGGGAGCAGACAGGGACCTGGCATGAGTATTACTCGAGATTCCGAGACGACAACATCTCCGAGCAAGAAGACGATCTGTAACCTGACCATGGCATCTCACCAGTTCCTTCAGACTTTGGTCGAGCAGTTCAATGCTCACTCCAAGTCAACAATATTACCTGTAAAGAAGTGCTCGGAACTAAAAGACGAGAAGCACTACATAATCCATGCTATGAAGAAGATGGAGACTACAGTTGGGGAGGCCATCTGCTGCAGTCTCAGCGAGGCACCGTTTACTCCGGGGGATGAACCAAAG
>CM061534.1:141688455-141867703 GCA_030545055.2 Neoaliturus tenellus
ATGGTAATTTAGTATTAAACCAAGATGATTTTATGCGTTATCACTTTGTTTGCTAATATTAGTATACAAGAATATCCCACCTTATCACCCCTTAGGACATAATTATCATAATATCAATAATTTATTATTTTATCCGAAATACATTTAAAATATGATCAAATGATTTTAAATTAAAGAAATATCCCAATAAAATGCCCACTAGCCTAAGTAATTATTTATTGTGTAAAAGAGTTGCAATACAAATTAAAACATTTTATATAATATACATATACATATTCAAAACCAAATTTACCAATTAATCAAAATCACATTATCCAGTGTTGTGATAAGTGTTTGTGCTTCAAGATGTGTGAACCCCTAACAATCAACAATGAAGAACATGTGTGAACCCCAGAGAGACACCACTGACCTTTCTTCTTGATCCAGCTTCCCTAGTGTTAGCATCTAAATTTTATAAGGACACAGTTCCTCCATTTTAATAAATTCCCAGTCTGAACTAGAGCTTTTATTCTAGTTCCAAATAATAGGGACATTGCCCAAACAGTACCAATTTAAATTCAATCCCATTTTAAATTTATTTATTCCCAAATATATAGTACTGGGCGAAGAATCATTGGAGCAGATTTGGTAAGATCCACCCATACATCCATCAATACCCAAGATAGTGACAAGAAGACAATAGACTTGAATTGTATTTATCCCTAACATTTGTGAACAATTAACATTCTTTTAAAGATACAAAATTTATCTATGATATTAATTTCTATTTCTAAATTGAATATAAAAATTGAGTTTGCTTGTCAGCACGAGTTCCCCTCCCTGAGAAAGAGTCTGAATGTATTCCATTGTTAAACCCAGCTGATAGACATTTAACTATAATTGTGAAGCAAGAGATATAAGGACTGAAATTACCCACATCATTTTGTATCCATTATAATTTATAAATAATCAAGCATAAATTTAAATTAGAATTGTATTCCAGATAGGTAATAAATTTAAATTGCTGTAACAAAATAGTCTTACGGTATTATTTCATAGGCCTAGATAGCATATTAGCCTAGATTAGCTTACCCATCAAGTTGACCTGGAAATAGCACGGTACAGATAAAAACAGATAGATATATATAAACACCACTACTAATCAAGAGACAGAATAATATTTATCAAATCTTTTATTAAGTATATCCATTATTCTAAGATATTTTTCATTATAAACAAACACTTTTCTAACGTTAAGAGCAGCCAACATGGCGACCCCCTTTAAGTAAGAACAATACGAACTATCGCATCACAACAACATAGACCGACAGTGTGTGTACAATTGCAAAATGGCGCCCAACGTACTGGCAAGCAACCTCAATTAAAATAGATATTGCAACTCTTAAATAAGTAGGTTAGCTTAAGTAATCTAAGTAAGAATATTAGTCATTAAGAAATCCACATCCCACAACAATTTTATTCCCCAAATTCCATAAATAATTAATGCAAAACTCTTATAATTTACGTAAGCCTAAACGTTATCCGATTACGATGAGTTCGATAGATCGACCGGATGATCACCGTTGCCTAGCGACAGAAACTAGCCGTGACGTCACTCCTACCAGCCAATCAACGACGACCGTTCCTTCAGACTCTTGTGTCGACAATCAGCTGTCTACCGATACGCCGCAAGTGTGCCAACCCAACAAAAATGGATTTCCCGCGGACGCAAATCAGTCTGAGAAACCGAGCGGACCCGACGAGAACGTCTAATTCAACATGACACCGGCACGCTCAGCAGACACACACACCACATCGAGCGACACAAGCGACCATAATATTTCATCTCCCTCACAAAACAGTAAAACCCAGTCAGGAACAACAAATCACGACACTAATACACAACCTGATTTTAACACTATTCTCACTTATTTACAACAGTTGAATTAAAGATGGACGAAACTAAGTCACAATTAAATAACAAAATGGACGAAACTAGATTTGAACTAAATGCAAAGTTCGAAGAGACTAATGCAAAATTGGATGAGACGGATGCCAAACTAAGTAACGAAATTAAAACTTGCTACAACATGCTCCAAAACCAAATCCAAGATATTAGAACCACTCAAAATGAATTTCGCCATGAATTAGACGAACTAAAATCTACTCAATTGGAACAAACCAACAGCATTGTTCAGTTTCAAACAAATGTCATTGACCAGATCGATAATTCACGACGGGAAATCGAAAATTTCGTGGACACCAACCTAACCAAACATAAAATGTCAATTGAAAGCGAGGTCGCCAAACAACAAAAGAATATTTTGGACAATGTAAATAAAAAATTAGAACAGCATGAGTTTACGGTAGGACAAGATATAAAATCACTATCGGACACCATCAACAAATGTGAGAGCGACGTAAAGAACCTTAAATCAGCCACACAGAATCAGACCAACTTGAGCGGACCTATTCTCATAGTGTGTAACGGGAGCGAATGGACAGAACGCCATTTACCAAAATTTAGTGGACGAGCAGGGAACCCTAACGAGTTTCTCAAGAGATTAAAAAGGTATTATGAGAAGAGTTTACAAAGACAACCGAACAATGACCCGATCGAGCATCTAAAGGACACTTTGGAGATTAGTTTTGAAGGACCAGCATCACGATGGCTACAATTAATCAAAGATAACGTCAAAAGTTGGGGGACAATTTGCAGAAGAATTTACTAATAAATACTGGAGTCGTGAGGTACAGCGAGGCATTCGGACAAAGATCGAAGCAGAGAAATACCGAAGCAACGGGACACTAAGTAGAGCAGAATATTTTACCGAACGTGTATTATTATTGCAATCAATCACACCGCCATTAACAGAAGAAGAAATCGTCACTATATTAGCCGAAAATTTTGACCAGATAACCCAAGACAGTCGTATAGTACAGAATATCACCTCAATCAAGGCTTTTGAACAACTATTACAACGAGAAGACATAAGAGATGGACCAAAGTGGTTAAGACAAAATAACAACCAGGTACAAAATTCCAACACTCGACCCAACAGTCCCAACAACCACAATCATCGTCAAAATTCTCATGCTCCAAACATAAACCATCATGCGTACCAACCAAAGGCCCCATACACAAACCAACCATATCAAAACACTCGATATCAAGGGACGCATAACCAGAATCAACCTAATCAACCACCATACAAGTACAACAACAATAGGCCACGCCATGAATACAAACCGTACGATCGAGACACATACCAATCCAGGCAGAATAATCACCACAGAAACGACGGATCGTATCCAACGAAAGAACAATCCCAAGTATGCACTATGATAAGACAGACTGATGGTAATGCACACTACCCTACTCAAAACCAACACCCTACAAACAATAGCGGCCCATCCCAAGACAACCAGGGAAACGGCACCCCGCTGTAATTGCCCACCGAGGAGCGACCGCAACCAAAGATAATATTGCAACTACAGCGCTAGATCCTCATATCCTCGGAATAAATTCAACAGACCTTATTTATAATTTTCATGTAAATAATATCCTGTGTGATAAAGAATTCTTGTTAGATGAATCATCAGACAATAATGAAACAAATTTAACACCAACTCAAATAAGTTGTCCAGAAATAAATATAACCATCAATAACATTAAAACTAACGCATTAATTGACTCCGGTTCTTCTATCACCTGCTTATTAGAAAATTGGCTCAAAGAAAACCAAAAATTACTTAAACCTTATGAAGAATTTTCTCTTACCAACACAGTAATAAAGACTGCTACAGGAGACAAATCAAAACGTGTTTCAAGAATAATTTATATTCCCGTAACTATTGAAGGACACACTATACAAATACAGTTCCTTATTGTGCCTAACCTCATCAAACCCGTAATTTTCGGAATAGATACACTAGTTGCTACAAAGATGGAGATAAATTTTAATGATAATGAATTGAATATGATAATAAATAATAATAAAATAACATTGAAGTTCAGTATGAGTATTAACGAAGGACAATTATGTCAGATTACTATTGATGATTGCCAAAGGCTAAATAATAATTATAATGATCTGATGTCGAGTGACAGTAATGATTATGCGACTTGTGATGAATATTACGACATAGGCAGCTTTGATGAGACTAAACACGATACAACGGGAGAAGAGACACTTTTGACGAAAGAAGAAATTAATAACGCACTAACCTCTAACACATACATCAGCAATAATGAGAAGGAGTTATTAAGTAATTTGTTGCTAAAATACAACCACATATTTTCGGAAAAGCCAGGCTTATGTAATAAATACACACACGAATTAAAAGTAGAAAACCCACAAAGTTTTAAATCAACTACATATCCCGTACCACAAAATTATCAGATGCCATATAACAAGATATTTATGAAGAGGAATCAACACCCGACGAGGACATTGACAACGCTCCAACACCAACATAAGTGACGAAAGATTTGTGTAATAAACAATATATAAACAATTATATCTAATTCACGAGAAGATCGAGGGGATCAAGAAACAAATAAATGACACAAACTATAAAAAAAACCTTTACAAGTGAGTGCGAATTAGAATGAATCTACGAGTTTAATATAGACAATGATAGTTTAGTACATTCAATTAGTAACAATTTGTTTTCATGTGTTAACGTAGAATTTAAGTATCATATCACCAGATTTTCACACATTTAATGTATATCATACTAGCTATAAGAATCATTCATACTAAATATTTCATGTGTCTCATTCAACATTATCGAAATTTGTCTGTCATTTCATTCCATACAAATTTCTGAGGGGATAATTGTAATGTTTCATTCGCCACATCCATTATTTTAGTATAAGTTATGTGTTATTTGTTTAATATCGTTATTAGATTTAATTCAATGAGTAGCCAATGGAGACCAGATGGTAATTTAGTATTAAACCAAGATGATTTTATGCGTTATCACTTTGTTTGCTAATATTAGTATACAAGAATATCCCACCTTATCACCCCTTAGGACATAATTATCATAATATCAATAATTTATTATTTTATCCGAAATACATTTAAAATTTGATCAAATGATTTTAAATTAAAGAAATATCCCATTAAAATGCCCACTAGCCTAAGTAATTATTTATTGTGTAAAAGAGTTGCAATACAAATTAAAACATTTTATATAATATACATATACATATTCAAAACCAAATTTACCAATTAATCAAAATCACATTATCCAGTGTTGTGATAAGTGTTTGTGCTTCAAGATGTGTGAACCCCTAACAATCAACAATGAAGAACATGTGTGAACCCCAGAGAGACACCACTGACCTTTCTTCTTGATCCAGCTTCCCTAGTGTTAGCATCTAAATTTTATAAGGACACAGTTCCTCCATTTTAATAAATTCCCCAGTCTGAACTAGAGCTTTTATTCTAGTTCCAAATATAGGGACATTGCCCAAACAGTACCAATTTAAATTCAATCCCATTTTAAATTTATTTATTCCCAAATATATAGTACTGGGCGAAGAATCATTGGAGCAGATTTGGTAAGATCCACCCATACATCCATCAATACCCAAGATAGTGACAAGAAGACAATAGACTTGAATTGTATTTATCCCTAACATTTGTGAACAATTAACATTCTTTTAAAGATACAAAATTTATCTATGATATTAATTTCTATTTCTAAATGAATATAAGAATTGAGTTTGCTTGTCAGCACGAGTTCCCCTCCCTGAGAAAGAGTCTGAATGTATTCCATTGTTAAACCCAGCTGATAGACAATTTAACTATAATTGTGAAGCAAGAGATATAAGGACTGAAATTACCCACATCATTTTGTATCCATTATAATTTTTAAATAATCAAGCATAAATTTAAATTAGAATTGTATTCCAGATAGGTAATAAATTTAAATTGCTGTAACAAAATAGTCTTACGGTATTATTTCTAGGCCTAGATAGGCATATTAGCCTAGATTAGCTTACCCATCAAGTTGACCTGGAAATAGCACGGTACAGATAAAAACAGATAGATATATATAAACACCCACTACTAATCAAGAGACAGAATAATATTTATCAAATCTTTTATTAAGTATATCCATTATTCTAAGATATTTTTCATTATAAACAAACACTTTTCTAACGCTAAGAGCAGCCAACATGGCGACCCCTTTAAGTAAGAAACAATACGAACTATCGCATCGCACAACATAGACCGACAGTGTGTGTACAATTGCAATATATAGAGACTAATTAACATAATAAGCGCAAACATGTGTTAGAGTAAGTTAAAAAATGTTTGATAGTGTTAGAGACTTACGGATAGATGTTTACTGTCGCCCTATCGCCATTATAATGGCGCACGCGCGAGGTACCGATGCCGCTTATATAGGGTTGTGTGAACCCCCCTAACCCCCTCCCCTATGAGAATAAGATAAAAGGGAAGAACTTTGGAGATTTAAATTCTTGTCGGGGCGGCGGCGTCGCGAAAGGATCTAGCAGGGGAAAAGAAATAGTTAATAAATTTTTGTAAAATTTTTAAAAATTACCGCTAGTGGTAGAAGTTAGTTAATTATTTTATAAGGGTTTAAGAACTGTGTCGTAGACGATTAATCACAGTTATACCTAGCATTTGTACAGGTAAAACTTGCAGTGTAATAATTATATATTAATATATGGGTGTTAACTGTTTATAGTCCAAGTAGTTTAGTCTAGCAGCAGAAGTTAGATAATTATTCTGTAGGGGTTAACTTGCATAATTAAGTATAAACTAAAATAAAAATAGTAACGCGAGATTATTTGATATATTATATATAAAATAAAAGTGTATTTTTAAATGTTAAGAAATAGTTGAAAAAATAAATTACATAAAACTTATATAATAAGTATAAACTAAAATAAAAATAGTAACGCGTGATTATTTGATATATTATATATAAAATAAAAGTGTATTTTTAAATGTTAAGAAATAGTTGAAAAAATAAATTACATAAAAAAAATAGCAAGCTTAACAGGTGTAAGTTAAAACAAAGCATATGTAACATTACTAGGTGGTAGAGACTTACAGATTAGTTGTAGCAGGTGTGGTACCTGGGGAGTGAATGGCGGACGCGCGACCGCGTTGCGGCTTTTATAGAGTAGATGGTAATTATGTTGAACTTGAAACCCCCCCCCCCCCCCGAGTAAAAGTGCTGACCCCCCCCCCCCCCCGAGTGACTTTCACTTATCAAGATAAATTAAGTTGATAGCGGTTATGCTTGTGTAACACCAATTTAGGTTTGATGTTGGCAATAGCTAATAACTATAGTTAAGCGGCAAAAGAGGACAGATAATTTTCTGCCATTACTCAGATAATAACAGGCAACAATTATGGTGTTACGCGATGGGGAAAACCGCAGTGAAGCTCAACGGCAGATTAAACCAGGTGTTGCCTAACGTTAATTGCAAGGTACAACGCTCCACCTGCATTAGCGGCGACCTACATGTGACGAATAGATCATTGGAAATTTCCACTGACGTTGGACGTTCTATCCCCCTTAAACCCCTATGGCTCCCCACCACTTTGTGAGCCGAGAACCTTTTTGGCGACTATCGCTGAGTTAGTTCGGAACAATTCGTCGGACGCGATGGTTGTTCCGAACTCAGACGGGAACTCAAATGTATAAGCGGCCGATATATATTTGAGTTACTCTTGCTGTTAGGGTTTTAATATTAATACTTGTTGTGTGTGTGTGTGTGAGTGCAAAATGTTATTTTTAGTTTTAAGTTGTGTTAGTTTTAATCTGCGCATTGCGATGTTAGCATTAAGGTGTGTTATGGTATTGTTGATGTTTGGAAAATGTGTTTTATGCGTTTTTAATGTTGAGTGTTGGTACAATTATTGTATATGTGTATGTACTAATAACCTTTCACAGCTAGCTGTTAGGTGGGTAGATTAAATTTAACTTTAAATTATTGAAGTTCTGTTGAACTTCATTAAATATGGGTGGGACATGCGCGTTGTGCCGTAGGTAGCGCATATTTTTTATTGCTTTAAAATGTTTAATTTTTGTTAGGAAATAATCATATTTGGGTGGGTCTAGATTAAGGGTGGGAGGTTAGAGTTGCGTCTTGCATTAGCTGTTCCAGAGTCCCCATTGTAAAATTGGAATGGTCAGGTCCAGTGCCCAGGCCCGAGGCCGGTCGCCCGTATCACAGCCCACCAAACTGGATCGCCACGTGCGTGCGGGCCAAAAATTGGGATCCCTTGTAAGACGTAACTATGGCGGGTTAGGATTTGGGGAAGTGTTAGGCAAACAGAGTGGTGGGGATGGCTACGGCCGTCCCCATCACTTTGGTAAATTATCATTTTTTGGTGACCTTGACCTCAATTAAGTTAATGACCCCCCTTCCCCCCCACAAAAAAAATTGGCAAACCCCCCCCCCAACAGTGAACTTGACCTTGGTGATCTTGACCTTGAACTTGGACTTGACGAGCCCCCCCCCCCCGACAGTGAACTTGGCCTTGGTGACCTTGACCTTGAACTTGAACTTGACGAGCCCCCCCCCCCCCCGACAATAATCCGGATTACAAAATGACTAATAACTCAAGAATGGTTTGCCGGAATAGGGCAAGTCATACATCAATGAAAAGCTCTAATTAAGAGCAATATTGTGGTAAAGACAGAATTGTATTATTTTCTTTTACTAAAATTGTACCATAAAAAGAACACCCCCCCCCCCCCCACTCAATGACATGTCGATATAAGAGTGGTGTGGTTTGTGTTGAGAACATTCTTCACCTATAATAGCTAGAGTGAACATGTCTCCCCAAGATGCTTCAATATTTTATAACAAATGTACAAAAGTTGAAGAAGTATTGGAGGTGGATGAAGAAAATGATGAAGAAATTGAAGAAATTGAAGTGCCTTTGTTAAGTGAAAATGTTGTAACAAGAATATTTGTGGATCCGAATTTACCAATGGATATTATAGGAAGGTTTTTAATTGAAGTTGTGACATGGATAGAAAATGGAAGATTAGTAAACATAGGATCTCCAATTTTGGTAGATGATGGACACACCTTTGGTGTATATTGGAGAAACATAGATCTGTTATGGCTGTGGGCGGAGGCATATGTGGAGTATTTGCAATTGGAAGGAAATATAGGCTTTAATCATTACTTTTCAGCTTTAGTGTTAAACTACTAATTCTAACATTTCACTAACAAAAAAAACCTTACAAATGTGGTGGGGGAAGCATTATATAAAGGGAATAGAAGAGAGAAGCATTTCATTTCCGTGCTAAATTTCAAAGAGTAAACATCAACACAATGCATCAATGTGAAATTTGCTTAGAAACTTTTCATGATAATATTCTACTAGAAATACACAAAGAGTTATTCCATAATAATAATGAAGATGTAACAGAAACCGAATATGAAGATTTAAAACTATATGGAGAAGAACAACAAGAAGAACAACAAGAAGAACAACAAGAAGAACAACAAGAAGAACACAAGATGCATCAATGTGAAATTTGCTCAGAAACTTTTCATGATAATATTCTACTAGAAATACATAAAGAATTATTCCATAATAATAATGAAGATGTAACAGAAACAGAATATGAAGATTTAAAACTATATGAAGAAGAAGAACCAAAAGAAGAAGAACAACAAGAAGAAGAACCATTAGCAGGACCATCTAGTGAAATACCGAGTTTAAAAGTATTTGCTTTAGAAGGTAGAGTAGTAATGCACCACAAAATTCAAAATGAAAATTTGGAATTGGATCAGTTTCTTAAAGAAGTAAGAACAATTGTAAGTAAAACACTCACAGAAGAATTAAGAAGACTAAACTTTATTAAATTTGGCATATTATTAAATGCTATGTTTACTAATGTAGAAGGAGAAATGTCGCCAAGAGGATTCATGACAAAAAACCAGACCATCATGGCAAGTTCAGATATTAATTCAATAGTTGAAGATTGTTTGGAAGAAATATTAACAAAAATTCAAGAACATGAAGGAAGAGGATCTGGTTGGAGTTTGGTTAGTATTGAGGGTATGGATGTTAGAGTTCATAAACACGGCTATGGATTAAGGGGTAGCAGTTATATTCCGCTCCCAAAGAAAATTTCAGACACCAAATCATGTATAAATGTTCAAAATGAAGATATGGAATGTTTTAGATATGCAATGACAGCAAAATTTGTACCACCTAACAATGCAGTTAGACCCAGTGAAGAATATGAAACACACAGATTTAGATATAATTTCCAAGGATTGACTTACCCAGTGGCTTTGAAGGACATCCCAAAGTTCGAAAAACAAAACCCTGGAACATCTGTTAATGTTTTTGATTTGGACAGTTCGAATAAAGTGTACCCATTGCGTGTGGTGAAGAATGAACTCCTAGATCATACAGACTTATTACTACTTACAAAAGGTGATGTTTCCCACTATGTATGGATTAAAAAATTTGAAACTCTTGTTAATAATCAATTGTTTAAAGCTGAACATAAGACGATAATTTGTAAACGATGTTTTAATTTTCAACAAGAAAGAAGAGGAGGAAAGGAATGGTTACAAGAGCATAAAAAACTATGTAACAACAACTATGAAGCAAAAATTATCTTACCGTGTCTAAGTAAGGCAGAGTTAAAATTTGAGAAAATCTCCCATCAATACCGGATTCCTATTGTTGTTTATGCTGATTTTGAATCTACACTAGTGCCTATTGAAGATAATGATGGCGATGTAGCAAGGAAAAGTGTTAAGTATCAGATACATGATCCAAACAGTTTTTGTTTAATGGTTAAATCTACTCTTTCTGAAGAACATCTAAATAGATTTAATTTAACTTTAAAACCTATTGTCTATCGTGGTGTTAATGCTTCTAAAATATTCCTTGATCAGTTGTATATAATAGCGGAAAGTGTTGAAAGATTGTACAGTGATATTATACCGATGATACCTTTGGATTAAGAAGAAGAGATTCAACATGAAAATGCGACTTATTGTTATTTATGTAGAAATGAATTTACTGTGGAAAATCACAAGGTTCATGATCATGACCATCTGACAGGGTATTATAGAGGTGCTGCATGTAACAGCTGTAATATCAACTACAAGATCCCTACAAATATACCTGTAATATTACATAACCTTAGTGGTTATGATGCGCATTTTATCATTCCGGAATTGGGAAGAGATAATGGAGAAATTGATGTCATAGCTGAAACCATGGAGAAGTTCATAAGTTTTACTAAAAAAGTTGGAAATATAAAGCTTCGGTTTTTAGACTCTTACCGTTTTATGCCATCTAGTTTAATGAAGCTTTCTGAAAACCTGAGAACAGAAGATTTAATAGAAACCAAGAAGATTGTAAGTAATGACAAGGTTAATTTAGTTCTTCGCAAAGGTGTTTTCCCGTATGATTATATAGATAGCTTAGAAAGATTTAATGAAACATCCCTTCCACCAAAAGAAGAATTCAAAAGTAAACTATATGACACAGATATATCCCATGAAGATTATGAACATGCGTGTAGAGTATGGAATGAATTAGGATTTAAAACACTTGGAGAATATTCGAACTTTTATGTAAAACTAGATCTAACTTTACTTTGTGATATAATGGAAGAGTTTAGAAATACATGTTTTAAGGCATATGGATTAGACCCTCTGCATTCTTGTACATCACCTGGACTAGCTTGGCAAGCAATGTTAAAGGAAATAAAATGTAAACTCCAACTTCTTACAGATATAGACATGGTGCTGATGTTGGAATCATGTGTTCGAGGGGGACTAACTCAAAGCGTAACACGACATGTAAAGGCGAATAAGAAATATTTGCCCAATTTTGATGCAACAAAACCAAGTACATATTTAGGTTATTTTGATGCAAATAACCTTTATGGATGGGCCATGTCGAATCCTCTCCCGTTTGGCGAATTTAAGCGAATTTAAATGGGTAGATCCTGATTCTATTGGAAACATCATGGATATAGCAAAATATGGAGATACTGGTTATATTTTGGATGTAGATATTGAGTACCCTGAACATTTGCATGACCACCATTATGATTTACCTCTACTGGCCAAGACAGAAATATCACCAACCGGTAGATGGCCTAAATTAATGATGACTTTAACCAACAAATCAAGATATGTTGCTCATTATTGGGTAATACAACAAGCCCTAGAATTAGGATTAAGAATAACAAAAATTAATAGAGCTTTACAATTTTCTCAATCCTGTTGGTTAAAGTCATACATTGACAATAACACAAAAAGAAGAACTGCAGCTACATCTAATTTTCAAAAGGACTTTTTTAAATTGATGAATAATGCGATATTTGGCAAGACACTGGAAAACAAAAGAAAGCATAAGAATGTGAAATTAATTAGTGATCCGGTGAAACTACAAAAGCTGGTACAAAAACCTAACTTCGGATCATCCATAATAATCAACGAAAATCTTGTAGCTGTTTCCATGAACAAAATTTCAATTATAATGGATCGTCCTTTATATGTGGGGATGTCTATTCTAGATATTTCAAAGACCCACATGTATGACTTCCATTACAACAAGATGGTTAAATTTTATGGAAGAGAAAACATCGGCATTGTATACATGGATACGGACGCTTTTATTTATTGGATAAGAACTGAAGATATGTATGAAGACCTACGCTGTTTTATCTACAATAACGACTTTGACTTTTCTGATTATCCACAAGACCATCCCAACTACGACAATGGTAGAAATAAAAAGGTATTGGGAAAGTTCAAAGACGAAACAAATAGCGTGCCAATGGAAGAGGTTGTTGCTTTAATGTCTAAATTGTATTCATTTAAATTGTACAAAAATGAAAAAAGAGAACATGAAATCGTGAAGAAGGCCAAAGGTATAAAAACCTCATACCTGAAGAAGAATGTACAGTTTGAAGAATACAAGAAATGCTTATTTGAAAATGTTGAGAACACAAAACATTTAACACCATAAGAAGCTTCAACCATCGTCTCTTCAGTGTAAAGCAAACCAAATGGGCTTTGAGTTGTAAGGATGATAAGAGGTACATCCTGGAAGATAATATAAAAACTTTACCATTTGGACATTACTCCTTATACCCTATCGACCAATAAACCTATTCTTCGTCCTTTACCTTCTTCCTTTTTCCTTTCCGTAAAGAAGAGGGGACATGACAAGCTCAATGTCATGTTCCCTCTTTTTTACACCAATGTAATATGGCCTTGACCTATAATCTAACCATATAAAAGAGGATAAACCATTTTACAGATCAGTATTTTTACAAGCGGTGTGGAAGACACAACTGAAGATGGAAGATTTAAGAAACAAGATTGTAAATGAACTTCATAAGCCGGCAAGAAGAAAATTTCTTAGAAGAAATACAATTATAAAAGGAATGAATGATCTTTTCCAAGCCGATCTTATTGAAATGATACCACATAGTAAATTAAATAAAGGATTCAAATACATTTTAGCGATTATAGACTGTTTTACTAAAGTGGCTGATGCTTTACCGCTAAAGGACAAGACTGGTAAAAGTGTTACAAAAGCTATGGAAATGGCTATACAAAGAAATAATTTCAACATCAAACATCTACAAACTGATGATGGAAAAGAATATTTTAACAAAGACTTTGCAGCTTTAATGAAGAAGTATAAAATAAATCATTATTCTACAAATTCTGAAGTTAAAGCTTCAATAATAGAAAGATTTAACAGAACGTTAAAAGGAGCAATGTATAAAACATTTTCCAAACGAGGATCATATATTTGGTATGATATATTACCACAACTTATAAAAGAATATAACAATAAGTATCATCGAACCATTGGTATGAAGCCTAACGAAGTAAATAGTGCCAATGCTAAAATGGTATTAAAGCGTATTAAAAATAATACTACTCCTAAACGTGAAAAAATGCAGCCAAAAACATTTAAAGTTGATGATAAAGTTCGTATAAGTAAGTACAAAGGAGTATTTAGCAAAAGGTATCTGCCAAACTGGACTAATGAAGTATTTACAATCTATAAAGTGCAACCAACAATACCTGAAACCTACATTTTAAAGGACAACAAGGGTGAATTACTTGAAGGTGGATTCTACGGACATGAATTGCTAAAATCATCAGTTGGCGATGTATATCTTGTTGAAAAAATTTTACAAAGAAAAAAGGATAAGGTGAAAGTACGTTGGTTGGGATTTGATAAAAGTGAAGACTCTTGGATCCCTACAAAAGACTTAGTGTAGCAATTTATGAAGTCATTACATGTTTAACCTTTACACAAGATGGAGATTGTGCAACAAAAGGATCGATTTTTTATTAATAATATTGATGAATTAACAGTTGACAACGACAAGTTAAATCATGGAAAACATGGTGAATTACTGCCAAACACAATAAGATGTTTAATAACTGGACCATCAAATTGTGGAAAGACAAATGTGGTTTTTAATTTAATAACAAATCCTAAGGGATTACGTTTCAACAACATTTATATCTTTTCCAAATCTTTGCAACAACCCAAATACCAATTATTGGATAAGGTACTCGCAAGTGTGCCTGAAGTTAATTTCTACAAGTTTAATGCTAGTGAAACTATAATGGAGCCAAACGAGGCTAAACTATTTTCTATATTTATATTTGATGATGTATCTTGTGAAAATCATGACACTATTAGAAGTTATTTTGTCATGGGAAGACATTACAATATTGATAGCATTTATATTGGTCAAACTTACAGTAAAATTCCAAAACAACTAATAAGAGATAATGCAAATCTACTTATTATCTTCAAGCAAGATGAAACAAATTTAAAGCACATATATAATGATCATGTGAATGCAGACATGTCATTTAATAAATTTAAAGAAATGTGTGGCAAAGCATGGGCTGAAAAATATGGATTTCTTATTATTATGAAAGAAGAAGCTATAAAAAATGGAAGATATCGTATAGGGTTAGATAAATTTGTATTAATCCATTGAACAATTGATGATACGTTTAGTAATAGACTGGTCTTCGCAGTGTAAACATGGTGAACCAAGAAAAACTATTAAAAGAAATAAAATCACTGAGTGACTCGATTAAACTTAAAAATCGAGCATTAAGAATGGGTTTGAATGAAAGAGAAGAATTCCTGGAGACTACATTTAAGCCTATTACAGAACCTTTAAAACAGATAACAGAAACAATTGGTAAACCTCATTATGAAGGAGATGTTTTACTACCTATTTCTAAATTTGAAGTAAAGACTTTGAAAAAGGAAGAAGATTATGATTCTTACACAAGTGATAGTGAAGTTTCTCAAAAAGAAGAAGAAACAAGACAAGAAGAACCAGAAATAAATGTTCAAAAAGAAGAAGAACAAGAACAACATATACCTGAAGCAGAACAATCAATTCCAAATCTAACAAAATTAAGTAGTGATATATTGCAACAAGGACCTCTTGGAAGAAAGTATATCATGAAGATGTTACATGAAATAAAAGCTAACCCAAAACTACACAAGTCACATGTATATGGAGCGAGAATTGATGGAAATGAATTAAAAATAGGAGATTCAAAAGTACATTTGACTGAAGATGATGACATTGTTATTGGTGAGCATAAATATAAAGGAACAAAAGGATTATTTGAACTGATTTTTAAAAATATACCTATAAAATATACACTACAAGATTTAAATACTTTTAAAGAAATTTTGCAAAATACTAATGCTCATAAGAAGAATTACTCCAAAGATTCAATGATAAATAGAACACGCGCAACTAAATATACAGTTGTAATAAAAAGATTGTTTCCCCTGAGAAAACTACCAACATTACGAACTGCGCCTGCATTGAAGAAACCGCTAAAGAGGAAATCTTTATCACTTATGGACTTATCACTTATGGATGAATATGGTAAAAAGAAAAAAGGAGAATCTTCAACGTCTGGTAAAGGTTTAATGAAAAACCTATATAATACAAATGTGATTTACTATAATGATATAAACAAATTGGTCGATAGAATGAGACTATTACATGAAGCCATGGAAGCTGGTCATACAGGTTTAAATAATGAATGGGTGGCTTTAGTTGACGAACTTCGAAATCGTGGAATAGTTGTATAAATCATCACGGATATATAAGAGAGCTGTGAGTAAACAGTGGATCAGTTCAATCATGAGTGTCGACAAGTTCGGACGGTACTCCAGGCTAGGAGTGCAAGGAGGAGAAAACAGAAAAAGAAGTGGATTGCCGCAAACACCTGAAGGTGACTATGATATGAGTAACAAACGTTTAAAATTTGTTAAAGACCCAGAAGAAGATACTGATGGAGCAAATTTAAAAACAGTAAAAGAAGCAACTTCAACATCATTGAAATTAAACAAGAATACTTACGATGTTAAATCACATAGAATAATTAATGTTGGTAACCCAACTGACAGTTCTGATGCAATTAATAGAGAGTATTTATCATCTGAACTTTCAAATACTTTAAAATTGCAGTGGGGTAACAATTTAAAAGATAGACAAACATATGATGCTGGAAATCATAGGATAACCAATGTGGAAAATCCAAAAAATTATAAAGATTCAGTTAATAAAGAATATTTACATTCTATAATACCGGAAAAGACTCAACGAGGATTTTCTTTTTATAAGTTTATTATAAATGACATTGGATACCCAAAGGAAGACGGCGATGCTGTAAACCTAAAATACATCAAGGACAACTGTATTTTACAAGATGCTGATAAAATCGATTGTCATGGAAAAGCATTGTCAAATGTAAAATTTGGTTCTCAACCAAAAGACGCTGTTACTATGGAACAATTATCTAAAGAATTAAAAAGGGGAACATCAAATTTTGTAAAACATGAAGATGCCGTGCTAAAGCGAGGAAATACATTTATACATGGAAATGAAAAGTTTGATTTAATGCAAGGAAGTAATGATGAATGGGATGCGGGAGGTAAAAGAATAACAAATGAAAGATTTGGTCAAAAAATTTCGGATGTACCTTTAATGGCACAAACATTAATTGCGGGCGGTCCTTTATTAGGCACATATGAAGGTCATAATAGAAGAATAAAAAATATAATACCTGGTTATGAAGAAAATGATTGTGTTACAGTGAAACAAACAATAACTTGGGATAAACGCAATGGAACCAAATTTGATGCTAAAATGAAGAAAATAATTAATATTTCACCAGGTGAAGATTTTAATGATGCTGCTACTATTGGACAAGTCATAACAACATCAAAAAGTGATTCAACCGCTTACACGTGTAATGATAAATGTATTATGCAGTTACATGATCCTCAACATCCGAAAGATGCTGTAACTTTAGATTGTTTAATAAGAATAGTGGGCAATTTACTTATTGATACCCACAATCATATAGCTAGTACAACGAGTCATGTGATAATTCAACCCGATGAACGAGAAGCTTGGATTAAAAATAGAATCATAAATCAGTATGTAATTAATTTAAATAATTAAATATTTAAATATAAAAATTGTGCATAAGGTATTCATTTATGTAAAGCAGCTCGTGGAGTAAACACGCTGGTTATATAAGACGACATAATGAAGACCGCACCGCTCAGTCTTCGTCAAGACAGCGGCAAGAAAGGACGTGGTATTACATCAGCTGCGTTATCCCTGCTCAGACAGATTCCTGTTGGTGCTGTTCTAAATAGAACAATAGACGCTCTACCATATGAATTTCATCTGCCCGGAGGTTATCAATATTGTGGACCTGGAACTAAGTTGGCAAAACGTTTAGCAAGAGGAGATCCTGGAATTAATAAATTGGATCAAGCCTGCAAAGAACACGATATAGCGTATTCCAAGTTTGCAGATTCAAAAAATAGATCGATAGCAGATAGAGTGCTAGCGGAAAAAGCTTGGCAAAGAGTTAAATCAAGTGACGCCAGTATTGCAGAAAAAGCATCAGCTTGGGCAGTGACAACAGCCATGAAGACGAAAGCTAAGTTTGGTGGTGGAAGACGACGCGGGAGAAAACCTAGTAAAAAAGAAGCTGCAAAGAGAGGCGGGAACATTAAAAGAAGACGTCGCACTAACCCTAAAAGGAAAGTCAAGAAAACATCCATATGGTCAATGGTAAAAAACGGATCGGGTCTTTACTTAAGACCATACCGTGTGTATTAAATGAGAAGAATAAATTGATAATTCCAAATGAAGCATTAACAAACTATCAATTGTCAAAATATGTGAAATGTTTAAGAATACCATTCTTCAGAGGAGTTTTTATGAAAGATACATTACCAAATAGAGTGTGGAAAAATGAAACTGGAAGAGTAAATTTAGACTCTAATTATGGACCAGGTACTCATTGGGTATGTTATAAAAAACTTGGAGAAAATGTTTACTACTTTGATAGTTTTGGAAATTTACCGCCACCAAAAGAACTTCAACATTATTTTCGGAACTGCAATAATATATTCTACAACTACAAAAGAGAGCAACCTAGCAATACGGAAATATGCGGACATTTATGTTTGGAGTTCTTAGCGAAGAGCGTCAGTCAGCTTTAAGATGTCATCGTATACAGTGTCGCTGAGTGGAAATTCATCAACATTGAAAAGTACACTTTTCCCAGCGTTACGTTTATCTACGGACAAACTATGGGAAGCAGCATTATTGGATTTGACTACATACAATTCAATTCCCAATGTTACAGAAGGAAAAAATAATTTACTACATTATTATGAAAGTAAAGATGAAAAAGGAAATTATTCACAATTAAAAATAATTCCATTATCTACAGGAGCATATGAAATAGACGATATAAACCAAGTATTACAAAAGAAACTTGGAGAAGAAAATATTTCTATAAAAGGTAATAATAATACATAGGAATAACTTCAAAGTATTATATAGATTTTAGCTTAGACCACTCAATCGGCAATTTGCTCGGATTTTCAAAGAAGAAAGGAATTTTAGCTCCTGGAAATGATTATACTGGCGATACAACAGTAACAATATTAAAGGTGAACAGTATTGATGTAACATGTAATATTATACACGGATCATATAGAGATGGAGTAAATCATCATATATTACACACATTTTACCCAACAGTAGCTCCTGGTTTTAAAATAGTTGAGAAGCCACAAAACCTGATATACCTACCGTTAAACACCAGTTTCATTTCAGACATCGTACTGAACATATTGGATCAAGACGGCATTAGTGTTGACTTTAGAGGAGAAACAATAACTATACGGTTACATATCAGAGCAGCAACATAAAGTCAACATGGGATTATCATTTAAACCACAACAGAAGAGTCGGGAGCTCAGTAGCTCCTCAACATTCGACGAGTTAACACCGGACAACATACGCTTCCTACAGAAGATCGGACTAAAACTTGCCAACCATGGATATACTGGATATAGCGCAAGGACCGACATTCGACGAAACCCTATGGGAGAAGGAATATCACACTCACAACCCTTACACTTCATCAAAATTAAATAATAATGATGAAATAAGGATTCCCATTCAACAACAAGATATCTACACATTACCATGTGAAAGTTATTTATATATCGAAGGAAGAGTAACAACATTGGATGGAAAATCTGGTTCAACTGTTCCTTTTATAAATAACCCTATGGCATATCTGTTTGATGAAATTAGGTATGAGATATCTGGAGTAACAGTTGATTCAACAAAAAAAGTTGGTATATCAACAACTTTAAAAGGATTGACTTCAATAACACCCCATGAAAAGAATTCTTTAATCTCAGCTGGATGGGTGACTCCTGATAAAGACACTATTACTCCTAATTCAAAAGGTTACTTTGATTTTAATGTACCTTTACGATTGCTTTTGGGATTTGCAGAAGATTACAAGAGAATAATAATAAACGTAAAGCAAGAACTGGTACTACTCAGATCTTCAACAAATAAGGATGTAATACAAGCGCCAAGTGGAACTAAAGATGCCGATTTGGAATGGCAACTTCAATTGGATAAAGTTGTATGGAGAGTACCTCATGTCAGATTGGCGGATGAACATCGAGTATTATTATTGAAAAAATTAAAATCTGACCGTGATATTGTAATACCATTTAGGAGTTGGGAATTTCATGAATACCCCATATTGCCTCAAACAGAAAGACAAACATGGACTGTTAAAACCTCTACTTATTTAGAACGGGCAAGGTACATAATAGTCGGTTTTCAGACTAAACGAAAAGATGTTATAACTGCGCACGCTGGTCAATTTGACCATTGCAAGATAAAGAATTGCAAAGTTTTTTTAAACTCTCAGTTCTTTCCATATGACAGTTTAAATGTTTCATTTGACAAGAAACGTTATTCCATTCTATATGACATGTATGCAAGATTTCAATCGTCATATTATGGTAAGACGAATACACCACTTTTATCACCAGAACAATTTTATTCAAAAGCTCCAATTGTTGTAATCGATTGTTCAAAACAAAATGAATCTGTAAAATCTTCAAGTGTAGATATAAAAGTTGAAATGGAATTTGAAGATAAAATACCAGATGGAACTTCAGCATACTGTTTAATTCTACATGACAAAATAGTTACTTACACACCGCTAACAGGAATCGTGAAGAATGTACTTTAAGAAGGATTAATACAACATCTGCACGATTTGTAAGGTTTTTACAAAAAATCAACAATATCTAGGTCATCTGCGAGTATAAAAGTGAGAAAAAAGAGCTGGAAATTCATTTCATCTTTGATTGTCGTATGGGTAACATCGTCCGCAAGATGAGTTCTACTACATCAAGTGCTAATGAAGAAACTACACCTTTTATGGCTGACAATAGTTTGGATATAGAAAGACAAGTTGAACAGGAAATGGATGAGTTCCTCAAGTTTAAACATAAGAAGACAGAAGAAGAGGAAGTTGAAAAAGAAACAAAGAAAAGAAAAATTGAAGATAACATTTCCACCAACATCTTAACGGAAGTATTTCTTCGAATATTTTATCCTATTTCTTCTTGTATGACAAAGACTGTATCTGCTGGAGTGATGAAATCATTGGATTACTCTCCTACTGTTATTTTAAATCATGGATCTAAAATGGTAACCTTCACTGAAACTTCTTGGGAATCTTTTATGAAACATATACATCTTTTGGAATGTTATCTGAGTAACAATACATTTGGAAGAAAAACAAAACTAGGTTTGTTGGAATCAAATATTGAAATCGATATTGTTAAACAACGTGGTCAACAACTAGTTCGATTTAGAGATTTAACTAAATATAATATAAAAATACATTGGACTAAAGAAGAGTTTTACACTTTAACTTGTGCTACTGGTCCTATAACAAGATATTTAAAACAGCTAATATTCTCAAGTGCAATTATCAAAGACTATTTAATTGATGCATTGGATAAACAACCATATGTTCCAATCCTATATGGTCCAGTAGATACTTCAATCTTCAATAGGATACCACATGAAGTAGATATGTGGAGACAGTTACACCACTATCAAACCAACTTTAATTTAGATGAAGAAAAGCAAGAAACCAAGGAAAACAAATCAAGTTTCAACAATCAACAATCGGCAACAAATTGAACAAATAAAGAATGTTGTAAGTAAAAAGAAGAATATTGGGGGTATAAAAGGTTGTCAATCTGG
The DNA here is from genome assembly GCA_030545055.2 of Neoaliturus tenellus. Lineage (NCBI taxonomy): Eukaryota > Metazoa > Arthropoda > Insecta > Hemiptera > Cicadellidae > Neoaliturus > Neoaliturus tenellus. Next base: position 141,710,131 of record CM061534.1, read on the forward strand.
ATTAACATACCAGTTGCCTACTGAACGTCATCATGGATAAACAAGTTTCATTCTCTAAGAAGATAGAATTAATGGAAGTAAAGCAAGGTATCATAGAGTTTCAAGCATTCCATGGTAATGATGGAAATTTTATAATTAAAGAGTTAGTGGTACTAGATATGATAACATCTGTTGTTTATCACTTTTTATTTATGCCTCCTTTACCATTCAACAGATTAACAACCAAAGCTAAAGTAACAAACAAATGGTTGATGAAACATTTTCATAATCTAAGATGGGATGAAGGTTTTATAACCTACAATATGATGCCACACATTATGAATCATTTCTGCAAAAAGTTCAAAACTATTTTTACAAGAGGATTGGAAAAAGCAAATTGGATACAAGCATATACAAACCATGAAGTAATAAATGTGCAAATGGAGAAAGATTTTTATTGCTACTTTGATAACATCTGTATTTCATCTAAAAACTTTAAACATCAACAGTCTCAATGTGCTTTAAAAAACGCATATCGTTTAAATGTCTATCTCCAGCAAAGTGGTGGGGGAAACGAAGGGTATAAAAGCGAGAGCGGCACTATGACAATGCATCAGTATTACTCGAACCTCCGGGGAGTCAACACCTCTGACGCGCAAACACAAGAAGAAGAAGACAAACAATAGCAAGAAGAAGATAATGGCGTCACAAAATTTTCTACAATCGCTTGTTGATCAATTCAACAAACATTCTAAATCTACTATACTACCGACAAAAAAATGTTCAGAATTGAAGGAAGAGAAACATTATATTATTCACACTATTAAGAAAATGGAAACATCAATTGGAGACGCTATCAATTGCACACTAAGTGAAGCACCCTACACACCTGGTGATGAACCAAAATTTCAAGTATTTCTTCCCAAACGCTTCGTTCAACTGCTGCAGAATGAAGATTTACGACTGATTCACCCCGGCGCACTCTACTTAGCATCTCACGGTCCTAGCGGAAGCAACTCTACTGAACTTACACTTCATGTTATGCCTACTAGCAACTAATCTGTAGTTTATATATACTGTTGTACATGTGTGTAACTAATTATAAATAAATAAAAAATAAAAATAAAAAAAAAATAAGAAAAGGCAACATATCGATAGTGTTTCTGCACTATCGATATGTTGCTTTTTTAAAAACACGTTTGGGTGGCCTTGACCTAGTTTCGAGGGTATATAAAGGCCGTAATTTTCTTGAGGATCTCATCAGTCTACGACTACCTTTCGTGCTGTACACATCTCTGTTGGCTCTTCAGTTATTACGAATAACAACATGTCTCTTAAGGTTAAGTGTGCATCATATGATACCACCACCATCACAACTTTTGAAGAACTCGACGATTTTACTAATGAATTGCGAGTGTTACTTGCCGGTGGTTATCGTTTAAATATTGATGTTTACGCTAACAACATGAGGATGTTTCCTAAACAAAAATTCTGCAATGAAGAAGTATTTGTTTCCACACAACCTTCAACTACAACACCATCTACTCAAAGTAATGTTAAGTTCCAGAAATATTACTGATGTTGAATAATATTGAGTGGTCGCTGTAGCATCTATAAAAGGAACGCGTAACCTAAACAGAATCATCATTTGCTTCCCAACTGACGCAGCGAAAACAACTACCACTACCATGTTGTACAGAATGATGATTGAATTCACTGGAAAAATCTACGGAAAAGACTATCAAAGTGTAGAACAAATGACGTCCGATCTTCAAGTATTGACTAAAGAAGGATTCCAACCAAAATTAATTCTAAAATTTCCTGAAGTACATCCACTATCCACTGAAGATCTCATTGCTATGGCTAAAGAAGAAAAAGAAAAATACAAACAAGATATAAAGAAAGAAAAAGAGGAAGAAAACTCACTATCTTAAATAAATACATCTTACACTTGTAAGATGTTCTTTTTTAAAACTCCATTTGGATGACCTTGAGATTACCCCCACCACTTTTCTAGTCTATAAAACATGCTATCCTATACTATACACCTTCATTTCTTGGCTAAACTTAGAAGCGTCAACATGGAAAACAAGAAAGACGAGTACAAACCACGCTATTGTTGTGAACAAAAATGTACCGATATAGGAAGATGGATGGTAGACGGATTAGCTTGTAGAAAATGTGAATTCTTCGGATCTTGTTACTGCAAATGCAAGACAAAACAACTACCACCACCAGAATTGCGAACCTTCAAGATTTATAAATCAAGATACTTCCACACTTGCTGTCCCCAGAGATGTATAAAATTTCATCCAGAAAAAAATTGTTAATTGCCGAGAGTGTAATGCATGTTATAAAGACGACTTTTGTACATGCATCATAAATGCGTGCAAGTACAGATCTGATTGGTCTACTGATCCTGTTGAAGCTTCAGATGTATAGCTGTAGTCACTGACTGCAGCCCTTTTTTAAAACTCCATTTAATTGACCTTGAGATTACCCCCACCACTTATTTTTTACAACATATATTCTACGGATCATTCGATACGCTTCTCATTCTTATTTCATTACTCGCACTGACAACAACATGGATGATAAATTCATTTTCTTTCAACATTTAATTACCGACAGAGAAGAGATGGAAGCCCTATTCCAAAACTTACTCACACTCATTGATAACTATCCTTTAAGATGGATCAACATCACAGTGCAATATGTCAATCCTACCAAAATATTTTCATCCTCATCATCTTCTTCTGCCACCTCCATGTCTTCATCATCGCAAAGTGCAGAGGAAGAGGAACAGACAACTAATGGTGTTAAAATTGTTGAATTAAACGACGAGGAACAAGAAATGCAAGCTCTGGTTAAATATAAATTTAATATTTAATTTATATTACAGCTAATACTTATTTCTACACACCACCCATAACCTACCTAAATGGGATTTTGCGGCAAAATGCTCTGGCCGCCGGTTCGCATATGGGTATATCACCCTTCCCCCACCACTCTACCACCCCCACCCCTCTACTTCCCCCTCCACCGCCCTTGCCCACATATAAGCAACCCTCTGACCATCGCTCACCATTTGTTTGCCAACTTCCGAACAATGAGCTCCTCTCCTTTAACAACAAGTAAATGTACTTTTCTTATTCAATCACAAGAAGACTTACAAAATATTTTTCAAATTTTAAGTGATATAATAAACACTCCAAATAACACCATTACTATCACTGTGGAAGTTTCCTACAATTCTTCTGATTACGAAAACATGGAAAGCGAAGACGTCGAAGTTTTACAGCTGCCAAACAATAGTCTTCCATCTTCCAAAGCTGCAACACCCGACACAGCTAATAATGATGTTTAGTCGACTACAATTATTTTCTTTACCCCCCACTATTTTTACAGTAATATATAACCTGTCCCTATCTCTGTTTCTCATTTCATCGCCAACTTTCTCACCATCAACACCGCTCCCATTTTTACCTGCACACATTTAATACACGAAGATGATGGATGATTTTTCATTTACGTCACAATTGGAAGAGGATAAACTCAAATTCGAAATCAACAGACTACAGTTAGAAACAAAGAATCAACAAGAAATGATTCAGCTTTTACGACTATTCAAATGCGTACTGTGGATAGTATGTTTTTATCTTCTCATCGCTATCACCTTTGGCATCTACCACTCCATCGCCAGTAAACAACACTCCAACACTTCCTCAAATAAAACCACTACTTTTCTTTGATTAAATAAATTTTTACCCACCTTCAATCTAACCCCTCGGGGCTCACCTTTTTTAAAAACCCCTCCGGATGACCTTGACCCACTTCCAAAACCCACCCATCACTGTCAAAAACACCAGCCTCTACTACCCCTACAACAGTTACAACCGCCTGACCTTGACTTGAGCCAGGACCGGCCAAACCCCACTACTCACATAGCTTAGAGCTACAACAAATTGAGAATAATATTCACACGTAAGTGAATAATAATTGGAGCCGAGACGTGCAACGTGCTGTTAGACAAAAAATAGAGACAGAACGCTACCGCCCAAATAGAAACCTCACTAGATCTGAATATTTCGTAGAACGAGTCATAACACTTCGATCACTAACTCCCACCTTATCTGAAGATGAAATAGTATCTATATTGGCTGAACATTTTTGCACCCTAGTACAAGATGCACGACGAGTACAAAATGCAAACAGTGTGTATGAGTTTGAAGCGCTACTACAGCGACAAGATCTGCACGATGCTTAAAAACGTACTAAGCAGCAAAACCCACCAGCACAAAACTCAACAATGACCAACGAACGCCAACCAAACTATAATCAGAAATACCAACACAATAACAAAACAAATTATCAGCAACAACAACCACATTACCAAAATACCAACCCACATGCTTACAACCCCAGAAACAACAAACCACAGCAAAATTATTACAATCGACCATCAAACAACTCAAATGGGAACCAAAAATATTATCAACAGCCACAAGGAAATATTAATTATATGTCAGCCAACATCACCACAAGAGTATAATACCAGATTTCAAGGACAACAAAGTCAATACGACCTAAGACCACTCACCCCCGAACAAGAATCCGCCGTACGGAATATTGCGTCACCAACACCTACACAAACTAAATCTACCACAAGTCATACACCCCAGCACAGCGGTTAAGCGCTGAGGATGCAAAACACGGTCTGTACACCTCTTCCCGATCACACAACACTATAGCTTCTTCAGCGCAATCAAATATTATATCAACGAACAGACCAAATAATAATTATGACAACTATAAATACGATCATCACAACTTAAACCAAGAAGAATTTCATACAAATACTATTTGCTGTGATCCAGAATTTTAATAATAATAATAATAATTAATAATAATAACATTTATTCCTCTGACAATATTTAACATTGTATGGGAATGTACATAGTTTGGGGAATTTACGCAAGTCCTTTACTTTGTTTCACAATTTAAACATTTCATTGCCAAATTTTATTTCACTAAGTCTTTTCAATTATTTTTCCATAGTATTCCTTAATTCTTCTATCTCTTTCTTCTTTCTTCCTTCTTCATTCTTCTAACTTCTTCGTTGACTTTTCGATGTCTCCTTCCACGCCTTCGAGGTCTAGTTTGTACAATTTTGTTTCCAGTTTGGGCGGCTTAAGTGGATACCGAGAACAGAAAACACAGGACGAAAGAGTGTGTAACATTGTTGTTTAATCATTAAAGATTATTATGAATATAATTTTTATTTGTGGATAAGATTATTATTATGTTGTTAGGTTATAAATTATCGATGGATATTGATTTTTACAATCGTATCTTTAAGTTTAATTTTATATTTGCCTACCGATTGGTGGAAAATAATCAGCATCACTACAGCCCGGATGCTTGGGATGCTTCATATTTCCCGATAAAATGTTCAGAAAATTATTTATCTATGGTCTTAAAATTCATATGTATTATCTTATAACATACATACTGACGTCCAGATGAAACTGAGCTAACAACTATGAATTTAATATAAACTGGTTAAAATTGAAATTAATTTAGGCCTATAATTTTAATGCATTTATGTACTTTGTGATATGTTACGGTTGATTGTAATAGTGTTCATTAAATTCACTTATTGAGTAAAAAGATGCATCAATCAAGAAATTTTTTAGCTCATTTTTAAATTTGGGGTTTTCCCTAATGTTTTTAATTATGTAGGGTAACTTGTTAAAATAAGAAGCACCGATATTTTGAGCTAGATTATAGTTTAGTAATAACCTTTGAGATTCCTGTCTTAAATTATTTTCCCCCCTTGTATTATGCAAATGCATAGATTCGGTAATGTATTCATTGTTGTTGAATCTAGCAAACATTATGACTTCATATATGTATAATGAATATAATATGGTAATATCCCTAGCGATTTAAAAGCTTGTCTGCAAGATGTTCTTCTCTTTAATCCTTGAATTAATCTTATTGCTCTTTTTTGTAAAAAAAGATTCTTTTCATTAAACTCTGAGTTGCTGATCCCCATATTATAATACCATATCTAATTTTTGATTCTATTACTGCATGATAATACAATTTTAGCAAGGGTTTATATCTAAATTGACAACAATAGCTCAAGCAAAAAATGCAGGAAGATAGAGAGTTGCACAGTGAGTCTACATGAGGGGACCAGGTTAGATTTTCATCTATTATAATTCCTAAATATTTTACTGTTTTAACCTTATTTAGTTCAAAGTCATCCATTACTATATTACCCTCAAATTTTTCATCTCTATTTCTCAATAAATTAAAATTAATATAATTGGTTTTTTTTATTATTGACATATAGATTTAAGTTTCCCAAGAACTGATAAATTTGTGTAAGAATAATATAACTATTTATTTCTAAACTTTCATCCGAAGGATTATTTATTGTTACCGCAATATCATCTGTATAGCAAATTATATTATTATATTTAACTTCATTAATTAAATTATTAACATAAATATTATAAAGTATAGGACCTAAAATAGAACCTTGAGGTACTCCATATTTAATTAATTTATTTTTAGATCTAAAACCAGAAATTTCTACAATCTGCTGTCTGTTTGAGAGGTAGGACCTTAACCAGTTGTTAGCGATTCCTCTGACACCTAATTCAACCAATTTATCACACAAAATGTTAGAGTCAAAAGCTTTACTCAAATCCATAAAAATACTTATAGTTTTGTTTCTTTTTTATAAATTCCTTACTACTTCAGTAATTACTTTATTTATTGCGTTATTTGTACTTTTACCTTTTCTAAATCCAAATTGATTGTCAGATAAAAGTTTGTTTGTTTCAAGAAAAAATTCTAATCTACTGAAATAGACAATTTCAAAAATTTTACTAAATGGGGATATAATTGATATAGGTCTGTAGTTATTAATGTCACTTGCTATACCATTTTTAAAAATTGGTTTAACTCTGGATATTTTTAGTTGTGAAGGAAAAATTCCTTCTTCTAATGAAGTGTCAATTATATCGGATAGAATTTCACTGAGATAAATATTTATTATTTTGTTAGATGTGCCATATACATCCTGGGCACTTTTGTTACTTAAAGATTTTATAATATCATAAATTTCTGAAAAATCTGTGGGATAAAGGTATCTATATATATAATACGTGATGCCCTTTTTTTTGTTAACACTACTCCTCCCTTATTTCTGGACCAATTTTAAAGTTTGAGGTGTCAAAAGAATGGTCTCAGTTCGTAGTTTTGCAATAAGGTTTTAGATTTTTGATATTTTAATTCTGAAGCACACGGGAAGCCCTCAAAGTTAATTTTTTGTCCATAAGATTAACATGGGGAACCATTTATATTGAATTGCAAATAAAACAGCTGTTGATAGTTAAACAAACAAACACATATGTTAAAAGCTGAATAGAAGCAAATTGAACTGGTACTGAAATATCAACACAATTTCATACTTTAATACGAGGAGTGTCTAATCTGAGGTTTTAACCTTTTCTCAAAATGTAGCGGGTAGACTTTATTTGAACGTTTTATTTACGTGTAGGCCTATATGGGCACAAAAATAAGATTATTAACTTAACCCTAAAAAATTTCATTTTTCTGTACGAACCAATTTTGGAAATTGAAATTTTTGATCTGGGTGGGTTGTCTGATTAGTATTGAAACAATAACGGAAGGTGACAAATATTAAAATAGAACTAAATTTGTGTGCATGGGGTTTCAAACTGCTGTGAACTATATAATTTACAGAAAAATAATTAAGGAAAAGGGATGGTTGATTGTAGGCGTAATAATCTGTTTGTTTACTACAAAAAAATTTAATGCAGAATGCTACACATATTAAAACACCTGTTTAAAAGAGACATTTTAAAGTTTTTTTACCTCCACTATATAAAAAAAACTTATTACAAAAATGGTTTGCATAAAGATAAATTTAACCAAAATTTTTATGAACATAAAACTAAAATGGGCCACACCAACAAAGATGTAGATTCTCTTAATTTTTATGATTTCTTAATTTAAATTTTGTAATGCCATAGACAGTTAACTTCCAGATGATTTAGCTCTTTATAAATAGTAATGTGGACTCATTCAGTATTTTGACGACTAGGTACCTCATAGAGTACTACAAAACAGCAGTAGTGGGGTGCTCCATAACACATAGGACCGGGGAGTTGGAATGAAATGTTGATTTTTATTCTGTTGTCATTTACGTTTTATGTTTGATGAACTATGTGGATCCAACATCTGTGAATCTATCTTCTTATTTCTATAAGGGTTTCGTCTGTTACGTCCCTATTTCTCTCGACCTACTGAACCGATTTTTAAGATTGAGGTGACATTTTAAAGCTTAGGATATACCGCAGTGACGAATCGTAATTAAAAATGTCATATTGTTTAGGGCTTCGCCCCCCTTGCCTTTGATTTATTTCTAGAGGGCGCTTTAAAATGTTGACCAACTTTTATTGCAAGTTCTTTAATGTGAATTGTAATTTAACAGCTGATTAGGCCTACCTTCAGATGAATTTTAAAAGCCAGATAGTAAACAAAAATAGATCTATGTCACTTAATAACCAACATACATGTACTTTAGGTTAGTTTCTCTCATACAGAATCATAAAATGCGCAATTTGCGCACGGGCCCCCCTAGTTTATTCTAAATTTTATAGGAGGGTTTAGACAAAGGCCCTAAGACAAATCGGCAAAAGAACAACTACGTAATCTTAGCTAATTTAGATCTAAAAGAACAACCACGAAATCTTAACACTATCACATTGGTAAGTTGGAAAATTAGTAGGCTAATGAAGATCGATTGATGAAACAACAATAATGTTTAATCTGATTTTCACTATAATTTGATTTTTATTCAAAGTAACTCTGTTTATCACTTTATTAATGATGCTTTCTAACAACTGGTCGATGTTAGATAGTAACAAGACTGGGGTTTGGACCGTTCCCCATCAAACCGTTAAAAAATGCCAATGGCGTATATAGACACTAGAAAAATTAACATGGAGTTAGGTTTTATCATTAGGTATACTCTAATAAATGCAGCGCATTGCGATGCACGGGCCCCCTAGTATATTCTATTAAGTGAAGATATACCTCAAGAATTGTACAACAAAAATAGTTTTAAGAATAATTGCCCTGAAATATACATTAAAATAGGCAACATTCTTGTTAATGCATTAATTGATAATGGATCTAACATCACATGTATAAACGAAAACTGGTACCTTGAAAACAAAAAGAACATTCCAAAATTTGAAGAACTACCTGTAAACAACACCTTTATCAAAACAGCAACCGGCGGAAAATCTAAACGAATATCCAAAATATTATTGATACCAATTAAACTGAACAACCAACTTACATACATACAGACCTTACTTGTATTCCACTTAGTTAGACCTTTAATCATAGGCACAGATATTTTGAATACTTGGGAAGCCAAAATAGACTTCGAACACAATGTAATCAACCTAAACCTAAATAACGACCAACTAATTTTAAAATTCGGAGATATTACAGAAGATGGAATCTCAATGCTACATCGAACACAACAATATCTATAATGACGAAATTCAAACTAGCCAAGCAACTAGGACATTCTACATACCATGTCACGGATTTAAAAGAAGAAAATGAATATGGCCCATACCATGTAACGGCACTCAAGAAATATATAATACCAAGGACACAGCAAAGTGTATAATATTCAAATATGCATAATACGTCAATAATAAAGAGTAATATATAAAAAAAAAAAAAAAAAAAAAAAAAAAAAAAAAAAAAAAAAAAAAAAAAAAAAAAAAACTCGTGTAAGGAACTTTAAAATGTAAATAGTTAGTGTTAAACCCACATTAGTTTCTTTGTGTTAGATTTTAATGTAGTCATTTTTCTCACAACCATGTTATAATATTTAGTTAGCATTGTAATCAAATTCGTTGTTAAATCGAAATCTCGATCATGTCATTAGATCTCGATTTCTGCGAGGATTTTGAAACAACTCATTTGTTTATATTTTAAAATTTTCAATAAGTAATATACATTAGCCATAGATATAGCCTGAACAAAAATAATTTATACCCACCATTCATCATAAAATAAAAAGACCTAATATATGCCATTTTAATTTTAAGTAAATCAACATAGCCTAAATGAATAATTAATATAGCCTACATACCATAATGTAATAAAATTGCTTCATATTTAATAAAATCCATAATTATTTAATCATTCTAAATTAATCTCTATGACAATAATTTAATATAGTATAATAGTGAAGTGACACCAAGATTAACAGTGATACAGTGTGCATTAACATATGTGATACAATCAAGCAACAATGAACAATCCTTCTTCTCAATTTCATTGGCCTAGTGATTAGATGCATTTTTAAGGGTCTCACCCCAAGTTAATATAATAACCCCATAAAATAGTTATTGAACACCAAAAGTTCAATTTTTTTATATAGAAGAAGAGCTACAGGTAATAGACACCAATTTTGAAGGCCAAGATGATTTTAAAACCTGTAGTGAAGAAATTTAAAATTGGTAATATCCCTCCATTTTATTCATCACCTACTGGATTACATTGAACTACAAATCAAAGGACTAAACAGTTTTTATAGCCAAGAAATTTATTAATAGTAATTGAATCTTTAAAAAATCAACTTAGATTAATTTTTGAAGAACCTTTTTGAACTTATTTTAAACCTTAAAATTATATTGATTCAAGAAGAAACTTTGAGCCTAGATTGAACTTACAGCAAGCATTGTTGAGACAGTGAACCTACTTTTGATTCAATAATACTTAATGTCATAGAGAATTTATCCAATTCCATCTAGAAATTATCTCTATATTGAATTCAAATTTTATGATTTTATTTTCCAATATAATAATATTAATTCAACAAGAATTTATTCGACCCCGCACGACCACCCCAACCCTGAGAAAAGTTCCATGTTTGAGCAATAGCCAATATTAGACAGAGACATTTATTTATGAAGACAGTAATTAATTAAATAAAATCCCCATAATTTGTAGTATCCATTGTTAGTTTCTTTTCATATACCAGATAACTTATTGTTTAATTTAAAATAAACTCAGTTTTGTTAATTGTATTTAAGTGTTTTAATATATCCAAAGACGCCATTAAGTCTAGATTAGCCCATCTTCCTTCATAGAGGTATCAGCTGTTAGAATAAGGAAATAAAGTAAAAGGCCACAAGTGTAAGTGTACATACAAACATAGGTGTGTGTGGCAAATATTAATTGAAAAATGTGGAAAAATAAAAATTTAATAGCTTAAGGTTGTGCAATTAGAATATTTTTTCCCTTTCTTGCCTTGAACTACTTTTTGCGTTGTAATCATGACTTATAATTTTTATTTGGGACAACTACTTTAAGCGCTATTAAGGCCATAAAGTACTGAAATCTAGGTATTTTTGGTACAGTTCTAACAAGAAACTTATTTCGTCCAAGAGATGAAATTTCGGTAGTATATGAAATTAATTCACCTATAAAACCTAATATAAATTTAATTACAAACAAAATTAAATACAACATATCCACTGGAAGATTACTTTTTGTCTGCTTAGATATAAATTTAATTGATTTCGAAATAATGTAGTTTCAAAAATGAACACCCAGCAAACAAAATCCCTAAAACTGACAGATTTTTACAATATACTTTTACCTGGAGAATTGTTCCACAAAAATTTTAAAACGCTTGGGCGAGAAGGGCAGGGTACCCGCTCTTCACCTAGTACAAAGCGCATGAAAAAAAACTGGCCCCACCGCCAGGTTGTGTACTAACAAGTACACAATCTTAATTATTATACCTTCTCAATTAAAAAGTCTGAAATTAAAATCATTATGACAAAATTTAGTCACACAGCTAAAAATTAATAATTATAAATAATGAAAACACAAAAGCCACCTGAATTTTATTTCCTTCTGATTAATTCATCCTGTGATGACTTTACCACAGAAGTGTTGAATATCATATTTATTATTATCATATGTTTTCTGTTTATTATGTTCTAAAAATACACTTCTATATTGTTTTTCACAAGTTCAAATATGTGTGTAATTATTTCTATTTTATTACTTTTAGAGTCAATTTAATTGGCGACGAGTGTGAAACTCAAGTTGCCTTTGTTCAATTTTACCATTTTGAAGTTATACACAGAGTTTTGCATTAATTATTTTCATTCAAAGTGAAACAACATGGATGAACAACAATTTGCCATGCTTCTCTCCACATTCAGTGAAAAACAAACAGAACTTAACCGGGAGATGTCTACCATGTTTCAAACCCAGGTTCAAGCAATTATTGCAGCAACCGGGAAAGTTCGTGAAACTAATCAATCATCAAACATATCAAATGTAGCCTTATTCGAGCAGTTCGATGCCAGGCGGGAGAAGTTTTCAAGTTACTTAGAACGTTTTGAAAACTATTATGCCATGAAAAGATTGACCGATGAAAAGCAAATTGCGCAACTGCTGTGTGCCTCTGTAGGTAGTGAACACTATAACAGCCTATCTGCGTTTTTGGGTCCAGAAAAGCCACTCAAATCACTCGACTACCATAATCTCGTGAATTACTTCAAGAAACTGTTGATTCCAAAGAAAAGTGTTGTTGTTGCTCAACATTATTTCTTAAATGTTTTTCAAAAAGAAAATCAGTCGATTTCCGAGTTTGTGGCCGTCCTCAAACGTGATCTCCTGGATTGTGAATTCAGTGTTGAGTGTTCGAACGCAAAATGTAAACAATCGATATCAATTGCTGATGTCTTCTTACGTGCACAGTTTTTAAGGGGATTAAGAGATAACTGGCTTAGAGAACAACTTTTACAATCAGAATATACTAAGTTTGACGACATACTCGAAAAAGCCATTGCTCTTGAGGCGTCACGTATCGAGAGTAAAGAGCTTCATCAAAATGCATGTTCCAGTAACACCAATAAAGAGCCTGCTGGTGTTAACAAGATCGCCAAGTCTTCCACTCGGGATCGTCGGCTCTCAAACAGTCGCTCTCCTACAGGTCCATCAAACTCTCGTCACCCTAAGCCACGGTCAAGTAAAGAAGTACCTGATTTCTACGCTCTCGGAATTGAAGGCCTATGTTTGAGATGTGGAAAGGGAAATCATACAGCTGCAAGCTGCCGTGTAAAAAAGTCAAAACTTCAATGTGATGATTGTTCAAGACGTGGACATGTTTCAAAGGTGTGCATAACTACGTTAATGTCAAAGCATAGTAAACTTAGATTTGGCAAAACTAGTTCTACCAACGCTCTGGATGCCCTATCTGACTGTGACGAGTATTCTAGCGATGTTTCCTCTGATTACGGTGTACACAAAATTACATCGGTCAAACGAAACTTCAATATTGTTGATCTGTTTGAGGTAGGAGGCGAATCAGACAAGTACATGGTGTCTGTGAGTATAAATGGGAAACCTCAGAGTTTTGAAGTGGACAGTGGAGCAAAATTTTCGCTTCTTGCCAAAGACGACTACGACCGTCTAAATTTGAACATTCCTGTTGAACAATCAAGTTTAGCTTTTCGATCATACTCAGGTGATATAATCACACCAGAAGGGAAAGTTACTGTCTCCATCGCATACAAAGGGAGACGATTCAAGGGCGAGCTCCACATTGTCCCTGCAGGTCATGATGCACTTCTTGGACGACAATGGATCCGTGGTCTGGGCATAGAATTGTGTGAGGTTGATGCAGAAATGAACCAACCTAATATTGATCATTCAATTCAACAAGTGAATTCGATTGAAGAACTTTTTGAGAAGTAGGCCTACTCCACGATTTTCGAACCAAAAATAGGATGTGTTCCAAATTTTACAGTGTCGTTACATCTTAGATCTGGAGCAAAGCCTATTTTTAATCGAGAACGGAACGTCCCTCACGCTCTTATCGACAAGGTCAACAAAGAGTTGGACATGCTTGAAAGTGACGGAATCATCACCCCAGTTTCATCCAGTGATTGGGGATCACCCCTGGTCGTGATTCCAAAAGCAGATGGCGGAGTTAGACTCTGTGTCGACTACAAATGCGGAGTGAATGAGCGAATCATTCAGTCTAACCATCCAATTCGGAAAATTGATGATGTACTCGACAGCTTACGGGGATCTCGTTACTTTTGCAAACTTGACCTCTACAAAGCCTACTTGCACCTGAAGGTTGATGAAGATTCAAGCATTATCCAGACAATCTCAACTCATCGAGGTACATATCGTGTCAACCGATTGAGTTTCGGAATCAAGACAGCCCCCTCTGAATTCAATAGAATCCTTACACAAATCTTGAAAGGCCTACCAAAAACCGAAGCTTATTTCAATGATATAATTTGCCATGGTTCTACGATGGAAGAGTGCAGAAGAAACCTCCAAGCTTGCCTTCAACGTCTCTCCGACTTCAATTTACATGTAAACAAGCAGAAGTGTTCGTTCTTCAAAGAAAAAATTGAGTACTTAGGACGAGTTGTGGAATTCAACAAAATAAGGAAATCTCCAGTCAAGATCCAAGCTATCAAAGAAATGTCCCATCCATCGAATGTTGAAGAAGTACGACGCTTCTTAGGAATGGTTTCCTACTACTCTCGCTTCTTTCCAGATGCATCCACCGTCACCTCGCCCCTGCGACGCCTATTACGCAAAAACAAGAAGTGGGCGTGGACGCCAGAATGTGAAAAATCTTTCCAACAAATCAAAACTGAACTGTGCAGCGACAGGGTACTCGTGCCTTTCAACCCAGAATTACCAATAGTTCTCACCATGGATGCCTCACCGACCGGACTAGCTGCTGTTCTCAGTCATTCTATTAATGGAACTGAGAGACCTATCGCCTACGCCTCACGTTCGCTCACTGCTGCTGAATGCAATTACAGTCAACTGGACCGAGAAGCCTTGGCCATCGTTTTTGGAGTCTCACATTTTTACTACTACTTATTTGGAACTCAATTTCAACTTGTTACAGACAATCAACCCATTTCTCGTATCTTCAGACATGACAAGGCCCTACCTCAAATGACTTCTGCTCGCTTACTTCGCTATGCCTCATACCTGTCAGGTTTTAATTACAAGTTGGTGTTCAAGAAAGGCATAGAGAACAAAAATGTGGATTGTCTTTCAAGGGCTCCTCTTAAACAAACTCATTCATCTACAGATAAGGGAATTGGAGTAGAGGTTAACCGAATTTGTGCTCAAGTGATTTTTCAAATTTCAAGTTATGATATCACAGCTGCGAACATCAAGAGAGAAACAGAAAATGATCCAGTGCTCTCAAAGATCCTACATGATCTCCTCACAAACTCAACAGACAGTGAATTTACCTTAGTCGAAGGATTAATTTTTCGTGGAGCAAGGATTTACATTCCAGCAGTCCTCCGAAGCAAGGTCCTCGCTGAACTCCATGAAACTCATCTTGGAATAACGAAGATGAAGCAGCTCGCACGTCGTTATGTGTATTGGCCACAGATTGATAGTGATATTGAGCGTCTCGTGAGAGGATGTGAAAATTGTGCTATTACCCGGTCAAATCCTTCCAAGGCTCCCATTCACCCATGGGAAACTCTAAAAGAAAATTGGGAAAGAGTGCACATAGATTACGCAGGACCTTTTCAAGGCTTCAACTTCCTTGTGTGCATCGATGCTAAATCTAAATGTGTGGAAATAAAACCGATCAAAAATGCACCATCCAGTTCAAACACTATCGCCTTGCTCGAACAAATCTTTGCAACTCACGGATATCCTAATGTCTTAGTGTCGGACAATGCTTCAATTTTTCAAAGCGATATCTTTAATTCCTATTGCAAAACACACGGCATTTTTCAAAAATTTATAGCTCCAGGCCACCCGGCAACAAACGGTTTGGCAGAACGTTCAGTCCAAACATTGAAAAACCGTTTAAAAGCTGCTTCCACAGACAACGTGCCAATGACAGAGAAACTTCAACAGATTTTATTGAGGTACCGGGCAACCCCTCTCGCATGTGGCAAGTCACCGGCAGAACTTTACCTCAATCGTAAACTAAGAATTCGTATTGATACTATTTTTCCTTATGTGCCAAAAACTTCTTCAACAAAGGCCCCATCTGCACGTTCTCTTCACGAGGGGGAGAGGGTACAAGTACGTCTCTTTGTTGATAACAAAAATGTTTGGGATTTCGGGGAGATAAAAAAGAAAATCGGGACCAGGCATTATTTAGTTTCTTTGGACAAATCAGGGCGCATTTTAAAGCGACACATAGATCAACTACGGTCAACTTTGGTTGCGAAACCCAAAAATGTAACATTTGGGCGTACTCAAGTATTTGAAGTTCCGATGGCATCAAAACATAAAGTCCCACAGAACAACGAAGAACCGCTCGCCAGGTCAGCAGTTGAGCCAGTTCAGCCACCAGTTCCTAATGAAATTGATGCTCAAGATCCTGAACCTCAAGGGAGACCACAACGTCAAAGGCGTCTACCTTCCCGCCTTAGAGGTTTTGTGCTAACCTGACCTCTCGAAGCTCAAAAATAGTGGGGGAGACTGTGATGACTTTACCACAGAAGTGTTGAATATCATATTTATTATTATCATATGTTTTCTGTTTATTATGTTCTAAAAATACACTTCTGTATTGTTTTTCACAAGTTCAAATATGTGTGTAATTATTTCTATTTTATTACTTTTAGAGTCACTTTACATCCATAGGCCTAATCACTTATAACGAGCATAAAAAAGATAAGGTGTATGGTTAAAAACAGTTGCTTATACATTATGGTATATCAAAACCTGTTAAAGATCAATTCTAATTCAAATGTTTATTTAATATATTTTATTATTATGACAGATAGATGACCCGACCGACCGTAGCGGTAGGTGGTATGAATCTTCCTCGGAAGCAGTGGACTATACTCAATCGTTTCCGCACTGGAGTGGGAAGATGTAATTATTGGAAGCACAAATGGGGAATGACACAAGACCAGTCATGCGACTGCGGAGCAGAGTATCAAACTATGGAACACATAGTCGAAGAGTGCCCACTGAGTGCCTTCCCCGAAGGATTGGCCGGTCTGCATAGCTCAAGTGAAGCTGGGCTGCAATGGCTTAGCGCCCTGGATTTAGCTCTATAAAGAGAGATCTAATTTTTATTTTTTATTTTAGTGTTTAGATTTTTACTTATACTGACTCAGGTGCTCTGCATCGCAGAATTTATTTTATTATTCTTAAACCATGGTGGCTGGCTGAATGAGCCATACGATATATATATATATATATATATATATATATATATATATATTATGACAGATGATCTTTTTTTGTGCATGAAATCGTTTATTATTGTTCCTAAAAGTAATGTTTGATTAAATTGTTCTTTATCAAAAAAAAAAAAAAAAAAAAAAAAAAATGTATTAAGGTATCTTAATTAAAGTCATCCTGTCTGTAGGTATAGTTCTATAAAACCTTGTTAGCTTTGTAGGCTAGGCAACTTTACCCCTACAAAGCAAATAATAACATGTTAACCATTTAAGGATGAAACAGGATCTATTGTCTTCCATACAAAAGGTGTGATACTCAGTCGTCGAGAATAACATAAAACCCTTTCACAACCTGCTGTGCAACACTAAAGGGCCGAGTAACAGGGAGACAATGCTCGTTTTAGGCCGTTCAGCGAATGGAGAGCAGCGTTTATTAGCTAAGTACTTCAGGAGCCTTTAAACTCTCACTTGTATCTGCTACAATCCACGCCTTGAATATGTCCATAAAGTGATATTAAAAACTGCCATAAAAATATTTCTATAGACATAAAAATTACATCCCAACTAAATCAGAAGCTTTTTAAAATAACAGAAGCATTTGATGGACTTTCGGTTATGTATGTCAAAATTTTAACAATAGTTTTGCATTATAACCATTTATCGTTTTTTGTAACATTCTAAGATACCCTCAGTGACATTTGGTAAATTTGCCATATGTAATGTGAATGTAACCAATCTATCAAAACAGTCCGAGTAGCTATAAACTCGGTTGCATCAAACGACAATAATTAATAGAGTTTGATGTCAAGTTTGAGGAAGCTCACCAAGTTGATATTGATGATCAAGGAGACGAGCAACAGAGTAGCTCAAGACTTGATTACTAACAAAGAGAAGGAAGGTGAGTGGCTTACATAAGTGCCTTTTTATTGATAGCTTATCCTAGTTGACTGCTTGCACTCTCTCATGAATTGCAATCATATCAAACAAGACAATTTTACATGTTAATAGACGCTCTTATAATTCTTCAAAACAAAACCAACAGACAAGCCAATTTTAAGCAGTAAACAGATGATAAAGGTATTGACACCACTTGGGAGGGTGGCAGACTACATAATTACTAAAGAAGTGGTCTGCAACCACCGATACTGTCGCTCTATCTTGAAATTTTGTTATTTAAATGGCAATACAACCATACAGAAGGGGGATGATGCTGCCCCTTTGCCCTTAAATACACACAGTCCTGAAGCAATTATTGAAGTTGGTAAAATTGTCAATAAAGAGTTTTTGCAAAATACATGGTAAAACTTTAAGTTATATTATTTTTACAACACTCTACTTTTAATTTAGAAAATATATAATTATGGTTAAACTGTACACATTACATAAACTGTTTAAGGTACCATTTACCACTTTTTGGGTTTCTTCAACTTCAAGTGCTATTCAAAAGCAAAATATCTTTTCTAATGATGAACACTATGTTATTCTGTCGCTTTTCTCTGAAGCACATAAAACTTTATAAAAGTTAGCAGGTACTAACCACTGGGCACTCACATTTTTATATTAATTTTTTCACTACACCATAATTTTGAATGATTAATTTACTTTGAAAAAAGTATCCATGGTAACAGAACAACATATACACATGAACCGTTTTATAGTGGGACCAGACATCGCTATCTAATAGTGAGACATTGGACAGGTGACTGTACCACAGGGTTAGTTAATTGATCTGGTACTTAAACCAGGTCTACCAAAACAATAATGGATAGTCTGTGTCCTCCACTGGCTACAGCCCTTGGGATCATTAATATCAATATGTGTTACAGGAGAATCCCAACTGTGCAATATAGGTGAGCGAATTAATTGCTGTGCGTTCATATATATAAAATTATGATATTTTCTGTTGTTAAGACCTTGAAGTGATACTTCATATATCTTAATCGTTTCATTCTTAATTTAATAATACCATAAGAAACATTTATTTACGTCAATTTTAAAGTCTACAATTTAAAATACAATCCACGAAACTACACAATGCATCACACCCACTCTACACTGATCATCTATATATTACGCAAGCATGTTTCATTTACTCCTTTTTTCTCACTTCGTGTGCATCGTATGAGAAATCCACACATATTGTTAGAAAGATATAGTTCTATAGATGAGCAGAATCCCATTCTAATTCACATCGGACTCCACGGCTATGCGATGCAGGCTTTCAAAGTTCAAATGTTAATCTTATGGAGGAAGCCAATAAAATAAAATAATTGACTGAATCATTAGACAGTAAAAACCATTGCTAGAAAAACAGGAAGAAAAGGTGTTTTAGTTACAAAATGTTTTTAAACTTCTTTTGTTTTTAGATCAACTGAAATTTTGGTCGAATTTTGACCAGGAGGCGATTTCTAGTTTATTTTATTCGACTTAATAGAAGGCCTAAAGGGGTTGGCATCTTAAATAGATTCTATTTACAACTGTTTAGCTCTATAGAAAGGAAATGCTATGTTTCAAACCTAATTACAGTAATTGAATATAACAGTGGAAAATAATTTACATAAAAAGTTTACCATATGTGTTTTACTAATGATTTTTTTTTTACAATATATTCTGGATCAATGAATTTACATTATACACAGAAATTTTAACACAGGTCGAGAGGTAACAAAACATATTGACATTAGTGGGCTCGGCCTATTCAGGTACACCTTGGAACATAACATGACAATAAATTTAACAGAACACAAAAGAAGGTGAACAGATAACATGAAAAGGAAGGAATTACCGAAAAAAGTAGTAGGTTGTCAGTCCAGTCCAGCTAGGAAATCTTGTGGCAATCTTACTTTTAATCTTCTGTTAAGAGTTTGGTGACCAATTTAAAACGCCACAGCACCAGGAACAAAGTCCAAGGTTTCAAAAAATTTTCTACTGGATTTCAAAACAAAGTTGAACACAGATTCAACCCCAAGCTTTTTGTGGATAGTATGTAGTTGACAATGAATATTTAGTTCCGTCTCACGGTAAAAACTGTTTTTAAATTATTGTTTTTTTATTTTTTTTATTTTACACATTAAAGATTTTTCATTTATTTAGCTATTAGACATAATTGTTGAACTTTAAAAATATACCTCAAAATTAATGACAGTTAACTTATAAAAACATAACAATGTGTTAAGAAATTTATTTCAGAAACGGAAATAAAGCTATTTTAATGAAATTTAAAGCTATCTAATTAATCTCAATCTTTAGATATAAAGATCTCCCTTTGCTTATGTATCTTAACACAGAATACTCATAACTGTTCTAATGTATAATAATGTAAATACTAATGGGAAGAAAACAAGATTGACCCAACAGCATTGCTGCTATGGCTCTGAATCTGGCATGGTAATCACTATGTCAACTCACCCATATGCATAAAAAAAAATATATAATTTGTTCGCTTATTGTTTGGTAACCAAAGTATTGTAAAGGTAAGTATCTATGAAAAATTAATATCTACAAAATTAAATACATAACAAAAATGTTTCTACCTCAACTAATGACAAATAAACGAGTAGTTTTATAATGAAAGAAAAACACTTTAGGTGATTCGTCTGGTGTAGTAACAGTAATATCAAGCGTTACAACTTACAATGGTCACATTGTATGAGCATGTCAACAGTTAGCAACAATCACGGCTGCACTTGCTCAATTACTCAGGCACTGGAGTGACAATGGGACTGTTCATATGGCAACTCACTGCAATGGCTAAATAAATATACAAACTACATGATGACGTCTAATTAATTATAAGGTTTATGAATTAGTTTTCAACTAGTAAACGTGTTGCTCGAAATCAAGCAATTCAATCTGGACTATCCCATATAATTACTAAACATGTTACATTTAGTTTTAAATCAGTTTAGTTGTTTATGTTTTGGCCTATCACATGACAAATTACAGACACATTTGTGGGATTTGTCACGGGATAGGCAAAACTATAAACAAACCTCTCTGTGGTGGATGATCGTGAACAAGCCCAATAACACCCTACCAATCCATTATTGTGATTTTCAGTACCTAATCTAAAAAAATACACTAATCTATAGCTGTACATTAACAGATGTTTAAAATACTAAACCCAAGCCCAATGTTATTCTAATAGGAAAATTTCTAATTTAATAATGGATAGCTTCTTTATTTTAAGTTTGATTCTCATAATTTCTTTTGTCGGAAACAACTACGGATCAATACCTATCCAACGACACCAAAAACCTTGTAAATCGGTAGAAAATTGTTGGAGAAGTTCTCTTAACAATAAAACACGTAGCATATCAAATAAGTATAGATTATATGGCTGTTCTAAAAAATAAATAAAAAACTATCTAAGAGCCTGTGTTACATAAAATAAACCAAATAACTCATTGAACTGATCCCTGAACTTCAAGGAACAAATTTGCTAACAACAATAAATTTGTTGTAATAACAATAAAACAAATACTGTCAAATTTAATCAAATGTACTATTTTAACAAAATTAGCAAATTATAGCCTAGCCTACTTTAAAATTAGAGAAAGAAAATAAAAATACATGGTAAGCTTAAAAAAACTACTAGGTGTAGGTACATATTAAGAAAAACTTGATTTAATTATGATTAACAATTTGATCTTTTATTTATTTAAGCCAAGTACAATTATGTGAATATTGCGTTGACTATATTTTGTCTTAAACAGACAGTTTTAGTTTAAACAGACAAAAAAATCAGGTATACATTGTAACAGATGTATTTATTATAAAAGTCAAACTCCTTTTAAATGGATTTATAACATATTATAAAATGACAATGACACCAACAATTTCCTTTACTCATTATCCAGTACTACTCATATTATGCAAATTTACTTGTTTAAAAACTTATTTTTAGTATTAATAGAGGTAAAATACAGTAAAACTGAAAGGTAAGTACAGGTAAACTAAAAAGGCAATTAACAATGTATAATTGATTTATTTATTTTATCATAGATACATATATTATTATTTAATCATGTGGTACAAATATGTTAAAAACTGTACATATAGTTAAAATAGTAGTATGTACAATATATGATTACTCTATGTGCTTATTTTTAATTTGTTTCTTACCTTAACAATTCTAACTTGTTGCAGTCATAGTTCAAATTTGCACATCTAAACTGATGTTGATTTTGTAACCCAAAATTGGTTGGCTGCAGTAAGTTAGTGTTGTTAAAATTCTATTAATTAAAGCAAATAAAAATGTAGAAAAATATACTAGAATAATATAAAAATAGTTAAAATAAATAGTAATTCACATCATCTTGTTAAAGCGTAACATAACTAAAGCTACCGGTATTGTTTTTATAGATTAAGTTTAAGAAATGCAAATCTTTTTAGGAAGCATTCTTCTTAAGTTAATAGGAAATATTTCAACTTCTCAGACATTATTATAAACTGACTCATTACAGCACTTGTAATTATGTAGTACAATTTTATTTTCCCTCACACCTTATATAAAGCCAAACTTTACTCCTTGTAATAAGGGAGTGGTGTAACTTCGTCCTCTTAGGGGGGCACAGTACACCCATAATCATGATAGTCACAATCTAACTACACAATGCATAAAAAACTCGCAAAATTGTTGCTATATTATGGTGGCACAAACACTTGGCCTTTTGAGATTAGTTAATGCAGCCAAAATGGACGGCAACTGTGAGTATATTTGTATTAATTTATTAATAATAGGAGAGGAATTTTTGGGTGTTGGAAAATGTTTGTATTTTACGGATGTAAGTATCATTGTCACCATTGGGAAAACTGCAGCCCTTGCCATGGCTTGGACACCAAAAAATTCTTCAGGGAAACAAAGTTTGACTTTACTCTCTTAATACACAAACACCAATTAAAAAACTTAGTTTTTTTGTTTACTTGAAAGAAGCATGGGTTAAGACAATCTTGTAAGTTATTAAGGTCTAAGGAAATTTGTAAAACTTTTGGGCCACTATTACATGGAGCTCTATGGAAGAAAATTCGCTGGATTGAAATTTAAGGGTTATAATTACTTCCACTTTTAGTTTCATAGTTAGTCCAGAAGTGGCTCTCTCGCAAACTCTTCAACTAATTTGATAAAAAAAGCTTAATAAAAATATTCTTAAATGTGTATGATTACTTATCTGTATAGATACAAATAAGACAACTGGTTTGTTAACTGAGATGGCGAATTAGAGCTATAAGCGAGCCGGCTCTCCCAACATTTTATGGAGATATCACCGCCGCCGCCACACCGCGTTCCATGTCAGCTGACATCCTTATTAATTGGTCGGTCCACTGCATTCTTGTTTGTTTAAATTCTTTTACTTGCCGAATAACCACCTTAAAGTGGTAGGGTAACGGCTTGTTTTTGCAGCATGGTGTGAGCAATCCAGTTGTTCTCATTCATATCCATGGAATTAGTTCACTTAATGTTTCTGAAAAAGAAATAGATTTTACATCCCTTTGGCCCTTTGCTTATTGTTCATTGTTGGTGATAGTGAGTTCATGTTATTGTTTAGTAAATTGTTGCAGACATTTTCCATCACTGATTAGTAAAACAAATTCACAACGGTTCAGGATCTGGAATAAGATCCTGTCATAAGGTGGAAGAAACTCCTAGAGCATTACAATGTTTGTAAAAACACATCAGGCGAACCTGGAGAAGTCCATAGCCACCTGACAACAGAAAAGGCTCTACAAAAGATCAGTTATGTTAAAGTCCAATAAATTTGTCTTTATTAGTAAAACTTACAATAAAATTGTCTAAATTAAACTTGTGATTTTCATACTACCTATATTAAAATTTCTCATATACTCCTTATAGTTATACATTCCAATATACATTCGATACTCTCCACAAAGTGTCAAACTATCAAGGTTCCTACTGTATCACACTTGTACAAAAAACTTGTGCAGTTATCCGACTCCTCCCGATATCCGACCTAGAGTCCAACTGCCTTTCTGTGATTTCCCCGCTCCGTCGTTGCTGAGTTTGTCAAAACGTGAAACTATTCATTATCTGTAGGGAAAATTATGTAAGGATATTGTAATTTTTTTCAGTTATTTTAAATATAATTTGCATTTTTCAGCTATAAGGCATGTAGGTAAATTTTGCATTTTTCAATGTTGTATCCTAATTCATATTACTATATCTTGGCCTATCTTTAAGAGTCATTCGTAATAATGTTCTTAATATTTTTTTTATACTGATGTACAGTATTCGAAAGATGTTTCTAAATAGTTCTTAAACTGTCTTGCCTGTTATAATTTTCATTTTGCACCAATTATATATCTGTTGTAAATAAGGATTTAACAAAGTTACAAAATTAGATTAAGATTCCGAACGCACGTTTCCCGTTAAGTATGAGAAGGGAAATCTCATCTGGAAATTATCTCAAAATTTTATGAGATAAAAAAATCCCGTCTCGTATCTTGTTGAACTAGAAATCTAATCTCGTCAATCCCTAATTAACTCACATTCGATTACAAGGCCATATCGGGACAAATAACAAGAAATCGTGGGAAAATATATTGTTTATATACTTTTAAAACTATAAAATTAGATGTTTGTTTTAGAAAAAAATCCATACTATATTCTGACAAACACTTGAGTACCAGAATCTCAATGACTCCTACTCAACATTAACAAAACTCAAATCATTTAATAACGGTAAAACTATAAATAACTTTTTAGATCTTAATGTAGTGCATATATTAAGATTACTTCATTAGCTACCTCTCATTACTGTAAAACGAAATGTAACTTAAATAACCCATAGTTGAAGATTAACAATATTAAAATTAATCCTTCCCTCCTGATTGACCCAAACACAGGGACTTTAGGTTTACAACTAATTTCAGTTGGCAAACCTGCTTCCTGCAATACTCCTCTCATCCTCTTCCTTTACCCCTCAACAACAAATAACGAAAATAACCCACCAATAACCCTGATGTAGGGTGCTGCTGATAAATTGCACCTTCCAGGCAGATTGGAAAATCTGTCTGTGTGGTGCCTGTAACAGCTAGAAATTGTACCACCAAGAAGGGAATTTTCCCAGGATTTCCAGGTTAGTAGAAATTGTATACTAAAATTTTATAACACAGTTTCAGTACAGATCAGAAAATTAAAATCAAGGATTACATGATTAAAACCTAGCAGTATTAAAGTTTTGTTTTATCAAGAAAAAAAAGATGCAGCTTTAAAGCATGGAAGTAGTTATTTTAAACTTCTCTAGGTAGTGGTGATAACTCCACAAAAACCTACAGGATTGTAGTAAAATGGTGAAAGTTGATTGGTTTGCTCCACCCCAAAGGAGGTTTTTTTCTGCATTCTTACACCACTGGCATTATTCTAATCTTGCTAGTATCTAACAAAAGCCTATTGTTAGGAAGCATCATTAATTAATAGCCCAACAACAGATACTGAAGAGGTTACCAGTCATAAGACTATTAGGGGCAATCCCATGGTAACTTTGGTAACTAATCACACATCAAACGTGAATGCGTCGGCTAGCATGGTGAGGGTGTCGCGTTGTGTTTCGGTCAGCTGTGATGTCTCGCGGAGGCTGGCGACTTGTGACGCTGCTCGCAACACGGCCTCCGTCCGCTCAGGAACCGTGGACGAGACGAAGCGTGACAGGTGGTGCTGCATGGTGTCACAGTGGTACACCACGACCTCGTGCAGAGCTGACAGGTCTGACAGCTCCACCAGTGATGTCACATGACACATCGCCAGGCAGATCTGTAACAGAGGAGAAGATCTCGTGACAGGTGGTGCTGCATGGTGTCACAGTGGTACACCGCGACCTCGTGCAGAGCTGACAGGTCTGACAGCTCCACCAGTGATGTCACATGACACATCGCCAGGCAGATCTGTAACAGAGGAGAAGATCTCGTGACAGGTGGTGCTGCATGGTGTCACAGTGGTACACCACGACCTCGTGCAGAGCTGACAGGTCTGACAGCTCCACCAGTGATGTCACATGACACATCGCCAGGCAGATCTGTAACAGAGGAGAAGATCTCGTGACAGGTGGTGCTGCATGGTGTCACAATGGTACACCACGACCTCGTGCAGAGCTGACAGGTCTGACAGCTCCACCAGTGACGTCACATGACACATCGCCAGGCAGATCTGTAACAGAGGAGAAGATCTCGTGACAGGTGGTGCTGCATGGTGTCACAGTGGTACACCACGACCTCGTGCAGAGCTGACAGGTCTGACAGCTCCACCAGTGATGTCACATGACACATCGCCAGGCAGATCAGTAACAGAGGAGAAGATCTCGTGACAGGTGGTGCTGCATGGTGTCACAATGGTACACCACGACCTCGTGCAGAGCTGACAGGTCTGACAGCTTCACCAGTGACGTCACATGACACATCGCCAGGCAGATCTGTAACAGAGGAGAAGATCTCGTGACAGGTGGTGCTGCATGGTGTCACAGTGGTACACCACGACCTCGTGCAGAGCTGACAGGTCTGACAGCTCCACCAGTGACGTCACATGACACATCGCCAGGCAGATCTGTAACAGAGGAGAAGATCTCGTGACAGGTGGTGCTGCATGGTGTCACAGTGGTACACCACGACCTCGTGCAGAGCTGACAGGTCTGACAGCTCCACCAGTGATGTCACATGACACATCGCCAGGCAGATCTGTAATAGAGGAGAAGATCTCGTGACAGGTGGTGCTGCATGGTGTCACAATGGTACACCACGACCTCGTGCAGAGCTGACAGGTCTGACAGCTCCACCAGTGACGTCACATGACACATCGCGAGGCAGATCTGTATCAGAGGAGAAGATCTCGTGACAGGTGGTGATGCATGGTGTCACAGTGGTACACCACGACCTCGTGCAGAGCTGACAGGTCTGACAGCTCCACCAGAGATGTCACATGACACATCGCCAGGCAGATCTGTAACAGAGGAGAAGATCTCGTGACAGGTGGTGCTGCATGGTGTCACAGTGGTACACCACGACCTCGTGCAGAGCTGACAGGTCTGACAGCTCCACCAGTGACGTCACATGACACATCGCCAGGCAGATCTGTAACAGAGGAGAAGATCTCGTGACAGGTGGTGCTGCATGGTGTCACAATGGTACACCACGACCTCGTGCAGAGCTGACAGGTCTGACAGCTCCACCAGAGATGTCACATGACACATCGCCAGGCAGATCTGTAACAGAGGAGAAGATCTCGTGACAGGTGGTGCTGCATGGTGTCACAGTGGTACACCACGACCTCGTGCAGAGCTGACAGGTCTGACAGCTCCACCAGAGATGTCACATGACACATCGCCAGGCAGATCTGTAACAGAGGAGAAGATCTCGTGACAGGTGGTGCTGCATGGTGTCACAATGGTACACCACGACCTCGTGCAGAGCTGACAGGTCTGACAGCTCCACCAGAGATGTCACATGACACATCGCCAGGCAGATATGTTACAGAGGAGAAGATCTCGTGACAGGTGGTGCTGCATGGTGTCACAATGGTACACCACGACCTCGTGCAGAGCTGACAGGTCTGACAGCTCCACCAGAGATGTCACATGACACATCGCCAGGCAGATCTGTAACAGAGGAGAAGATCTCGTGACAGGTGGTGCTGCATGGTGTCACAGTGGTACACCACGACCTCGTGCAGAGCTGACAGGTCTGACAGCTCCACCAGTGACGTCACATGACACATCGCCAGGCAGATCTGTAACAGAGGAGAAGATCTCGTGACAGGTGGTGCTGCATGGTGTCACAGTGGTACACCACGACCTCGTGCAGAGCTGACAGGTCTGACAGCTCCACCAGAGATGTCACATGACACATCGCCAGGCAGATCTGTAACAGAGGAGAAGATCTCGTGACAGGTGGTGCTGCATGGTGTCACAGTGGTACACCACGACCTCGTGCAGAGCTGACAGGTCTGACAGCTCCACCAGAGATGTCACATGACACATCGCCAGGCAGATCTGTAACAGAGGAGAAGATCTCGTGACAGGTGGTGCTGCATGGTGTCACAGTGGTACACCACGACCTCGTGCAGAGCTGACAGGTCTGACAGCTCCACCAGTGACGTCACATGACACATCGCCAGGCAGATCTGTAACAGAGGAGAAGATCTCGTGACAGGTGGTGCTGCATGGTGTCACAGTGGTACACCACGACCTCGTGCAGAGCTGACAGGTCTGACAGCTCCACCAGTGACGTCACATGACACATCGCCAGGCAGATCTGTAACAGAGGAGAAGATCTCGTGACAGGTGGTGCTGCATAGTGTCACAGTGGTACACCACGACCTCGTGCAGAGCTGACAGGTCTGACAGCTCCACCAGTGACGTCACATGACACATCGCCAGGCAGATCTGTAACAGAGGAGAAGATCTCGTGACAGGTGGTGCTGCATGGTGTTGTAACGGGGTAAAAGTCTCGGGGGGGACAAAACCAATTCGTAGCGCGAGGGAAGCGGGTTGGGCTACGTCACAGTATGACGTCGCTGCGCTTCCCCCAGACGCCGCCAGGGGCGGTGTCGTCGTCTACCCTCTCCAAGCGGAGCCCGGCAGTTAGTTCGACCCGCGCCGTGTCTACGAGAGGTATAGCTGTTCGAAACGCTCCCGACCCCGACTCCACGAGGTACGTTGCCGCCTGGTGTCCACCGGTGGTTAATAAAATTGAGTGCCAATATCGGCCGGGAGTGACTCCAACGTATAACCCCGATAATTTAAATAAAGTAACCCCAAGAAAATTTAGTATTACGTTGTTCGATCTTGTGTAAAACTTTGTTTCAGCCAGTAGCAACAGGCCTGCCGACCACGTGCCCGCCCGGCGAGGAACAGTCGGCAGAATTAATTTTTAAGTAATTAATTAATTAGTTACTAAGCCTAGATCGTATTATCTGGTATATAATTTTCACCTAGGTATTTTCTTTGGCACGAACCGATTTTTCATCCCATTAATATTTATTAAGTTCTGTATTTAATCTAGCTCTAAGCATAAAAATTGATTGAGTCTACAGGGGATCTTAATTATCCAAATCTCCGAATAAAATCTATTTATTTCGTTTACAAAAAAATTCTCAATAGTAAATTAAACCGACAAAATTCAATCGCGTTGGTGTCAACCGCTCGATTGAAATTTGCCGCGTCCCGGTATTAAATTTCAGCTCTGATAACGCCGTCACGGGAGTTTCTTTTATTTTTATTAATAAATAGACTACGGTAATTAACGAACTCGTACGATCCCGGTGACGTCAGGCGACCCTGACCTTCTCAACAGTCGCTCGGTTATCACCACTACCGGCGTTATCAGTCAGCTGATTTTCTGTACACCGCGTCACTCGTGCGAATAAAATTATTTAGAACCGCCGACGGTATTTTTCTTCGCTATTTTCATTTGGAGCCGGGTCGCGCATTGGCATATATAAATTGGCCAACTATTATTAAATTAAATTCGTCGCTTTTCAAAATTCTAAATTCAAAATCCGTAGCGAGGGCAAAGATGAA
The DNA here is from genome assembly GCA_030545055.2 of Neoaliturus tenellus. Lineage (NCBI taxonomy): Eukaryota > Metazoa > Arthropoda > Insecta > Hemiptera > Cicadellidae > Neoaliturus > Neoaliturus tenellus. The sequence continues at coordinate 141,739,934 of CM061534.1, forward strand.
ATGATTCTTCTTTGATTTTACGAATCTGCGTTCCATTGGGACGTTCTGAGCCACAAATACTCACTACCCGATAACAATCGAACCGAACCTTGGACTACTCGGAGTAGACTGGTTATCCGTGGAAATTAATTAAGGTGTGACTTATTGTGTTGTGGTCGACTCTTAACGAAAAATTCTCCTCCACTGCAGAATAACGTCACATTTATGGCGCCCGAAAATCAGGGACGGTAAATCGGAACCTTGGCTCAGGACGTCCGTAACGTACGATAGCACTGTTGATAAAACGTGTTATCGCACTATCGTTATCAATGAACCCTTATTATCTTTACGTCATAACGAGTTACTCTCACGATGGGGCCGTGGCGATTATTTTTAAAGGTCTGGCTTAGACTATTTACGTCTTTATACGTGGCAACTCCCGACAAATCGAAACACGGGCAGTCAAAGTCGTCGGGCGACTCACGAGTGAAGGTTACGGCACCTTCAACGGCCATTCAGACGGCGACGACACGTAGCACCACGGCTGCCGTGGAACGACCACCGCGTCAGCACCGACCACCATGACGACGGCCGCACCGGCCACAACCACGGCCGGCCTCACGTTCCCCTCACTACCGGCCCACGTAACGACCCCACGCACCCCGGAAGACGACCCGCGGGTGGGATGGATTTACGGTCTGCCCAAGGAAAGCCTCCAAACGGAGATGGCTAAATTTGGCCTGCCTACCGAAGGTACGACACACGACTTAAGGAAGACTTTTGTGGATTTTTGGCGGCAGCCATTTTCTACAATTACCAAGACTTCCCCTTACGAAGGCGAGCACTCGTCGCTCGATTTCACGTCTGGCGCGACGGCGGAACCCCCATCAGAGACTCGCACGACGGTTCCACGGACCGACAATGAAACGGACAGTGTGAGGGAAATCCTTGGTTTAGCGCCCGGCACGGATTTCACCCAAGTACGCAGAGTCCTAGCTTCAGTGGTGCAAACCTTGAAGTCTAAGGAACTCCAGGATCGCGACAATCGTGTTGAAGACGCCGCTCTCGGTTATGCGGCCCCCACGAACCTCCCGTTCAGTGACTACTTCCGGGGTAGTATTCCCGGCCCCTGCAGCGACGCTTGCCGGCCCGGCCGGTGACCCACACCTGGGGATAAATCGGTTGAGCTTAGGCTACCCTACCTGTGGCCGTGCCCCACGCGACTTGCCGTCTATCTGCAACACGGTACGCAAGTGGGGATTGCGATTCGACGGACGCAAGGACCCTGTGTCTTTCCTAGAAAGACTCGAGGAACTGCTAGAGGCCTATTCTCTCGACAAACGTGAGATCCTCAAGGCACTCCCCGAGCTGCTAACCGGATCCGCACTACTTTGGTACCGGAACAGTCGTGATATGTGGTCGAACTACCAGGATTTCCGAGACCACTTCGAAATTCAGTTCTTGCCCCTTGGCTACCGCAGGAACCTAGACGACGAAATCCGGAAACGCACTCAGGGCGAACAGGAATCGTTTAGAGACTTCGTTGTAGCAATAAATACCTTGATTCGGAGGAGAGGGTCGATTTCCGCCCATGATAAACTGGAGCTTATCTACGCAAACATGCGCCCTGAGTATAAGCTGATGGTCCGTAGGCACGATTTCTTAACTCTGACAGAGCTCATTAAACGTGCTGAGGACTACGAATCCTACGTCAGGGCCAGAACCGTGTTTCGCCCTCCCCCTCCCCCATCGATCTCGCTCATACCCGAGACCGCGTACCACGGACGGAAGAAACCCGAACGGACAGACAGCGCGCTGGTTGAACAGAGCGCGATGGGAGTAACGTCGGAACGTCTAGCCACCGGGAAAATTACTGACAGGAAGACACCACCATCGAATCCTCCCAAGGTCCAAGCTAAATCCGCGCCCACCTCGAAAGGGGCGGCGCTGGAGAGCAACGGCCGAGGGGGGCAGCGATTATATTTGCTGGAATTGCGACCAGACCGGACATCTTTTCCGGAATTGCCCGAAGCCCAAAACGCTTAAATGCTTCTATTGTAAGACTGAGGGCGTCTCAACAGCACGATGCAATTGCGAGGCGGGAAACGAGTACCGGGTTCAGCGCGAGGGGGGTCGGCTGAATCCGCGCCGCGACACGCGAGGACATCCCCCGAGGAGTGGAGCGAGTTCTTACAGAAAGTAAGGGATCAACGGGACCAGCGAGTAACGTCGAACACGGGGAATGACTGTGCGGCGATCGACACGAGACCTTACGCTGAGGTGAACATTTACGGGCAGTCATTCCGAGCCTTAATTGATACGGGAGCCGCCGTTAGCCTGGTTGGCGACCGAGCCGCCAAGGTTTTGGAGGAGCAAGGTGCGAATGCAACAATTAGCAACATTGAGATAAGGATGGCGAACGGCGCTGTGTCCAGGGCTAAGTCGGAATTCAAGATAAGGGGCGAGATAAGCGGTCGAGAGGTCGAATGGGACGCGCTGCACGTGCCTGGACTGACGTGCGACCTTGTATTAGGCATTAAACAGATCAACGAATTTAATCTCGTCCGTTTCGAGCACGGCGTCAAGGAAGGCCCTGGTGTTCCAACCGGGCCGGAGACCGAGGCCAATGCCGTAAGTCGGCTATCGGATGACCAAAGCTCACAGTTAAAAGAGTTTGTGGACGCGGAACTTGCCCTATTTGCCGAGGTAGGCGGGAAAATGCCACTAATCGAGCATGTCATACGGCTGAAACCGGGTGCCGAACCCGTGAAGCAACGCCCATACCCGAGAAACCCCGCGATGCAGGAAGTTATCAAGTCGGAAGTCGAGACCATGCTTAAAGACGGAATAATCGAGCCTTCAAGTAGCCCGTGGAGCTCAAATATTGTCATGGTCAAGAAGGCAAACGGTGGCCTGAGGCCCTGTGTCGACCTGCGCCGGGTTAACGACGCGACGGTGCGTGACGCATACCCCTTGCCGAGAATCAATTTTATTTTAGAAAAACTTAAAACGGCAAAATTCATCAGCACCCTCGATTTGAAGCAAGGCTATTGGCAGGTCCCTCTGTCAAAGGAGAGCCGGCCTATTACCGCCTTCACCGTACCCGGTCTCGGACTTTTTCAGTTCACTGTGATGCCCTTTGGCTTACACTCTGCCGGAGCCACGTTTCAAAGGCTACTGGACCGAATCATCGGCCCCGAGCTCGAACCCCGGGCATTCGCGTACCTCGACGACCTTGTACTCGTGTCCAGAACGTTTGACGAACACCTTGACCTACTCAGAGACGTCTTCAAGCGACTTCGTGACGCCGGGTTACGGTTGAACCCAGATAAATGTCATTTTTGTAAGACCGAGCTGCGCTACTTGGGTCACGTCATTAACGACCGCGGGATAGGCACGGACCCAGAGAAGGTCGCTGCGATAGAGAATTTCCCCCCGCCAACAAACGTTAAGACACTCAGGAGTTTCCTGGGACTCGCGTCGTGGTATCGACGTTTCGTCCGGGACTTTGCCACGACTTCACGGCCGCTCACCCAGCTTCTCCACAAAAACCAGAAGTGGGACTGGGGAACCGACCAACAGAACGCGTTCGAGTCACTAAAGCTGAAGCTTACATCCGCGCCAATCCTAGCGTGCCCAGACTTCGAGCAGACGTTCGTCCTGCAAGTGGACGCCTCAAACGTTGGTCTAGGCGCAGCCCTTACTCAGCAACCGGAAGACGGTGAAGTGGTTATCGCTTACGCGAGTAGGCTCCTATCCGACCAAGAAAAGAATTATTCGACTACCGAAAAGGAGTGCCTAGCGCTAGTATGGGCTATTAAGAAGTTTCGTCCATACTTAGAAGGATACCACTTTGTAGCCGTGACGGACCATGTCGCGCTCAAATGGCTACTCAAACTCCCCGAGCCGTCCGGTCGATTGGCTCGCTGGATCATGGAGCTGCAACAACTCGATTTCGAGGTGCGGTACCGGAAGGGCACCCTGAACCGGGTAGCCGACGCCCTGTCCCGCCAACAAGGGGAGGTACCGACCGCGGCCGAGAGCGTGAACGTGACGTCAGTGCCGGGCGATAAGGACGCCACAGCCGATAACGGAGCGCCGGCTGATAAGGAACTCGTGCCCGATAACGACGGTGACTGGGCCACCACACTAATGACCCGCATATCCACCGACCCGGGTAAATTTCGTAATTATCGGGTCGAGGATGGGAAGTTATTCCGCGCTACAAACCCCAAGGGGGGCGGCGAGGTCCAGTGGAGGCTGTGTGTCCCCACCGAAATCCGAGCGGAAGTGCTGCGCGAGACCCATGACCTGGCGACAGCCGGTCATCTGGGGGTCAAGAAGACCATGGCACGCGTCAGGGAAAGCTATTTCTGGCCCGGGTGGCGACGTCATGTTAAGGACTATGTGCGGTCCTGTCAAAAGTGCCAGGAGTACAAAGTCCCGCAGGTTAAGCCAGCCGGCCAGATGTATTACAGGAACCCGAGAGGCCCCTGGCACGTGATTTCCGCCGACCTGATGGGACCCCTCCCTCGATCAAAGAGCGGAAATAAATTCATTATCGTGTTCCAAGATCAATTTAGCAAATGGACCGAAATGACCGCTCTTAAGTCGTCCACGGCCAAGGCAGTCGCTAAGGCGTTCCAGGAGCGAATCCTGTACCGTTACGGCGCACCGGAAGTGCTACTGACCGACAATGGCACGCAGTTTGTGTCAAAACTTTTTAAAGATCTCGCCAAAGATTGGCATATTGAGTTCCGCCAGACTGCTCCTTTCACGCCCCAATCGAACCCCGTAGAGCGTCAGAACCGCGTCATCAAGACTATGGTTGCTCAATACGTGGGTAACGACCACCGATCATGGGACACAAACCTAGGCGAATTCCAGTATGCCTTGAACACGGCCGAGCACGACTCCACCGGATTCGCTCCAGCTGTACTCGTTTTTGGCCGACAATTCCGAGACCCCAAGGCGTTGGCGGGGCCCGGAGGAAGGCTAGCGAACGCGCCGGGCGTCGACTCTTTGGAGTCGGTCCACGAGCGGCGCCGCGTACGGTTTCGTGAGCTCCACGACAAGTGTCAGTCGAACCTTCGTAAGGCTTACGCGCGTCAGGCAAAATATTATAACCTGAGACGCCGCCCCGACACCTTCCGGGCGGGAGATCAGGTAATGAGGAGAATCAGAACGCTTTCGTCAGCCGCCAACGCCGTAGTCGGTAAGCTGGCTCCAAAGTTCAGAGGTCCATGTCGGGTACTCGAGCGCGTGAGCACCAACATCTATAATGTTGAAGACCCGGGAAATAACGGCGATGTGGTGAGAGTCCACGCAAAGGACTTGAAACCCTTCGTCCGACGTGATTAGATAGTAGGCATGGTGGTGGGTAGCGGATAGCTTGTAGTTGTAGTTTTTTCGCACCCTTGCATGAGTCACTAAATGCATGTTTTTATTTCAGTATCTGCACGCTATTCCTGCCTGCTTCCCTTCGCTAAAAAGTTTACTTTTGCTTGCCACCGGCTTATTTTTTGCTTTATTTAGCTTATTTTTCTGAATTGTAATTTGATTAAATTTTTTTCCACTTGCACGACCAATTTAAGTTTTATTTTTCTTGCACGTAAAAAATTTAAATTTATTTTGATTCTCACTTGCACGTAAAATTTAATTTCTTTCTTTTCCTTCTCAATTGCACGTAATTGAATTTTTGCTTTGCACGCCAAGTTAGTTTTTGCTTGCACGCTCATTATAAATTATATTTTTTTGCACGCTTGCCTGATTAGATTTAAACTTTTTCTGCAATCATGTCGTTCCTCAGGGAATTGCTCCCCGTGTACGGTCGGGACTTTCAGTACCTCCGGCCGGAACAGCCGACAACGGGGACCACCATCGACGCATTCTTGCGGATTGTCGAGCGTCGCAGTGCACACGACGGTTTCCCCTCGGTACTTGCCCTCTCAATTGCTTTTTTCATAGAGCTTAAAGAGTCGGGTTTTGGCATAGCCCGCCGTCACCTCGAAGATGTAGATGCATTTCAGAAAGACCTCGTGTATGTACCGATCTACTCGCCCATCGAGAACGAGAGAGTAGGGCATTTGTCGCTGGTGGTCATCCGTCCAGCCGCCAGGGAGCTCTGGGCATACGACGCCGTAGACACGCCACTCGTCGTAGAGATGTCCACCATCCTGGAGGCACTCCACAAGCACGCCTCCGAGCGGGGTATCCCTTTCCGACCATCGGAATGGCGTTTCCTCCCTATGCCGCCGGAGGTCCCTCGACAAGAAGACGCAATGAGTTGCGGGATCTTCGTGTGTGCATATGCGGATATCGTCGCCCGCAACAAGGTCTTCCGTCGCCGGTTTTGCCCGACTGTGGCTCGCCGCACGATCGCCACCGTTCTCCGGCAGGGACGATTCGACGACGAGGATTTCGACTTGTTGGAGGCTGGAGATTTCCGCCTGGCCGACGGGAGGTACACAGGTGTGCGACCTCCGACGAACCCACCGCTGCCGATCGCCCTGCTGCCCTCCGCGGACATCGTCCTCGGGCCCTACACTTCACACGACCCCCTGCTGGATAAGCTCGTGGACCCGAGGGGGAATTACACATGCCGCCCTGCCTTGTTCCCCCCGTTGGTGAAAACCACGGAGGGGACCGTGCAGGCCCTGTCAAGCACCGGATCGCCCCAGCCACCGGAGCCAGCAGCCGAGGTGGACGACCCAGACGACACAGAGTCGGTGCTCTCCCTCACTACATCGGAGCTGCCAGGGATACCCCCGTCACCGTCTCCCCCGAACGTCGAGTCGGACAACGATTCGATTCTGTCCCTGGATGTGTCTGACGTGGAAGGTGAGGTGGAAGAAGGTCGAGTTGACCAGGACGAGCTTCCGGAGGAGCTTCCTGACTTCCGGGTGGTCGTCCCAAACGAGCCGCCGGTACCTTTCGACGTCCCGGAGGATCTCCGGCAACGCCTGGAGGAGCGTGGCGACCCGGAGTCATGGAACAAGAACCAGCGCCGGAACCTCCGGTGGAAGGTTTATCGGGAAGACGGGTCCTTCTTCCGGATCCGGGCCCGGAAGCTTCGAGACCTCGACCAGGTCGTTTGAATGATCAAGTTTTTATTTTATTTTCGTTAGAGAGATAATTTTATTTTAAAAAGAGTTAAATATTTTTTTTTGTTGCTATTTTCTGTTATCTTTGGTTCAACTATCATCATTTTCGGTTGGATTTTTTTTGCGAAAATTTAGTGATGTTTTGTTTTCCACAAGTTTAATTTATTTATTTCAATTTAGTCGAAGAATTTTATTTTTTTTTGCGCCTCCTTCAGAAAATTTTTATTTTTTCTTTTCTCTTCCAAGCTACGGAAAATATAAGGCTTTTTTTTTCTTTTTCGTTTCTTTTTTTTCGTAAGTAAGAGGGGGGTGTAACGGGGTAAAAGTCTCGGGGGGGACAAAACCAATTCGTAGCGCGAGGGAAGCGGGTTGGGCTACGTCACAGTATGACGTCGCTGCGCTTCCCCCAGACGCCGCCAGGGGCGGTGTCGTCGTCTACCCTCTCCAAGCGGAGCCCGGCAGTTAGTTCGACCCGCGCCATGTCTACGAGAGGTATAGCTGTTCGAAACGCTCCCGACCCCGACTCCACGAGGTACGTTGCCGCCTGGTGTCCACCGGTGGTTAATAAAATTGAGTGCCAATATCGGCCGGGAGTGACTCCAACGTATAACCCCGATAATTTAAATAAAGTAACCCCAAGAAAATTTAGTATTACGTTGTTCGATCTTGTGTAAAACTTTGTTTCAGCCAGTAGCAACAGGCCTGCCGACCACGTGCCCGCCCGGCGAGGAACAGTCGGCAGAATTAATTTTTAAGTAATTAATTAATTAGTTACTAAGCCTAGAGCGTATTATCTGGTATATAATTTTCACCTAGGTATTTTCTTTGGCACGAACCGATTTTTCATCCCATTAATATTTATTAAGTTCTGTATTTAATCTAGCTCTAAGCATAAAAATTGATTGAGTCTACAGGGGATCTTAATTATCCAAATCTCCGAATAAAATCTATTTATTTCGTTTACAAAAAAATTCTCAATAGTAAATTAAACCGACAAAATTCAATCGCGTTGGTGTCAACCGCTCGATTGAAATTTGCCGCGTCCCGGTATTAAATTTCAGCTCTGATAACGCCGTCACGGGAGTTTCTTTTATTTTTATTAATAAATAGACTACAGTAATTAACGAACTCGTACGATCCCGGTGACGTCAGGCGACCCTGACCTTCTCAACAGTCGCTCGGTTATCACCACTACCGGCGTTATCAGTCAGCTGATTTTCTGTACACCGCGTCACTCGTGCGAATAAAATGATTTAGAACCGCCGACGGTATTTTTCTTCGCTATTTTCATTTGGAGCCGGGTCGCGCATTGGCATATATAAATTGGCCAACTATTATTAAATTAAATTCGTCGCTTTTCAAAATTCTAAATTCAAAATCCGTAGCGAGGGCAAAGATGAAATGATTCTTCTTTGATTTTACGAATCTGCGTTCCATTGGGACGTTCTGAGCCACAAATACTCGCTACCCGATAACAATCGAACCGAACCTTGGACTACTCGGAGTAGACTGGTTATCCGTGGAAATTAATTAAGGTGTGACTTATTGTGTTGTGGTCGACTCTTAACGAAAAATTCTCCTCCACTGCAGAATAACGTCACAGTGTCACAGTGGTACACCACGACCTCGTGCAGAGCTGACAGGTCTGACAGCTCCACCAGTGACGTCACATGACACATCACCAGGCAGATCTGTAACAGAGGAGAAGATCTCGTGACAGGTGGTGCTGCATGGTGTCACAATGGTACACCACGACCTCGTGCAGAGCTGACAGGTCTGACAGCTCCACCAGTGATGTCACATGACACATCGCCAGGCAGATCTGTAACAAAGGGAAACAAACAGTTAATAAATCAGCAGTGCAAATCCATTCTGACTGAGGTACTACCATAAATGATGAACATGTAGGACATCTCATGAACCAAACACCAGTACTCTATTTGTGATAGTATTTTGTATTATCGTTTTTATATATCTTTGAGCTTCTAGGTAACCGATACAAAGGTCTCCTTTCATAGTTGGAAATAACGTATGGAATAACATTTTCAATTTAGTACAAAATTGTAAGAAATTTTATCTTAAAACTTCATTGCATTTCATTGCTCTAAATAAAGTTTTTCGTTATAGTTGGGTTTTTATATAGCACCAAAATTGAATACTCCTGAAAAGAAATCAAACAAACCTGCTCCAGTAGACCATCTTGATGTTTGACCTCTTTGAAGTCTGTGAGGTTAAATGCGTTGTCTAGACCTGCCAGAAGAGCCCGCCACACAGCCAGGTAGTGTGTGCCGTAGCGTGCACGTGAAGGCACACAACTCAGCGCGACACATGCGTTCATGCGCACCTTGAAGTTAGAGCTCCTTGTCAGCACAGAGCATAGCGCGGTGAGAACTGTATCCTGGAAATGATCAGTTATCTGAATTCTAAGACTTCTCAATGATTAAAACAGATACAGTATTGTTAACAATATAATACATTGTGGATAAAAGTCAGATAAATGCATGTTAAAAACCTATTTGGAATTCAATGGGTCTACAGCTTAGTTAATACATTTAAACAAAATTCGATTTTGTAAACTATGTGTAGATAAAATGGTTATAATTTAGTTGAATCTAGTTCTTGTTTTCCTATAACAGATTGTGCTAGAAAAATCTATCTTCTTATTTCTATAAGGGTTTCGTCTGTTACGTCCCTTTTTCTCTCGACCTACTGAACCAATTTTTAAGATTGAGGTGTCATTTTAAAGCTTCGGTTATACCGCAGTGACGAATCGTAATTAAAAAGGTCATATTGTTTCGGGCTTCGCCCCCCTCGCCTTTGATTTATTTGTAGAGGGCGCTTTAAAATGTTGACCAACTTTTATTGCAAGCTCTTTAATGTAAATTGTAATTTAACAGCTGATTACCTTCAGATTAGTTTTAAAAGCCAAATAGTAAACAAAAAAGATCTCTGGCACTTCATAATCAACATTCACGTACTATAGGTGAGTTTCACTCATACAGAATCATAAAATGCGCAATTTGCGCATGGGCCACCTCGTAATTGTCTTATTTTAGAATTTGAAGCTCGTTTAATAAGAGTTTCTAGGTTGAGGTGTGCCTTCCTTTTGAAATTAAAAATTTACTTTTTATAAAATTCAAAAGTTTTTTATGTAGCAGAGTCTCACTATTCACAAATAACATTCTGTTGGGAAAATGCTGAGCTTTTTTTCTTCACTTAAGAACATAGGAAATCCTGTTTAGATGATTATTCAGAAGTAGTAAACGTGTTGCTCAAAATCAAGCAATTTAATTTACTATCCCATGTAATTGCTAAAATTATTATATTTAGTTTTAAATCAATAACACCCTGCCAATCCAATATTGTGATTATCGGTACCTGATCACCAAAAAATACACTTATATACAGCTGTACCTTAACAGTTGTTTAAAAAAACTAAACCCAAGCCCGATGTTATTCAATTAGGAAAATGTCAAATTCTAATAATGTATAGTTCCTTTATTTTAAGTCCGATTCTCACACATTTTTTTCATAAAAAAACTACAGATCAAGCCCTATCCAACGGCACTAGAAACTTGGAAATCGGTTGAAAATTGTAGGAGGAGTTCTTCTAATAAAAAAAACCCCTTAGCATATTAAATTAGTATAGATTTATGGTAATTAGAAACAATTATGTCATTACTGCGGTAGGTTTGCTTTCGTTCAATTGTCATTTACAAGTTTAATTACAATAATATTCTCTTGTTAGTTGCCCCCACTTAACGCTGTTTTGTAACTAGCAATCGCTGATCCGAGGATCGACCATGAATACCGATACTTTCACATCCTAATTTAGTGAACAGAGAGAGTAAACAAGTCTTGTTTCTTGCGTTATTCGCAAACTTAGTCTATTCAAAGATCACGCTAACCGAACGGGGTTTCATCCCAATTGGTTTATATTAGCAGGACTCTGTGTAAAAATTTAATACAATTGAAAACCATAAAAATTAAAGGATATATAGATCAGAGTCTTCACAAACATAAATTGAGATGAATATGTCTCCAAATACAATTCCACTTTAGACTTTATTTGTTGGAAACCCATGGGATTATGAACTTTCTAATGTAATTAAATCGCACGACTAACATATCACCCTGCATTGATCACCCAAACCATGTTTTTACAATGATATTATTTGGACTGTAGGTAATTACAAACAATATCATGTGAGCAAAATAAATGTTTCAATGCAAGTGCACTTTGAGTTTTTACTAGTTATTAAAACAACACAACACTTAAAGGGAGGTATCATTTCATAACGGATAGTAGGTAAGGAAAATGATCATTCCTAAAAGAATCAGGACAGTGGGTAAAAGATAAAAATAAAAGTTTCTAACTATGACAGAATAAGAATTTTCCTGTAAAAATAAATCTTTTCACTTAATTACTTCACCTCAAACCTGATGTATACTCAAAATCACTGTATAAAAAATAAACTGTTTAGTGAGGTTAGAAATAATTATTCTAAAAAATGCAGAGAAAATTAACTGAGTAAATGTGTAATTAGGCCTACCTGCCAGTCACTTGAAGCTTCATGAATTGCTTCATTTTTCAACATGCTTCCGAGAGCGTAGCAGGCATTCCAGCTGACCTGAGACACAGTGAAAATCACAGGTAAGAGAGTGGTGACAGTCTCAAGGCGTGATTTTTATTTTATCTTATGTTATACTTTAAAACAAGTACTGTTTGTACATAATTTTTTTACCCATCCTCGGATTTTTTTTTTTTTTTTTTTTTTTTTTTAGTTTCCGCCATGGGGTTTTTACAGCCAAGAGGATTCCTAGTCCTATGAACTTGAAAAATACGGTTTCCATCCAACAAATAGACCAATATCCCTTCAAAATGCCCTATCCAGTAGAACCTCGATAGTTTGACACTTTGTGGACTTAGGGAGTGTCGAACTATCATAACGTTACACTATTGGGAGTATATGGGAAATTTGAACAGTGAGTATAAAAATCATGAGTTTAATTTAGGAGAAACTATACTTCAATGAACACTAACTTTATTGAACTTTAACAAAACCGAAACATTCAAATCACTTGCTACTTTGTTTACATTTTTACCTTTGTCAGTCTCCAACAAAGACACTATCGTTCGTTACTGACATATTAAATTGTCATATTAAATTGTGTTGAACTATAAGGAGTGTCGAACTATCGAGAGTCGAACTATAAAGGTTCTACTGTATATACTTGTGGACTTTTTTGAAGTTAATCAAATTGAAAAAAAATCAGCTGGCAACTTTAGAAATAAACCAACGTTTAAAGCCACTTACATCAATCTATGGTTCATTGCATCTAAACCAGAAAACAACACCCTTTGGCCTGTCGAGTGAGCAAAGCAAACAAGCTTGTCTTGGGGGCGAGTAAGCGGAGGGAACAAGCTCATTTTATAAGTTTACACACATATACTTGGTCCCCCGGAATTATGTTTTTAAAACTTAATTAAGATACATAAATTGTACTTTTTCCGATAATTTATATAAAATAGTGGTCTTCTAACTGAAACTTTCAGCTGCTATGATAAATAAAAGAAATGTTGTCATGTTTTTTATCCATGTTGTTAAACTTAAATACTTAAATGACATTAAATTTATTCCCAGTTGGATATCAAATTAAAAAAATCAGGATGGACAAACGATTTAAAACAAATGCTTATTCTATGGAAGTAAAACTAAATAACAGTCAACTCAATCAAAACTATTTTGTAAATGCACAATCAATATAAAAAGTAAAGAGTCTACATGGGCGGCTGTGCGTAGACTAGTTGCTGAGTGAGTTGTAATACGAGGGCTATTCAGAAAGTAAGGAACGTTTCCGTCTTACGCCGCTAGGCGTGCACGTATCGCCTATATTAGGGTATGAGAGCACTTGGGGCCTCAGTGGCTATCCAGCCGTGACGCTAGGAGCATCGTCCCGCTGCCAGTTTTCTTTATTTTTAAATTCAAAATGGCCGCTCCTATAAAAAGTCCCGCCAGTTGCGAAGTACGGTCTGTAACACGGTTTTTGTTGGCAAAAAACTTAAAACCGATAGAGATTTATCGATTTTTATTCTTTCACTTTCAACACAGCAAAGTCCGTGAAACTTGAGGAAAAGATAACGAAAGCTCCGTTATGGTGGAGCAGCGGTTTTCACGGATCTTCTCGTCAACTTTAGTGACCAGTTCGTCAATCGTCAGTCACAATGCTCGGTCGTCTACTCTACTGCTCATCAAGAACATTGGTTTAGTAATTTGCAAATGGAATAATACACAACTTACGCACAGAACTTTCATTCAATACATTATTCCAATAAACCTCGCGCACTTTTCAATAAATCTTTATCGGTTTTAAGTTTTTTTCAAACAAAAACCGTGTTACTGATCGCACTTCCCAATTGGCAGGATTTTAGCGAATTTCCCTATAGGGAATACGCTATTATAGTAGTAGTCACGGTAAGACCTAAGCCCGGGACCATGAAACTTTTTCGTTTTGAGGTCCCTAGAAGCCAAAAACACCGTTCGTTCAAATTGATGGGCTAAAAACATCTTTGAAAAAGAAACAAGAAATGAGTAGAGTAACTAAAAGTTCAACAGATCCTTTGTTCATTAGTTATTATAAAAGTTATGTCAAGTTATTGCGGAAATTAATTCTAGTCTCAAAAAAAAGGTGTAATGATGAATATGTCTTGAAGTCTCAAAATAAGCCAAAAGCTGCGTGGAATATTGTAAAAAATGAAACTGGTAGGAAAAAGAAAAATAGGGACACAGAGTTTTTGCTTATCAATAATGAAAAGATTAGTGATAAAAAGTCAATGGCAGAACACTTTAATACATTTTTCACTGAGGAGCCTGCATCTCTAGCTCCGGTACCCTGTAGAGCGGATTCCGCGAGGAGACTGAGTTCCTTCTCAACACAGGTGGTATCTTCTATGTTTCTAAACCCAACCAGCGAAGCGGAGGTGTTTAATGTCATCTGTTCATTAAAATGCAAGAACTCGTGTGGATGGGACGGTATCTCTCCAAATATTCTAAAGTTTTGTGGCCATCAGTTGGCTCATCCTATTGCTAGTCTAATAAATCAGTCCCTAGAACAAGGAAAGTTTCCATCAAAACTTAAATACGCCAGTATTTATCCCCTTCACAAAAAAAATGACATCCACCTGCTAAATAACTATCGGCCTGTTGCTTTGGTGCCAACATTATCAAAGATCTTTGAAAAAATTGTCCTTAGCCGCCTTTCCAATCACATGTCAGAGTTCCATATCATAAATAATCATCAATTTGGTTTCCAAAAAGGGAAGTCTGCTCTTTTAGCACTCTACGACTTCACGAACAAAATATTGCAATCCTTGGATGAATCACAGAAAACGCTGGGAGTCTTCTGCGACTTATCCAAGGCGTTCGATTGCGTAGACCATTCGATCCTCTTGGATAAACTTTCCCATTACGGCGTTAGAGGCATTGCTTTGCAGTGGTTCCATTCCTTCCTGACTGACCGTTTTCAAAGAGTCAGTTTGAATGGTTCTTCAGGTAAATCCTCATCGTCCTATAAGCTTTCTCAGCGAGGTGTTCCCCAAGGATGTATTCTCTCTCCTGTTTTATTCTTAATGTATATTAATGATCTTCATTATGAAGGAGAGGATTGTCACATAAATTTATTCTCTGATGATGTAGCGCTCTTAATCAAGGCTCCGAATGATACCAGCTTAGACAACACCATCAACTCAGTTATCAAAAAGTTGATCAGTTGGTTTGAATGCAATGGTCTTCTTCTCAACCAAGAAAAAACGCAATGCATCAACTTTAGTCTTTTTGATTCAGCTCAAACGAGTCAAAGTGGCCTTGCATCCCAGCTGATGAGCCTCTCTTTATCCACTAAATTCCTTGGCGTCACTTTTGATACCTCCATTAAACGGCACTGTCACATGCAAAACATCGTAAAACCATAGATTAAGCATGCTTAATCTATGGTAAAACGTATCAGTTCTGCTTTGTTTGCCATCCGCATTCTTAGATCAACTTGTAGCAAGGAAGTTCTCATTGACGTCTATCGTGGATATTGCGAGAGTATTTTGCGGTATTTGGGATAGTTCATTAGATCTTGAAAAATTACTCAAGCTTCAGAAAAAGATTTTGAGGCTAATTTTTGGTCTCTGCCCTCGCCATTCCTGTAAGGAAGTGTTTAAAGAGGCCGGCATTCTTACAGTGCATTCACTGTATATTCAACAGGTCCTCATTCTGACCTTTGTTAACAAAGATCAATTAATTCCTTTGGGGCATTTTCATGACCACCGAACGAGGAATGGCAACATCCTCTGTTATCCAAGACACAGGACTGCGGCCTTCGAGAGGAGCCCGTTCTACAGGGGAATCACGTTTTTTAATAAATTGCCTCTGGTGATGAGATCTGAAAGCTCTCTTTCCCTGTTTAAGAGAAAATTAAAAAGTTTCCTTGCATGTAATGCTTTTCACTCCGTAGCTGAGTTTTTGAGTTTGTAATTTGTAGTCAGGGCAAGTTTGTAATGAGGTAGTATATATATATATATATATATATATATATATATATATATATATACATATATATACATCTCTATATATAAATGCGAAATTCCGATCAACGCACAGCCCAAACCTTAGCACCTAGAAGCATGAGATTTTGCATACTTATTCCTCTTATAGCGTAGGCAGACAATAAGAAGCGATTTTACAAAATTCCCAATGGGCTCCGCCCCACAGAAGGTCAAAGCTAGCATGGAGTTCGTATAGAAAGAATAATTTGTTTGGGATTTTTGTTTACATTATCACAGATGAGGACTATTTGAAATTTCAGTAGTTGTCTGCAATTTATTTAATCATCAGCTGTTAGAACAAAAGGTTACTAAGGTTATTTTCGGACCATATAAACATCATAGTTGTGTGTCAGTGAAATTAACCTAATTTATTGTGGCATTTAAGTTTTATAAACTTCTAACAAATGTGTGATTAGTATTGAAGAAAGTAGAATTGACCTTAGTATTTATTGTATTTTAATTTTTAAGAATTTACGAAATCTTAGGAACTACCAAATGAATTCACTTGAAACTTTGAAAACATGTTTGTCTTGCCTCTTAGGTGCTCACTAATAAATGATTTTGCAAAATTTCTTCTGGGCTCTGCCCCACAGGCCTTCAAAATTACAATATAATGCTATCGACATGACCAAACTTAAATACTAATCAAGAAACCTGTGGAGTTGAAATTTCTTTGATAATAGTTGCTCAATGAAAAAAGTATGTTTTGTACATATCTATTAGGGCTCCGCCCTACATAAGTTCACAATTTGTATATAGCCTACGAGTTGAAATTTTACATGGACGATTCTCTTTCCTCATAAATACTCACTAAAAAACTGTTTTACAAATATAGTTTTTGAAGAAATTTTGGGATCCGCCCCACTGAACTTCAAAATTACTTTAGGGCCTCCGGTGTTGAAATTTGACATGGACTTTCCTCTTTGCTCATAGGTACTCACTAAGAAACGGTTTTCCATAAACATTGTTTTTTTTCTAATTTAGGGCTCCGCTCCATAGAAATTACCCTATGGCCCATGCGGTTGACATTTGACATGGACGTTCCTCTTCTTCTCATAGGTGCACAATAAGAAATCATTTTGCAAATTTTCTGTAGGGTTCATCCCCACGGAAACTAAAACTTGCTATAGATCCTAAGGGGTTTTAATTTAATGTGGATTTTTTGTTTTGGTAATATGTACTCACTAATAAATGGTTTTGTAAATATAGTTTTTTAAGTACTTTAGGGCTCCACCCCACATGACTTCAAAACTAATTCGCCCTGAATTACTGGGTTGAAATTTGACATTGAAGTTCCTTTTTGCTCATAGGTGTTCAAAATGAAACGATTTCGCAAATTTCCTTTAGGACTCCTTTCCACAAATCCTCAAAATTACCATAGATCATACGGGGTTGATATTTGAAGTTTTTGTTCCGGTTTACTAATAGGTGTTCACTAAGAAACAGCTTTGCAAATATAGTTTTTTATGTTCTTTAGGACTCCGCTCGAGATGACTTCAAAATGACTATAGGGTTTACGGGGTCGAAATTTGACATGGCCATTCCTATTTGCTCATAGGTTCTTATTAAGAAAAGGTTTTGCAAAATTCCTTCAGAGCTCTTCTCACACTAATTCATTGTTTGAATGTTCTTAAGGAAGAAGTTTTCGTTACTCTATTTTATTACCTATAAAATTAATCAAATTACACGGGCGAAGCCGTGACGGGCAACAGCTAGTTGTATATATACACAAATATATATATATGTGTGTGTGTGTCCGTCAACACAATAACTTTTGAACGGAACCTCCGATTCTGATGAAATTTGGTACAGGGGTGTAAGCTAGTGTCTACTAGGTTGAGTTCACGAACCAGAATGATCGGACCATGGGAACGGGGTTTTATAAGGTTTCAAAAGGGTTAAAAATGGGTTTTTGGCTTTTTTACTTTTATTTAGAAAATTCAACAATTTTAACTTAAACCATTTACAAGAGCTTAAAAAAACAAACAATCTAGTATTTTGAATTTTTTACCTAGCTTAATTGCTTGTGGAGAAAATCTAAAAAGTATGTTTTCCATGTTATTTTTATAAGAAATTAACAAAACCTTCTATCTTGCTTATTTATTGACATATCTTGATGAAATTTAGTATGTACCTTCATTATTAAGCGTTTAACTTATATTTGCTATGAAAACCCATATGGCGGCAAACCTAGGTACTCACCCCTATAGGGTTTATGGGGAAAATAAAAAGAACACCATAGCCTTATGAAATTTGGTATGTACAATCACTAGGTAGGGTTTAATTTATATTTACCAACAAAACCCATATGGTGGCAAACCTACATACTCTCATCCCCATGAATTTTATGGGGAAATAGAAAATATACCAAAATTCCATTGTAAATTCGCTGAGTACGCAGGTCTGCTGTGACGGGGGTATTTTACAGTAGCGGCTATTTTGAATTTAAAAATAAATAAAACTGGCAGCGCGACGATGCTCCAAGTGCCACGGCTGGATAGCCAATGAGGACCCGAGCGCTCTCATACCCTAATATAGGCGATAGGCACGTGCCTAACAGCGTAAGACGAAAACGTTCCTTACTTTCTGAAAAGCCCTCGTAACTGTGGGCAATGTTTGTTTAATCTATATATTAATATGCAAGCATGTTTCATTTCCTCCTTTTTTCTCAGCTTGTGTTTATCGTAGGATAAATCCGCGCACACCGTTAGAAAGGTATAGTCCTGTAGATGAGCAGAATCACATTCTAATTCACATAGGACTTCAGGGCTACGGCCCACAGGCTTTCAAAGTTCCAATGTTAATCTTATGGGGAAAGGAAAATTGGATGAATCATAAGACAGCTGTTGTAAAAAAATTGCTAGAAAATTAGGAAAAACAGATGTTTTAGTTCTAAAATGTTTTTAAGCTTCTTGGGTCCAGATCAACTGAAATTTTGATCGAATTTCGATCTGGAGGCGATCTCTAGTTAAGATTAATGTACAAAGGATAAAACATACAAGGGATTAATATTACCATTAAAGAAATATTGTTGAAAAACCAATTGAAAAATTTTATTTTGAGCTTGGAATAAGTTGAGGATACGATAAAGTGCAAAAAGTAATTGATTATTAATTCATTGTTGTTGAGGGGGGAGGGATGGGTCCGTGTGTCCCAGGTGTGTGGGGGTCAACAGTCAGGCCAGGCCCAGGGCGATAACAGACCATCGGTTTGCTCAGAACCAAGGGAAACAAGCCATTCTACGACACTTGTTTTAAAAGTATGAAGTGACGGCTGATTAAAAATCTCGGTTTTCCTGTACCTCTGACAAATTACGATAGACTATTTGATAAATATAAAATGAATTTGTTCGAGAGAAAGTTTTGGTTGATTGAGAAAAAATAATAGGTCTGCCTACATTTCTTGAGGAACGAGTTCCATACAAATGCGTAGGTTTTACAAAAAGAACATCAAAATATTTTTACATATGGACAGAGATGAAATAAAGAAACAATTGTCTAACTTGTTAAAACACCTATATCTGCGGAAAGACCATCTGTGGGATACCTTTCACAGTTTTTTAAAGCAATCTTAAAAATAGACTTTTGAATGACAAAAAGTTTATCAAGAACGGCTTTAAGTGCGCCACCAAATGCAATGATTACCTGTCTAAAAGCGTAAACGTATTTCCGTAGTTCATTCTTAAGAAAGTAAATATGTTCAAACCATTTCATATTTGAATCAAAAACAACTCCCAAATATTTGTATGACAAAACTTTTTTGATTTTTTGCAAAAGCAAGAGTTGCCAAAATGATTACCACAGAAATGAATTACAAGATTGCCAAGCTAATAGTTTGCGATTTTCTGTAATGAAATCAGCCTAAGCTTTGTCTTTGAAACATTAAGTGATAATATATTTTGGTAAAACCATTTTTTAAGCAACAACAAGTTTGTATTTTTTTAACATACTTTTTTTTACCTCCGCCCAGGTATTTCCAGTTACAAAAATGAGTATCGTCTGCAAACGAAGTTAATTTTCCATTGGTGTGGAGTTTCGAAATATTATTTATGTTAATTAATTAGAAAGTGGGCAGGGCCACGTGTCAAACCTTGGAACACACCATAACCAATCGGTAAAATTTCACTTAAAATCCAACCCGTTGAGACAGTCTGCAGTCTCTCAGAGAGATAGCTGCCACACCAAGCGAGAGCGCTGCCACCCACCCCAATAAGAAGGTTTCTATTCACTGAGTCAAAAGTTTCTTTAAATCCAAAAAAATTAGCATTGAACATTTATAGACGAATAGCGCCATTTATGTCCTTATTAATGTCGAAAAGAGCATCTGATATAATATATTTGGCATTTCTGAACCCATCGTGAGATTCACAAATAATATGAATTGTTGGAGGAAAGAAACAAGTTGGTCTTTAACAATTTTCTCTATGGTCTTGGCAACTACACTTAACAGGGAAATCGGTCGAAAATTATTCATGTCTGTGAATTAGTTTGATTTAAACACGGGAATAATTTTTGCTGATTTTAACCCGTCTAGGAAAGTCCCCAGGAATAGGGTGAGATTCTTAATGGTGAAGAGGAAAGGAAACAAAATGGATGTTATCCCTCAGGACCAAGGCTGAAATGCCATCATACCCAGGCACAGGCCCGCCGTCTAGACCCCGGACGTAACATACAATGTTGTGTTCTGTAACAGGAGTAAAATTGAAGATAGAATCAAGTGAGTATTCTGCATTGTTCATAACTGGAGCCCCTCCAGAATTAATTTAACTTACTTTTAATTACAGATAACTTTAGTGAAAAAATTATTAAATTCATTTGAAATCTGAATTTTTATGATATTAAGTAATTTTAAAACAATTTGAAACTAAAGAATTAAGTATGAACCCAGAACTGTTCAAATGATTTGAATTATGCTGTGTAGCATATTTTTACCTTTAGTTATGTGTCTAAGGGGCAAGAACATATAAAATTAAAATATGTACCTCACCTTCATGCTCTGATTTGATGTTGCATTCTTTGCCAAAATCTCAGCAGCTTGTAAAGGCACCTCTTTATACTCAGGTATTGAAAAATGCTTCTCCTTCAGAAGGCCCAATAAATTGCCCAAAGCTCTCATGCCATTTGCTCTCACCTATTAAACAATGCAAAATTCACAAATATTTTATTTGTTTCAATGGACGCATGCTTCTTTCATGATATACATATAAATTTATCGCATGGCTCATTTATACAGCCACTAAGTTTTAAGAACAATAAAATCAAATCTACGGTGCAGAGCACCTGAGTTATAATATGTAAAAACTAAACTCTAAAATACAATGTTTTATCCCTATTTATAGAGATAAATCCAGGGCCCTGAGCCGTTAATGCCCACCTTCACTTACACTATGCAGACCGATGAACCCTTCGGGAAAATAATCAGTGGGCAATCTGTGACTATGTGATCCATAGCCTGGTACTCCGCTCCACAGCCGCATGACTAGTCTTCTGTCATTCCCATAGAACTCTATAAATACACCTGGAATGTTCACACCGTTGTCAGAACCCGCATCCTGGGGGGAAAAGGGCAGGCAAGAACAACCAAATGACTAATTCTGGCAGTGCGCACGCTTTCATTCGCGCTTGTCCCTCACACTTATAAAAAATAACAATAATGAAACTTATATATTTGTAATCTGCATGAAGTACTGATTCCAATGGTAAACAAATATTTGAATTTTTTATTAGAAAAGTATAATAATTATTAAAACAAATACTTTTGAATACGTGATATCAAAAAGTTACTAAGCGAGAAAATTTTTATTTTTGGGCTAAAACAAACTTTCAGCGGCAAAGTTTCAGATTATGAGTTGATCTAAAATTCTTAAATTTAACATTTTTACCTAACAGTTTTAGTTTCAGATATAGTCGAGCACAAAGCGAGCGTTAAATGTCATCGACGCGCTGCCGCATTAGTGGCATTGCGACACGTCGGTCAACTCAAAATCATCTAATCTAATAATGCCTCTTCAGTGTAAGGCAACTTGAATTGTGGATTGTTTATTTTTAAAGGTATTTTTCTAAAGTTGTTTGTACTATCCACACATAAGTTCTTTGTTAGAAAATTTGTAACTTATGTAAAATAAACTAATTAAAATTTAATAGCTAAATCTACAGTTACCTATATACTAACAAACAGTTGAAATAAAGGTGATAGGGATTTGAAAATATTAATACATTTAAAAATTTTAAACTTAATAGTGAAAAGAAATGTTGCTCACTCTTATGTTACCATAAGTGCAGTTGAATGCTGAACACGACATCACCACAATGTAATAACTATCCTACTAAAAGTATTAACAATCAATTTAAAATTCACATCATAAACTTAAACTGTACGTCATGAAACGTCCACTCGATATGACGGTTATGAGAGAAATGAGGAGGAATAAAAATATTCCATATGTGAGAACAATTGGGGTAATCAAACGGAAGTGATAATCTGGGCATCGCGCAGCACAGACCGAGAAGATTTTCCGAAATCTTCAGCGTCGCTCCACATTTATCTTTATGCCTGTTTAAAAAAAAAAACCATTCAATTTTAAAAAAAATGTTACATGTAAAGATTTTAATTAACTTTATTATCTACAACTTTGTCGCTTGAAGTTTTTCCTGACCGATAAATAAAAATTATTTAAGCTCAGTAACCTTTTCATGTTATAGTTGTGTATTGACATTAGTTTTTATTTAATAACTTTCACTAGTTAAATATAATGACCAAGCTATTTAGATCGTTATAACCAGCAATTTTTTTTCTTTAAAATCGTATGTGTTTCAATGAATTTGAGTTGTTAGCGACCGGTAAAGAAGCGTGTAAGTGGGCGCGCTCACAAAAGCTTTGGCTGCTCATTTTGCATTTTTGTCAGCCATTCAGAACACAGGTTGTGGTTTTTTGGTTCGAGTTTTGCCTAGCGTGAGCATTCCAGGTGTATATATAGGGTTCTATGGTTATTATCCATTTGAATTTCCTGTGATTGCATCTTCCTACTCCAGGTCAGAAACGATCAAGTACAGTACACTGCTTCCGGGGAAGATCCATTCCACCTACTGCTAAGGTTAGGTCATCTATCATAAAGCATTTCCAACCTTGACAAGAGTCCCAGGAGGGAAGTCCAGTCGCTGTGGACGCAAAGGTTTGTGCCCATCGACTAGGGGGCTATCCGTAGTAATGGTTTTCGGAACCTCAATCGGTCTGTCACTTGGAATATATAATCATGGATGGGCAACTACGGAGCAGATAAGATCTTGACATGCTCCCTAATTAGTGCATCCTTTAGTCTTAATTTAGGAGGAGCAATATTACACAGAACCAGGAGCCAGGGTTGTGGAGTTGCCATGAGTGTATCACTAATAGTTCTCATGGCCCTATTTAGCTGAACATCTCTCTCGAACATGCACATTATTTAACATGGGAGCGCAGTACTCAGCAGTTGAGTAAATCAAGGTCAGAGCAGTAGCTTGCAGAACTTCTGCGTTAGCTCTTGATGTGGAGCCGGCAAGTTAATGGAAAACGTTAGTCCTGGTTCTCATCTTAGCTGCCGTCTTTTGTAAGTAGCTTTTGAACATGAGACACCAATCTAAAGTGACTCCCAGATACTGTGGGTGGTCATTATGATTCAGCTCAACATCGTCAAATCCGATTTTAAGCTTTTGGTTGGCCAGTTTACAGCTCAGGTGGAAGCAAGAGACTGGTTTTAGTTGGGTTTGGATTTGGCTTCCGGGCTTTAAAGTATTCACCAAGGGTCATTGTATGTTGTGGGGTGAGATCAATTGTTAGTGTTTGCTCAGCTTGTCAAAAATGCTGGTGCTGATATGGCAATGCAATATCATCTGCACAAATAAACTTTAAAGAACGAGTGACAGGAATGTTGGCAGTATACACATTAAAGAGCAGTGGGCGAGCACAGAGTCCTGTGGCAGGCCATCCTTTAGTTGCCTAAAAGTACTTTCCTTGTGTTTCAAATATACATTTATCATCCTATTGGAGAGCATCAGATTGAGGAGACGCAAAGAAGGGCAAGGAATCAGGTTATAAAATTTTATTAGAAGGCCTGTCCTCCAGACAGTGTCATAAACTACAGTCAGATCTAAGAATTCCACAGAGGTTTTCAGTCTTTTCTCAAACCCATATTCAATGAAAGACGTAAGAGCTAGAACCTGGTCACAACAGTTGTGCTCAGGCCTAAATCCAGCTTGTTCAACAGGGATGCTGGCATTGAGAACAGGGACGATTCCTTTGTAATTGAATGTCTTGAGCAGCTTATAGCAAATACTTAGAAAAGCTGTAGGGTATAACTTTCAGGCCGTTTTTAACATTTTCAGGGCTTTAAGATAGCTACAGTATTATTTTGGATTTCCAAAATATCCCAGGCATGTCGCCGGTTTCCAAAATGGTGTAAAAAACATCAAGAAGCCACTGTCTAGCCTTGTTACCCGAGTGTTTTATGAACTCCGGAAAATGTCATCCAAGCCTGCTGCTTTGCCAATTGGCATCACGATAATCGCCGATTCCATCTCATTGTGAGTGAAAGGTGTAGAGATTTATAATGATGACTGACGATTCTCCTTATTCTCTTTCATGATTATAAAAGCATTAAACATGTAGTCGCCTACTGAAAAAATAGAGTAGTTAACCCTTTTAAGGCCGACGACCATGATAGGCCCTCTTGGTTAACGGCCAGGTTTTTAACTTCCATGGTTACCTTGAAGGCCAATGTGTTTTTCACTTAGCGAGCATAGTTTTATTTAAATATTCATAACTCCTTTATATATTATCATAAAGCAATAATTTTTTTTTTTACTTTTCTCCATTAAATTATCTTGAAAAATATATATGTGTTTATGTATTTTATAAATCTACTGCAATTAAAAAATATTACATATACATAAATATATTTATAACATTTATAAAAAAAACTATATTTTTTATTATTAAAAATATTCAACCTTAAGATTTTTCTTTTTAGTACATAAATTCAGAAAGTAAAACAAATTATTAGCGAAATTAAAATTTTTTAAGGACCTAGCCTACCATGGTAAATTATTAGCAAACAAATCTTAGCCTAAGTCATCCATGTCAACAAATCTTACATCACTCACAACTATGTCATTTACAATTATTTTCGCTTGCAGGTGATTTTTCCGATTTCTTTTGCTTATATTGCTGGAAAACACACTCAAAAGAAATTTATTAAATCATTATTTTGTTTTTTCAAACTGATAAAAACATCACATAACCAATAAAACACGACGATAATACAACAATAACACTTACCGCTCTATAGCAACGAACCAGGTGACAAACGTCATTATAATGTGCAAAAATGTGAAATTTTGCATGGAAAATAGCCGAGCCTATCTTAGCCTTAACTCAATGCTGGATCATAGCTACTATACAAGAAATTTTTTTATTTTATTTTATTTTTTTCATTTTGGGTGTTTCTACGCCAGTGGCATTTTTTAACGTTTTGACGGGGAACGGTCCAAACCCCAGTCTTGTTACTATCTAACATCGACCAGTTGTTAGAAAGCATCATTAATTAATAGCCCAATGACAAATGGCAACTGGGTCCGGTATCGAACCATTAAAAAGCTACAAACTTTTCTCAGGATCGAACCGGCAACCTTTGGATTCAAAGGCGAGCACTATAACCACTCAGCTACCCAGCCAGTTATTATGGAATGTATCTCAACAAAGAAGGTAAAGATGTTCTGTGTAATTTAATAATAGCCTATCTGACTTCACTAGAAAAACTAATAATAGCAAAAAACTGAAAGGAATCACTCGGACAGGAAAAAACTTAGGTAATAACTCATTCTTAAATAGTCTGACATGCAAACCAACTCAAAATCAAGATCAAAACTCAGCTTCAATTAATAAACAATCTGATGTAAAAACCCATAGGCCTATCTTAAGTAGCAATCTAAAAATAATTCATCTTAATGCAAGGGGAATTTCCAAGAAAATTGAACAAATAGAACACTTTCTATCTTTAGAAAACCCCGACCTATTCTTGGTTAACGAACATGGACTTGACCAAGATAGTCTGACAGCCATACACATCCATAATTATGAATTGCTTGTAGGCTATGGTAGAAAAGATAAATCCATGGGTGGTGTTGCAATTTAAAAAAATATAAACTCATCTGGCATAGAAAATGTGAAGCCCACAGACTTAGGAATAAGATACTCTGAGGAAACGATTTTTGAATGCGTAGAAGTAAATTTTACAGTTGGAATAAATAATTTTACATTAGTTTCAATATACAGATCACCATATAACCATAATCTCGACAGATACTTTGAGAAATTATATGAGTATCTATTAAAACTTGACTCAAAAAATAGGCTTTTAATAATAGGCTCAGACTTCAACATCGACTTCTTGACCAATAATAATACACTCCATAGATTCACAACATTAA
Source organism: Neoaliturus tenellus (assembly GCA_030545055.2). Classification (NCBI taxonomy): domain Eukaryota; kingdom Metazoa; phylum Arthropoda; class Insecta; order Hemiptera; family Cicadellidae; genus Neoaliturus; species Neoaliturus tenellus. The sequence continues at coordinate 141,766,072 of CM061534.1, forward strand.
TCGAAAGCTTCAATCTGAAACCCAACATTTTGCAGCCTACCCGTATTACAGAAACCACCAGTACTTGCATCGATAACTTTCTCACAAATTTTGTCACCTTACACTCAGACGTGATAGAGCCTCACATATCTGATCATTGGGCAATACTCATAAATATAGGCTGACATGGATCCACAGAATGCAATAAACATAACAGTGAGACTATAGAAAAAAGAAATACTACCAACGAAAATCTCAAAGAACTTAAATTTAGGCTAGCTCAAGAGAACTGGGATTCAGTTTACAATGCGACAAATGTAGACGAAATGTATGATGAGTTTATAAACACATTCAAATACTACTTTGAAATAAGTTGTCCAATAAAAAAATAATTAAAATTAAACAGGGAAATCTTGGAAAAAACAACTGGATGAATGACGAGATCTTGGATGCAAAAGAGACAATGTTTAGTTACTATTCGATCTGGAATTTAACAGGGTTGATGTCAGATAAACTTAAATACAACCATTCTAAAGAAATATACTAAAACAAAATTCAGCAAAGCAAAATAGAATGGGCATGTGATTGTCTATTACGATCCAAGAATAAATCTAAGGACTTGTGGAAAATAATCAATACCATCAGACCACATAATTCCATAGACAATAGTAATATTGTTCTAAATATTAACGGAGAAACCATAGAAAACCCAGAAGAAGTATGTGAAGCTTTTAATAATTATTTTGTAGATGTCTCAAACAACCTCAATTCCAACATTAGCAATCAAGTTCTGTCTGGATTCCCAAAATACCTAAGTGAAGATACAGTACTGGAAAGATTTCATCTCATCACAACAGAAAATCTTATGGAAATTTTTGCAAAACTGACACCCAAACATTCCTGTGGCATTGACGGCATAAGTATGCATGTCCTTAAGACCTGCAAAGAGGAAGTTTCTCGCCCTCTCACCCACATAGTCAACTCTTCCTTGAATTCTGGAATCTTTCCACAAAACTGCAAAACGGCCATAGTAAAACCAATTTTCAAAAAGTCCGACAAGACCGATCCTGGTAACTATCGTCCAATCTCCCTCCTACCATCTGTTTCAAAATTAATTGAAAAAGTTGTTTCGGAGCAACTTAACCATTTCCTGGAACACAATAACATACTGTGCAACAGACAGTATGGTTTCAGACAAAACAAATCAACCAAATTGGCATTGATCAATTTCATCAACAACTGCATCGATGCGATGGAGGCTGGAGAAACAGTAGTTGGCTGTTTCGCAGATCTCTCAAAAGCCTTCGATTGTGTCGATGCTGCAATTCTCTTATAAAAACTGGCCTCAATCGTAATCTCTGGTCTGGCGCTGAAATGGCTTGAGTCTTACTTAGCTGGAAGATGCCAGATCACTGAGATTTTGCAAAACTCTGCTTCAAAACTCCAACAAATTTTCCAACGGCGTTCCGCAAGGATCCGTTCTGGGACCTCTCCTTTTCTTGGTTTACATCAACAACATCACAGACTGTGTCCCAATAGGTAACGTCTACTTGTTTGAGGATGACACAACATTATTCGTAAATGGGTCAGACTTGCCAAGACTGTAGGCAGAGTCTAATGAAAAGGCAAATGAATTAGCTAACTTTTATTCATCAAACAAACTCAATTTAAATCCACAAAAAACCAGATACATGTGTATCCAAACTGCCCAAAGAAAAAATTCAAAAAACAATAGGACTTCGAACCTATTTATTAGAGAGGATCAAATTGAAATTTCAAAAACCGCTGACTTTTTGGGGGTGAGATTGGATGATAGGCTGGGATGGGAAGATCAGTTAAAGAAGCTTGAGGGGTCGTTAGCTCGAGGTCTCTATATTCTGCGTAGAATTAGAACACCTACAGAAGCCTTCCCCTATCAAAGTTGGTTTACTTTGACCTCTTCGAACAACACATTTCTTATTCAATAATTCTTTGGGAGCTGTTAAAGGCAACCTTGAAAGAATTTTTGTCTGTCAAAAGAAGGCAATAAGGGCCATCCTGGGCATGCCGCCCCAGACCAGCTGTAGAGATGCTTTCAAACAATTAGGCCTTCTCACGGTCCCCTCACTTTTCATCTTTGAAGCAGTCTGCTATATAAAAACCCAAAATATTTCACCAACCTTTTCCAATCACAAATACCACACCCGGCATAAAGGACTTCATGCAGAGCAACACAAACTAACTATTTTCGAGCACAAGCCTAAATACTGTGGGATCAAGCTATTCCAAGCTTTGCCAGAAAAATTACAAAATATCAATAAAATCACAAAGTTCAAAGTTGAAGTTAAAAAGTTTCTAGTGGAGTCCAGTTTTTATAGTATTGACTGTCACCTTTCTGGTAACAAAGAACTAGATTAGAATTATCCTTTGTAGGGCAGCTATGTATAAGATAAACCCCTTGACCTGTCCAATTCCTTGACTCTAAGGACAACGGATGCGAGCTACAAGTAACAAGTAAGTAAGTAAGTAAGAATTGTCTAAAGAAAGTTCTTCAAACGAATATAAAGATTTTTCTATTCAAAAACTGAATTGAATGAATATCTTTGATTTAAAAATTATCCAATCGGAAAATTATCGGTAAAAATTGAATATCCAAGCATGGCTTGGATGATAACTGAGTTGAATTGAAAACTAACTTCTAGTTCAAAAACTGAAGTAAAATTTAGGTTTTCACACTTAAAAAATTATTTCCACAAAAATATTTTTTTACAGTTACCTTGACTCTATCATGTGCTGCGGTAAAGCTGGTCTTTATTAACTGGATCGGAGGAACTATCTCTTCTTTCAACCTGCAAAAGAATTACAGTTTAATTTAACACGCTGCGCGCGGATGACTCGGATCCGAGTCATGCGACCCTAGCGCTGGGAGCGGCTGACTCGGAAACGAGTCACGGTGCACCGGCGACTGTAATGCTTCAGTGTGAGCTCAGCTCTTTCCAGGGACGGATCTTACGCTGTCCGCTCGTCGTATAGATACAACTCCTTTGTTCGGTAGTGACAGTTTCCGGTGCCAAGGGTTTTTTTATTTTTACCGTGAGTTTTATTGACTGTTGTGTTCTTCTGAAGTGAACTTTGTGCGGAACGCGTAGAATCACTGTAATTGAGCGACAATGGATGAAGATGAAGCTGAAAATGTGGAAGAACAGTTCTCTGATAGCGACGGGTCAACGGATGTCAGTTCTGAGAGTGTGGATGATGAGGGAGTGAACCCAACATGGTCGGCGCATACTTCGGGCCTAGGCTTCAGGGACATTCGGTTTACTGGAAACCCGGGGTTATTAGTCCCAATCCCAGGTAACAACAGACCAATTGATTGGTTTATGATGCTTTTAGACATTGTGTTATTGGAAAGAATTGTATCAGAAACTAATCGGTACGCATTGGAATTTTTTTGTGGCCCCACTACCACACCTCAATCTAGAATCGGTAAGTGGAAAGAAATTACAGTGCAAGAATTGAGGACGTTTATAGGAATAATATTTCATACTGGTACAATTCGGCTCAATAAATTGCAGGACTATTGGAAAACAAGCCTCCTTTTCAATTTTACTTTCTTAGACAGTGAAATGAAATGACAGCAGTATCGTTGAGCCGTGACCGATTTTTGATTATTCTTTGATGTTTGCATTTTTCTCGACCAGGAACTGAACAGGAGCCAGAGCCTGCTAATGATTGTTTGCATAAAGTAAGATATTTAATCGACTATTTCAATAATAAAATGAGACAAGTGTACTACCCTGGGAGAGATCTTACAATAGATGAAAAAATGGTATTCTTACGAGGCAGATTAGTTTTCCGCCAGTATATCAAAGGAAAACGACATAAATATGGAATCAAGGTTTATTCTCTTAAAGAACCAGATGGCCTTCTTTTGTGTTTTCATATCTATACAGACCAAACAGACCCAACTGCAGGTAAAGGACATACAATAAAAGTAGTCTTGAAACTTTTGGAAGATTTTTTTGGGAAAGGACACTCCGTTTACATGGATAATTTATACAATAGCTTTATCCTTGCGTCTAAGCTTCTTTGTCGGGATACTGTACGGGGACATTGCGTGCTGACAGGAAACATAATCCGGTAGCTGTCAAGACTGCAAATCTCAACAAGGGGGCCACCACAGCTAATTATTCTGAAAGCGTGATGATTGCCAAGTGGCGTGATAAAAGAACAGTTCTCTATCTGTCTACGCAATTTGACAACATGGTACAGTAATATACTCAATACATTACCAATAATATATTCTGCAACAATCTACAATCAATCATGCATATTCATAACCACAAAAATTAGTCTTAATAGGTTAACAACCACTAGCCTTGATTATGTGCTAAACGGTTTCACACTAGCCCCTCAGAGCTGAGGGAGAGTTTCCAGTGGGTGAGAGTTTACATTATTGACAGTTGCTAGTGTGCACAGTGAATTAAATTGAATTTGAACTCTAAAGTGTGAAATAAAATTTAAAATAATTATCATGACAAACACAATTTAAAGTGGCTGAAAATGGAAAATAAAGTTAGTTATTTTTAAATAACATTTTATTTTCCAAGGCAGTATAAACTGACAAAGTGCTATATTCAGAAATAAATTATGCATTAGAAAAAAGTTACCAATGATTACTCAAGAAATGGCAAACCGAAAACTATTATTATTTCAGTAAATCACACTATTATTACAACTAATTTGATTATTATCACTATTATTACTATTTACGCTTACTATGTCACAATAGATCACAAATAGATCAAAACCTTACCTGGAAAAATCAAATTGAGAATTTAACAAAAATATTATCAACAGCAGTTTTTGGAATTAAAAGGATCAAAGAAATTGCAGGAAAAGATGTAGCACTTACAGCATATCATTCACTCTTTGCCTCCCATGTCAGATTTGGTATTATAGCTTGGGGTTCAGCCCCTATTTCTCATTTGGAACAAATATTGGTACTTCAAAAGAAAGCAATAAGGATAATTAACAATCTCCCTCCTGAGACGCACTGCAAACCATTTTTCAAGCAGGACAAAATATTAACTGTCATCTCCCTCTACATTTACGAAACAATCATCTTTGCTAGACAAATAAAACCTGTAGATTCAATCAGAAGTTCTATTCACAGTTATAGCACAGGAAGAAAGGATGACTACAACCTTCCATTCAACAGGCTTAAGAAATCTCAAGACCATCCAATTTACACAGGCTGTAAACTATTCAATGCTCTCCCAAATGACATAAAATCTAAATCAGGCACACCAAAATTTAAGCACTTATTAAAGCAGTTCCTAATAGACCATCCCTTTTACAAACTATCAGAATTCCACGATTTAACCGCATATCAGCCTAACCCTGACCAGGCCTAGCTAACCTAACCTAACCTGACCTGAGTCTTTGACTCATGACTTCATTTCTTTGACCTACCCCCAGTCTTAAGGACAGTGGCGGTGAAGAGGAAAAAAAAAATGTTGTTTGCATATGGGTATAAACAAACCAAAGATAGGCAACCCAAGTTTAATTCTTTTTTAATAAAATAAAACATATCCCAATAATGTATTAATACATGGATAAAGTTTTATACAAACATTAAATTAACACACAATTACTAATATTCTTGACATTTTTTATTTGTTTGGCCTTTTGCTAGCAATGCTAGCAATTTTGACAATATTAATTGTACCATATGTACATATTATCAATAAATAAAGAAGTATGACTATGACTATGTTTTGGTGCCTTTTATTTTCATGTGTTTTACCCACAAGACAAAAAAATATTTTATTTGGGTGTGCAAGTAGTGGTTTTGTTATGGAAGTGTAAGCACAATTATAACTACTAGAGATCGCCCCCACTGGTCTAAATTCGACCAAAAGTTCAGTTCATCTTGAGCAAATTAATGTTAAAATGTTTTATAAACGAAACATCTGTTCTTCCTTATTTGCTACCATTTGTTATTACAACAGCTGTCTTATGATTCAATCAATTATAATTCTTAACATTGAAAATTTGAAAGCCTGTAGGGCGTAGCCCCGTGGGCCGATGTGAATTAAAACGTGATTCTGCTCATCTACAGCATATATCTTTCTAACGGTATGCTTGGTTTTCTCCTACGATACGCACAAGCTGAGAAAAAAGGAGGAAACGAAACATGCTTGCCTATTAATATATAGCTAGAGATCGCCTCCTGATCGAAATTCAATCAAAATTTCAGTTGAATTTGACCCATGAAGTTATAACTAAAACATCTGTTCTTCCTGCTTTTCTAGCAGTTGTTTTTACAACAGCTGTCTAATGATTCAATTAATTCTCCTTCCCCATAAGATTCACATTGGAACTTTGAAAGCCTGTGGGGAGTAGCCCTGGAGTCCGATGTGAATTAGAATGTGATTCTGCTCATCTACAGAACTATACCTTTCTAACGGTATGCGCGGATTTCTCCTACGACGTACACAAGCTGAGAAAAAAGGAGGAAAGAAACATGCTTGCCTATTAATATATAGATAACCTATGATTGCACAGCTTTAATTAAAATTTCATTCATGAGGAATTTTATAAATGGATTACTTTTACCATTTTTGTAAAACTGTTTAACAGTTAGCACATAGCATTTTTAATAATAATTTCTTTATCTAATAAGTTGCCACTGTAGTCAAACATTAGAATGAGTTGTTGTTGTTATTGGTGGATAAGGAGACCCTAGCCTAACCATTAAGCACGTCTGCCTCTAATGGGCATTTCACGCAAGCAACCGGAAGAATGGGATATTAAAAGAAGAGAAAGGGTGAGAGACAGGACATCAGGCGGCTGTTTGACCATCCAGAGGGCCAACCCCCGTGCTCCTTTGACATCGGTTCGCTCTGCCCCCAACTAACCGAATGTCCACTCATGTTTCAGCCGCTAGGGGTTTCCATGCCCGCCGCATTCAACCCTTGCTGTCTTGAATATGAATATGTTTCAGCAAGGGGTTTCCATGCCCACCTCATTCAACCCTCGCTGTCTTGAACATGAATGGATTATGAAGGAAGAGAAATTGTCTTAGTGGACCAAAAGACTTACCACAGTGCTATGACAACTTGATTGCTATACCCACTATCAACTTCGCAACCAAACCAGTTTTAAAGTTGTCCTGGGACCCATTAGAATGAGAATAAAAACGAAGTTGGGACACCAAATTTTGATTGAATATTTGAAGGCCAATTGTAAGAGCCTCATCCATTTTTACAGTAAACTTTTAATTTATTTATCATTGTATTTTAATCCTTTCAAATCTGAAGATGCTTGAAATTGTAGATGGTTCAGACACTGACGATAAGTATACTTGAAAATTACTCTTAGTTTTCGATGGACTTCCCAAAAACGGTTTTAACTTTTATGTAACAAAATGCTCACTTTGTTGTGAAGATTATTACACTTTAGCCCACCTTACCAAGAGTTTTACACCACTGGTTCTTAGGATGTGTAACAATAAATATACTTTAGAGTGTGTATAACTCACTGTGTCTTGTAGAGCATGTCCGACAGGTTGCCCAAAGCCCAGGAGGCTTTACCTGACACCAGCGGTGAAGGGTCCTTGGTGAGGTGGCAGATAACCTCACTGCAATCACTGACAAACTGCTCGTCCTGAACAGATAGAAATATTTCAATCTACATTCTCAATACATGAGAAAACAGATAGGATTAATTAGAAATCATGTATAAGTGTTCACGTTCGTGGCGACACAATTTTTGTTTACTTCACCGGAATCAAGAGTTATTGAATCAGCCTCGCATACTGAAGCAGCAACACAGTCCAGAGGAACCCAAATTGTCACTGTCTACAATTACTATTGTAGAGCTACGCAAGGTTAAGATTTCTAACTCAGATAGACTGGGATATCCTATTTTAAATTGTCATTTAATTAGTTTAGCTGTTGCTACGATACATAAAATAAAATTAGCTAAAAAATAATAATTCATAACATTGATCATTCAAAAGTGAAACAAGCATAGCAAATACAAATTTAAATGTTTTGAAGGTGTTTGAAGGAACAAACCAATTTAAAATTTTATTTTAACTACAACAAATAAAATAATTACTGATTTTAACATCTATTTTGAAATGGTAAGTTCCCAAGTTACCTGTACAATTGCAGTTAATATTAACACCATTTTTGCCCTGAAAATGTTAAAATGCTGATAATACAGTCTTTTTAAATGTTCTTTCTAGCATATAGAGAGTGTGGAAACAATTACTGCAATAGCCCTCTAAGATGAGTGTTTAAGGTGAAGAATATTTTTTAAGTATTTTTAAAGGCACCACGAAAAAACATCAGGTTGTGTAATGTCTTGCGGGGCTTCTCGATAAACATAGTATTGTTTCTTCTTCTGATCCTGATATGAGGCTTGTAAAGAGGTGATTATAAAGTGCGGTTATAATACCTTGTGCCGTCGTCAATCTGGCATTTTGACGAGATGGATAGTTATGGAGCATTTGCTCTGTTATCAAATCTTGGTCAATGGTGTTTTAGAAAAGGATACTACTCATATAAACATGCGGACAGTACCCCGTGGCCAGCCGAACAGACTAGTTCCAACTGATTTCACTCACTGATATCTGACTCACTCATGTTAAGCACACCTAGTGGCGGTGTGTAGGTCATGACAGATTGAAGATATTGTAACCTTACTTTATAAGTACGTCTGAACTCGATCCAGGAGCTAATATCATGAATAACTTATTAAAATGATCCCTACCTGACAGAGTGTGGGGAAGGTGAGATAGTTGGCTAGGGCCTGGACAGCCGCTGCTCTCACTCCATCCTCCTCGTCTCTTGCACAACACAGCAGCGACGTGATGCAACAAATCTGCTGCTTCTCCTGGCAACAAACATATGTTTCCAAATTTAAGGCATGATTACTTTAATACGGATAAAGGCAACATCGCAGGATAAAAGTGCATATTTTATAATAAAGTGATTTATAAGAAAACTGTAAAAAATGACCCTATATCAATATTTTTTATGAGAATTTTTAATCAGGGTTCCATATGTTAAGTAAAGACCATCTCCACCCACCTTCTTTGTGGTAATTTTTCCAATTTTAAAATAATTGACATAACAAACACATTAGGTCCCATTTAAAAACAGGGAAGGCTGTAGGCCAGATGCAATAGATGTGTTCCAGATGCAATATAATTTTTCAGGTTAACGATTTGCATTCAATGAGATTTTTGTTCAAACTCAATTTTAGTAAAACTTCATACGGTGGGTGACTCACCTAAATACGTCAAAACAGAATAAGCCAGATAATGTGTCTGCACTTCTGACCTTCAGAGATAGACTGAAAGTTTTTTATTTTAGATCTTAGTAAGAAGAGATACAATAATGAGCATCAACAAAAATTTATTAGCTGATTAAGTTAAACGGTATTTATTTCTGGACTGACACAGATATTTATATTTTAGATGTTTTACGATGTAACACAATTTTTTTTACAGGCATAGAGGTTACAGAACAGTATTAATCATAGGACAGGATCGACTTGATAATATGACACTCTCCTGCCACCCCAGCTGTTAAACTCCACTGCACTAAGAGACAAGGCGATGGAACTTAAATGACTGGACTAGGATGCCAAACACTACTATGCTAGTAAGCTCTCATCAGCATCCTAATAAATATGTCCAAATGAAGCTGTTTTCGGCATTCCTATCAAACATAAACAAGTCATAAAAAATTTATTTATAAATTTTAGAAAATGTAAGGGCAGAGACTGCCATGAAATTAATTTATAACAAACTTGAAAGATGGTCAAATTAGAGGTGTGCGGATAGTGAAATTTGACTTCGGATCGGATTCGGATCGGATAGTTTAATTTCGGATCGGATTCGGATCGGATAGTTTAATTTCGGATCGGATTCGGATCGGATAGTAGGGGGTTCGGATCGGATTTTATTCGGATTCGGATACTCGCACGGACAGAGTGAACTGTTATATTACTCAGAATTAAAATACAAATTAATTAACAGTAAAATTTTAGTACTTTATTCCTAGGAATGCATGAAAAATGTTAATTTTATTTTTGTTTCATATAGAAATGTAGGCATAGGCCTATATTGATTTCTTTTTGTTAAGTATTTGTTCAAAACTAAAATTATAATTTACATTTTGGACAAATACTTTACAATGATGAATAAAGAATTTTATTGTGTTTTTAGTGTGCATGTTTGATGTTGTCCTTGAGTTATTATGTTAAGTATGATACCATTTTATATTTGTATGATTTTGTGTATTATAGGCCTAGGCCCTATTATAATATATTATAGCCTATATAATATAGTTTCATATATTCTACTAACTACAGTAGGTCTTATCCAAAATAAATTCACTATAAGGCTATCAGTATCAAACCAAGTTTCAACTTAAGGTAGGCCTATTGTTTAGCTCTAAAGTCGGTAAATCAATAGGCTACATTTGTAACTAGCCTATTTGTTTTTGGTGAGAAAATCTTTTTCGATATTTATTTACAAATTTGCTTACAACCTAGATAAAATTTTCTCTCTCAGAATTAGGTCATTTTCAGCTCATTTCATTCATTAGGCCTAGGCTATATGCAAGTTTTGATATCTTCGAGTCACTGTGATGACATTACTGTTTAACAGTAGCCTAGGCCTACACCTTCGTGTAGGCTACAGTCTTGTTTGATGTTTAAAAGTATATTGCTAAGCTTACTTAGGTTCAATAATGCAGTAACATGTAATACTTTTAACAATTTAGGTTTTAAACTTACAACTTACATCCCAATTTGGTTTAGGCCTATTACAATGAGCTCAGTTAAAATAAAAACTATCCTATCTGAAAGAATTTATGAAGTGGAAGCAAGTCACAAGTCTCAATTTCAGAAATAATAAAACGACATTATTTTATTTTTCTACATAATATTATGTCTTAGTTACACTACCCTTACCTTTAGGCCTGCCACACACTGCAACAGACGAGGCGAGGCATTTTGACTAAAGGCGTCTTGAGTGACAGAGGAAGCATTGGCGCTTATGGAGCCCCACACACTGCAAGAGGCGAGGCGAGGCGAGGCGCGAAGACGCGGACAGGCGTCTTTAGTCAAAAAGTGCAGCAGGCAAAAATTTCGTTTCGTCGACAGTCACTAACAGTCAAAGCGTCCTGCGCATGCGCGAAGTCACGTGACATACCGCACTCACCAGCTGTCGTCTGTCTGTTTACATGCAGTTTTGGCTTGATTGTTTTGGATCAACAGTTGTAATTACCTAGGCCTATACAGTTGTAATTAATTATATTTAACTATAGTTTTTTAATTAACTATAATTATGTATCAGACCAAGGTGTATAAATGCACCTTGGTATCAGACGACTATTTATTTTTTTAAGTAAATGTAAGTAATATCTTACAATTTCTCCATCCTCTAAATTTTTTAATACATCCATTTTTCCACGTAGACTTTACATGAAAAAAATTCTATTATTCTCCTTTTTTCTCATTTCACATTTTTTTCTCATAATTTCCACTTTTAAATATTAATTTATAATCAGTTTTTTACATTTACATTATTTTTAACGTAATTTTCACATAAATATATTCTTTTTACCTTTCTTTCACATTTAAAATTGTCACATTATTTTTGACGGGAAAAAATATTTTTTTATGTATACTTTTACTACATAATTTTTATATTTTTCTCATAAAAAACGAGATTTTTACATTTCGTGCTGATTGGGCATGATAACAGTCTCATCCTCCTCATCCATCATACAACGATTTACAGCACAGACACTAGTCACCTGTTTGCAAGAAACCATTCCCTTTGAATGGACTTTGAAATCGCGCCAATTGACTTGCCTCTTTGCCCTCTGCTGTGTGTGCCCGCTTCGAGACAAGGCAAGTCAAGTGACTTGCCTCAAGTTGCCTTGCCTCGCCTCGTCTGTTGCAGTGTGTGGCCGGCCTTAGAACCAGCTTGCACAATAGGCATTCCGCCCAGTGGCGTACCCAGGATTTTTTTTCGGGGGGGGATATTATCAGTTCATAATTCCATGAAGATATATATGTATGCGTATGACAATATATACATATGTATGTGTATTAGTACATATATGTGCGTGTATGTGTATACCTGTACATAAAAGGGAATGCATAAAATAACATACAATTTATTACCATTGACTATATACATAGGTGTTAAAACTAAATTAAACCATGTATACGTTGGTATAAAACTTTAATTTTAATACCAGGATAGACTTTTATACACATGGAAAAATTTATACAGTTGTATGTACAACCTACACCGCAATTATATACAAGTTACAATAATTACATACCCTCTTACACCAGCATATGACACTTAATTTAACAAAAAATCGAGTCTTCTTGGCTTCTTAGCCATGACGTCCAAGACCTCTTTAGGTAAAACATTAATGTCTATGTGAATAGATAGGTGGGCTAGACCATTTAACCTAGTTTGAGACGTCGAATTGCGCAGGAATGATTGCAGACGACGCAAAGTGGAGAATGATCGCTCTGCTGTCGCCGTTTAGCAACGTGACCCTCAGCTTAAAATTAATAAATCACAGATAAACCACAACAAGTCTTACTAAGAGTTATTTATTTGTAAATTTATATTTTGTATGGTAATCATTACAAAAGATTATTTATTACTTCAATAGTTGTAAAAATCGTAGTAGAAATGTCTGTAAGCCAACTTTACAGTTGTAACAAAACTTTTAAATAGGCACGGAAAGAATAAAAAATTATTTAATGTATACCAGACGTGATACTGACTCAATGGCTTTCTTGATAAACATTTAAAAAAAAATTTAAACATGAAGTATTTAAGACTTAACCACTACTTTAAAAACTGACTGGCCTAGTAAAAAATTGATATTGTAATGTATTAATTCAGAGCATAATTAGCCTATATACCTTAAGCATGGTATGCAATGTTGGGAACAACATTTCGTTGCAATGATGTAAGCCTGTCAGGAAATCAGTGGGGACATTCTCCTTTCCCATTTCTTTCATCACTCTCCTCCACATCACCAATTCGGCGGAAAATTGGGCTGGGTCGGAGATGATTGATGGCCACTGTTTGGCCAATGTTGTTAAACAGAGATCTATGTCTGTATTCTCAGATTTAATTAAATTCTGCGGCAAAGAGGAGGGATATTTTTTTAAGAACATCACGATGCTTCAAAAATCTCTGAGTCATTTCACTGAGGAAATGGTCGAGGAAGGGAATGAAAACGCCGCACCGGTAATACTCCTCGGGGCTGTTGGTCACATAGTTGTCCCTTTGAGTTGATCCCGCTACCACTACACCCTATCTAGCATCCCAATGCATTCAAGTTTAAGAGTAGAAAAATGTTTACATTAAAAAATAAATTATATAATGTTTTACTTGAAAAATTAAAAAAAAAATAAATTAAATATCCCCTTCAGAATTTCGGGGGGGGATATATCCCGATATCCCCCCCCTTGGGTACGCCCCTGATTCCGCCTGTTCTTGGTTTTTCTCAAAAGATTTTTCCAAATCAAACTCTTTTTTTCCCTTGGCTTCATAACTAAGTAGTTAACAACTAGACTAGCCTATCCGATTCTAGAAAATTAAGTTGATCATTAAAAGTTCGTAACTTCAATTCAAATTTTATCTCGTACGCTGTCTGCTGTAGCAGTATTCCCAGACTTCAAAACATCGTACCACACGATAGTAAATTATTGCACGCCACAAAAATGTCGTGTCTATCAATGTAATTAGTGATTGTTGTCGGGGATTATTTGGTTTTGTAATATTTTAGGCACGCAAAATCAATCATTTTCCAAAACTATCATTAATTATCTTGAAAAATTACGACAAATCGTTGGGAGGAAAATCAGTGTGACGTCGGAGAATGAGTACAATATCGTGTACTTGGAAACACTGTCGTCTACTGCGCAGGACAACAGAATCAAATTACCACAGACTAAAATCGTGACACTCGCTCAATTCTGGTGTTTCCCATACCAGTTAATTCCAAATCGGTGGCTGTGGATTGCTAGCGAGGCTTCACTAGCGCGCGTTGTGATTGGAATCGGAACCTAACTCTACAGCCAATCACGACCACTGTTAGCATGGGTTGTTTACTCCATCCGTTTGAGTCGCTAATTATCAGATTTGTTTTGACAACCATTGGCTTGAGTGCGCTATATCTTGGGGACACTCTAATGCCCGGAGTGTCAATACTAGGACTGACTGTCTTCAATTTTCAAGTTTTTGAGAGAGATGATAATGACTCGTGTTTTAATCCAACATTGTATTCATACCTAAACGAACGCGATCGTCAGTATGATTCCAAATGTAGTTTTTGGGGGGTTTAAAGGTTTTTATGCTCATATACACTATCTATCCGAAAAAATCGGATATTTTTCGGATCGTATCCGACGCCTGTTGTACATTCGGATCGGATCGGATATCCGAATCCGATCCGAATCCGATCCGGTTTTCCGGATATCCGCACACCAAAATTGAAGTATGCTGCACCCAGTAACAATACAAATATCTGACGGTGTATACATACAAGATCCTGTTGTGCTTTTTGTAACTTATTTAATCTTTAGAAGGCACTACTATTTAAAAGTAAGGATTTTCCTTAAAGGTAATTTTCAAAGTCATAATTTATTTTTTTCTTTGTTTCAGGAAAACTTGTTTAGCCTTTTACAAAATGTTGGATGTTAGAGTTTAAAATTGTAAGGAAGCTGGACAGAACGTAGGTTCCATTAATATCTGGTGAGGAGAGGGTTTTAGGTAGACACGTGCAATAGCCAGCATTCGTAAGATTAACTTTTCAGGGACCAATCTGTAAGTCCCTGATGTTGGTAGGGCTGGGCTGTGCTACAATTCAAAATTAAAATAACCTCAACAAGTTCAATTTCCGATGGCTCCGCCATTGCTATTAACGTTTCCCGCTGACCTCCGTAAAAATTAGATCTGTGTATTTTAAATATTTATCTTTGTTCATCTCTCAAGCCAAACATTTATGACAGATGATTTCGTGTCAATTGATGTTTTCTTAAACTTAATCGTTGATTTTGGCTACAAGATCTCAATATTGTCAAGATTGTCATTCAATGTGGTCACTACTGTTTTATTCCTTAGCAAACCGGAATGAACTCAAGTCCAGATTTCCAATAATGTTCACTATGCAACCACGTGAACAACCTCCCACTAAGTCCCTCCTTGTGAAGTCAGTTTAGTGTATGGTCCACTAAAGTGGAGATCACATAAATAAAGATAAATATCCTCAGGTTTCATTTTTTTGCATAAATAATTACATTGGAAACGTCAAAGAGCCAATAGCAGTGGCAGCACTCTACGTAGCAAACATGTTGAGTGCAGTGCAGCCTTACCAACCTCTGCAACTTACAGAACAATTATCTAACCAATGTTGACAATCCCATGACCCTACTTCAATCCCTCCCGTTACCAGACAAAAACAGAATAGCCCTCCTGTAATTTTTAAAAACATAATGCACATTTTTTGGGGCGACCAAATTGTATAAATTACAATAGAACCATGTACAGAAAAATCATAAAATTCAGTCGATGAAATGTATGGAGGACCCTTACTGGGAGATGCTGGTAGGCGCCAGGACTGATGGCTCCCAGGCAGTCACAGACGGTGGTTGTCAGCAGAGGGGTGGAGCCCAGGAGAGCCAGCAGCTGGGAGCCCAGTATGGCAGTCCACACCTCCACACACTCGGACACCTCCGTGTCTGGGGACAATAATAATCACTTTGGTTGTCAGAATACTTTAGCAGCTTACTGTAATTTATTCTCTCTAACAAATTTTCCACAACAAAATAACACTTTACTAGGTTGTTCAAGTACATTTTTTGGCCTGAGTGTCAACACTGCTAATTGTCCACAATTCTTGTAATTCGTTACTATGGTTTCAACATGTACATATTTGATTTACACAGTTTAGTAAAAATTTAATGAAAACTATTCCATGCATATTATTAAATCTTGTGAAACTTGATAAACACATACAGTTCAAACTCTGTGTTTGTTTATCGGCATTTCTGTACAAGTGTGTGAACTTTATGTGTTTGTCTAATTCTACAGATACATAAGAAAAAAATGAAATAAATTAAAAAAAAAAATTGTTAAGGTCTGATTGTGAAGTAAGTGTGAACGAAACAAAGGAAATAGTGAATTACAACTAGGAGTGAAGTCACAAAAGGTATGTGAAACCAACATAAGATAAAATAATTGTTTACGCTAGTCTGGAATAAATGATTTTATGTATAATTAAATAACTAATTTAAATGTTTTATACAAAGTTTTACACAGTGGTACATTATTCTGCACAATTTTTTCCATGATTTTTAACAAATTTAATATTATTTTTACTTTGACAAAAAATTTATTTTATTTTTGGTTTTATGTAAATTTTTCATGAAATGTTAGGTTACTGATAGTAGAAAAGCAAAATATATTTTCTCTTTTTGAAAATTCAACAACTTTATGTTGAAGCTTCTTTTAACTTTCTCAGAAAAAAATTTGTTTCTGTGTTTATTACTTGAAAATAATGTAATAATAATCAAGAAAAATTTAATGCCAAGGTCTAAACAAACTAAAAATATGTTCAGGTCAAATCCCTGCATATAGTAAGACGCTATTATCAGGGATAAATATCCTTATCTTTTTGCTCTAACTTTTTAGGAGGCTTTTTTCTTTTAATATATGTATTTTCCCAGCTAACTTACTCTTCATTCCTTTCAATTTACTCCAGCGGCAGCATTTTTCTTTAGATTCTTAACGGGTGTACAGAGTTTGCTGAGTTTGTACAGAGGAGACTAGCCAAAAATATCATTTTTAAATAATTAAATTGGTATTTAAAAGGGCTTGAATTAAAACACCCAATTATACTGGTTTATAATAGTTTACCTCACAATCGCTTTCCCCAGTCCACATCACTACCAAATGACTGTTACCAGTCATCAATTATGATCATTGATAAAAAAAAGTCACCTTCAAAGTTAAACTGCTATGCACACCTCTGCGGGGCATTTGCACAAGCCCCCAGAAGGACGGATATTGAAGGAAGAGTAATGGAACTGCACACAGCTGATTGACCAGCGGGTCCAACTCCCGCGCTTATATCATTACTGTTTTGCGGGCTCAAACAGGCGGTCCACTCTGTCAACTAAATGTCCAACCAATTAACTCGCCATTAAAGTACTACAGCTATAGGTTTCCATACCCTCTGAGTGACAATTGCCCCATGCTGTCTAAAGTATGATTCGATCATGAGTGAAGGGAAATTGTCACAGTGGACAGCCAAAAGACTTTCCATATGTTAAGACAACTTTGCTGGACGCAAAGTCAACTTAGCAACTCATATAAATACGTTTGTAAGCTGTTCTGGAATATTGTGTTCATATTTAAAATGTCCATGGATGTGTTTAGTGTTTTAATGTTTTCAACTATAAAATAACAATATCTTCCTGACTGAAACATTTGACTCCAACCTACATGACGATCTACTTGAGAATGGTGTAACAGCATTAAAAATTAAAACGTGTGTGTAGTCCACACACAACCAATCACAAACTGGAGAAGAGAGGTTTTTAAAAACAGTTTTTAATTTCAAAAGTTCAGGAAAATCACGATGAGTAAACTTGTCTGACCACCCACCGGAGGCAGCCATGGTCTCGGCCAGTGTGTGGAAGGCTCGCGCGGCGTGTAGCCGTACCAGCTCAGTGCTGGCTCGCATGTCCCGAGCCATGGCCGCCGTGATGCGCCGAGCATCCCCGCGCACCGCCGGATAGTGGTGGCGCATCAGCGCGCCCAGCACCTGCCACCACTCCACCCGCAGCGCCCCCAGCACCACTCGCTCGTTGTCACCCTGTGGGGAAACTCGTGCGATAATAAGAACACTCTAGAATACCAACTAGACACAAGACATAATCAACTTGTTCAAGCCATGGCTGAACATATGCTTAAAGTTTACGCAAACACACTCTCTGTTGAAATTATTTGAATTTTGGGTTTGGTTTTATTCAAACTATTATTATTGTTAAAATAAAAATGTGGATAATATTCAGTATACAGATAAATAAATGGAAACACATATGAAATTATCTTTTGACTTGGGTGCTGTAATATATGAGTGGTTATTAAGTTGGAAGATTTAATTTTGGTGTGTGGCTAGACTGAGCCCATCTTTGCTGTGGGCTCTCTTATTGGCTCGCTAGCCAACCAATTTAAGACACTGACCCTTGGCTCAATCTTCTTCCAGTTGTGCAGGTTCGTGGTTCTTAATCGTCCACTGTTAATAGTAGCGGGTTAGGCTACTACATTGGCGCAGTCTGCCATGGACAATTTTTAAGGTAGTTTGCGTAGTAGTGCGTTTTAGAATAAGAGCATTTTATTCAAGTGTCCTAAAATGTCAACTCTGTGTCAGAAGAATTTTTTTATTTAATCCAGTGGAAGAGGAGATTACGGCCTACTTTTTGCGCATGAAACACTAGTTTCAATTCTTATAACTGTAATTGGACCAAAAATTCAGCAGTATTGTCGGATCTTTTGTCACCTGTTGAAGTGGACAGTACAAAGTTTGATGAACTTGCGGATCCTTTAAAGTCAGACTATGCCCCGAAAAAGTTAGTTGTGGCAGAGCATTATTCGCTCTATAGTCGTGCTCACAAGCCGGGTAAAACGATTGCGAATTTTGCGATAGCTACCAAACATTTAGTGACTTCTTGTAAGTTTAGTACTTTTCTCAAAGAAGCGTTAAGCAATAAATTTATTTTTGGCTTTTCTAAAGATAACATACGGCAAAAGTTACTGTTGGAAGATAAGGATTTTGATGAGATGTACATGCTGGCGCTCAGGCTGTAACAGGCCAAAAGACAATCCAACCTTTTCATGCACAATCATATGGAAGTTTGAAAATTAAATATTAAAACTCAATTCAAGCCTCAGAAAAAAAAATAAATAAAAAATTCAGAATAAAAATAATGGATTTTCGTCTGCTGTGAATAATGTTGGCGTTGTGGGTCACTGGAGCATAGCTCCACGACTTAATCTTTTTCAGCTTACAAATACCATGGATCAAAGAAAGTTGGGCATTTAATGAAAATATGTATTATGTAAATATGTATAACTACACTGAGCTCATCTCGGCTGGGGGCTCTATGATTGGCTGGCTAGCAACCAACTTAAGACATCAACCGTTGGCTCAGTCTTCTTCCAGTTATGCAAGTTCGTGGTTCTTGTTCTTAACAGTCCACTATTAATGTATCGGGTTGAACAGTGCTTTTAAGAAAAGAGGCTACCCTGAGAAAATGGTCAAAAAACAATTCATCAGGCCAAAAAGTATTAGTAGGCAAAATTGTTATAAAGAAGACCCCAAGTTTTTAACTTCATATTTCCCTGGTCTTCACAAAATAAACAGTGTCATGAAAACGGGCTATGAACTGTTGAAAAACTCCACCTTGACAAAAAATATATTTTCTAGACCACCTAGAATGGTTTTCAGAAAATCGCCAAATTTGAAGAACATGCTTGTAAGGCTCAAGCTTGAAAAGAAAGATGTTACCAATCATAAACTGACCCACAGATGTGAATCGTGCCAAAAACCGCGTTGCGGTATATGCAAAATTATGTGCACCACTGACCAATTCAAAAGTACTGTAACAGGCAATGTTTACCCGATAGTTGGACACATGGATTGTTCATCAAGCCATGCTGTTTATCAGCTGACGTGTAAACATTGCCCAGAAGAATGACTCTCTGAGGGTCAGAATGACGGGGCATCGATTTTCAGTCAAACACAAAGACAACAAAAAGCCGGTGGCCTTACACGCTGTTCAGCAACATATTGTTGAGTTTGAGGATTGTTTTGATCTTAAGGCTATCCACAAAATCAAAAGAGTCGACAGCAAAGATCTCAATGAAATGAACTTAAGAACATACGAATTGGCTCATCAGTTTGTCTTAAGAACAAAACAACCACACGGACTCAACATTCGTTGATCAGGTAAACTTTCCTGGCTTATATTTTTCAAAATAATTGAATTTTTTACTCTATGGAACATAGAGAATAAAATTCTTTTAGATCGACTTTAAATTTCTCTTAGGCGAATTTTTGACCCCCAAAAGGCTATTTTATTACTGATTTGATTTCAATGAAATTCTCAAGTTAGATTTTATGTATTTTAAACTAGGTAATAAACTATAATCGGGCAATTATTTTCAAGTATTAAAAAAGCTTATTTTCCGGAATTTTTGACAGAACTTTAGTTGTTTAGGCTACATGATTATACTAATGTAGTTGCTATGATCAGTTGATATTCAACCATCCATCGCAGCTGAGTTGTCGCTGTGTATGCTGAAAACAATATAACCTCAACCTCTTCAGATTTGTTTACATCTGCTCGCCGTTATGTTACGTTTTTAAATAAAATTTAATTGATATTTTGACAGACCTATTTGTTAAATAAAGTAGATCAACACTGATTAATATTTGTTGAAGTTATGAATTATTCCAAAAGATAGGCATGTTGATGTGGAATTAATGAATTGCTGTCGTACGGAATTATGCGATGAACTAATTTATGTGATACATCTAATATTTGGAAAAAGATTTAAATGGAACAAGTAATAATGAGAAAGTGTTGTGCCATTGTATCCTATGTCTCAGGTAACAAAATATACGTAATGTGTTAAGTAAGCTTATAAATTCTTCATACCGTACTTGGTTTTTTATTCATTTGCAATCATGTGGTAATTGAATTTTTACAATCAATTTTATTTTTTATAATGAATTTTAAGTAGTTACTTGTATTGATTTTGTTTTTCTCTATAATCTACTTTTAATGGTAGGCCTATAAGCTTATTTGTTTTGTACCAAATGTACCAAAATGATGTTATCTAACGTATGGAATAATAAGCTTCTTGATTCCTGATTTGAGGTCTTAGTCAAAATCATTGTTTGTATGTATTTATTTATAGGCCTAGGATGTATTTACAAATTATCTATGTGTTTGAAATAAAATTACTTCTGGTCAATCTCGGTTACCGGTATGTTGGAATTTCTTATTACCTGTATACATACAGGCCTAAGCCTACTTGAATTATTCCAGAAATTAGTCCAGGTACTATTCAATGACAAATTCTGCCGACTATGAACAAGGTTTTATCCCTCCAAAAATGGGATGTTGGTATTTCGTACTATTATTCTCTAAGTTACTTCTTTTGTCCAAGATTATTGTGTGCAGTTTCATACGGGTACAATACTATCGAATGCAAATATTGATCGATCCGATTGACATATCCATTGTACTATCGATTCAATCTAGACCTAAATAACTAAGACAATCACTGTAACTAACTACGGTACCCCTGTTTTGTTTGGCTTTTTATATTAATATTTACATAAAAAAATATAACCTAACATAGGCTCTATATACTTATTGCAACAAAATCAAAATACTAATAGTGATAATAACAATTCAGGCCTAATTTTTTCTAAATAACATATAAGAAAAACAGTTTCCAATGTAGGCTATCATACTTATGTGTGGTCTACTCTCACATTTTAACTTTCCTGGCCATAGGTTGGTACTTCATATTCATGGAGATTAGTTTATGTTCCATTAGGATTAGAATGCCGGTACAAAGTACCATATCGATCGGATCGTTCGATATTTTCATTTGATAGTATTGTATGTAGCCCAGTTAGGAAACTTCACCTGCCAAATATGAATAAAAAAGTAATTTTTCCCAATTGTACTAAGGAAATAATAATAATAATAATAAATTTTATTTCGCTGACAAATTTACACTGTATGGGAATTTACAAAAAGTCCAGTGGCGGATTTACCACTAGGCCAACTAGGCCCTGGCCTAGGGCCGCGGGCTACAGGGGGCCGCACGGAGTCCCAAATATACAGAGTATATATTTTTAAGGATGTACTTGCATGGTAAAGATGAACATCAGCTTTGAGCCCTGATTTTTTAGTTAGCAGACTAATTTAGTTGAAAACCCGTAAATTCACAACACAGAGACTTTGGTGAAGTCATTGTGGCGTCTGCCGTTTTCCATGCCAATTTCGGGTGATCATCAGCTACCTGTAGGTTAAGTCACATTCATATTGGTGGCAACTCTGGGTGACGACGCGGCGGCCCCTTTGGGTTTTTATTATAATTAACTGAAGTTACCTCTCTGTGTCAAAAAGTGCACCACTTTCCAATTGATATTTTTTGGGTGCCAGTTTGCTATTGGTGAGACGCTGTCAAAATGCAAAATCTGGGTGACATTAAAACTAATGTTAGTTTAATTTAAAGATTTTCTAAAACCATTACCATTTTGTGTATCAAAATTGTATATAAAAATGTTGTGTACCATAAGTATCAAAATTCAGAAAGCAACACATTTATACCAATATAGTTATACTAGCTGTTGCCCGTCACGGCTTCGCCCGTGATTGAATTTATTTTATAGGTAATACAATAGTTTTAAAGAGCAACGAAATCTACTTCCTTGAGAATGACATTGGAACAATGAAGTAGTGTGAGTGGAGCTCTGAAGGAATTTCGCAAAACCTGTTCTTAGAGAGAAAAGGTTTCTTAAATAGAAAAGGCCCTAACCTATGAGCAAATAGGAACGACCATGTCAAATTTCAACCCCGTAGGCTCTACAGTCATATTGAAGACATGTGGGTCGGAGCCCTAAAGAACATTAAACAGTACTTTTGCAAAACTGTTTCTTAGTGAACACCTATTAGCAAACCGGAACCTTTACGTTAAATTTCAACCCGTAGGATCTATAGTAGATTTGAGAATTTGTGGGGAGGAGCCCTAAAAAAAATTTGCAAAATTGTTTCTTATTGATCACCTATGAACAAAAAGGAACGTCCATGTCAAATTTAAAACACGTTGGCCCTTGATTAGTTTTGAAGTCAGGTGAGGTGGAGCCCTAAAGAACTACAAAAACTATATTTACAAAACCATTTCGTAGTGAGCACCTGTTAGCAAAACGGAACATCCACGTTAAATTTATACCCCCTAGAATCCATGGTAATCTTGAGGTTCTATGGGGTGGAGCCCTAAATGAAATTTTTCAAAATTTTTTCTTAGTAAGTAACTATGAGCAAAGAGGAACGTCCGATTCAAATTTAAACCCCGGAGGCCCAACAGTAATTTTGAAGTCCTGTGGGGCAGAGCCCTAAAGAACTTGGAAAACTGTATTTGAAAAACTGTTTCTTAGTGAGCGAGCACCCGTGAGCAGGGCCGCCCACGAGGGGGACTAATGGCGCAAGCTGCGCCATTCGAAAAATTTTGGGGGGGAATGAGATTTTTGGGGGGGAATTGAAAAAAAGGGTTTTTAAAAATGTTATAAGTACTAATTTGCAGTAGTTAAACAATGAATCTTATGAACATGTCAATACAAATTAGGAGAGTCTTTGTCTGTCCTTTTGTTCTGGATCAAAACTCGTAGGCCTCGTCAAGGCACGTTAGCCCCCCAATCTTGACTATTATTGTGCCATTGTCGGCTAGATACTCTGAACCCCTCCCCATTGTTGACCGTTTTTCTCAATCGCCTAAAGTTTCGTCTTTTCTTAGTGGTCTAGTGTCTTTATTTTTTTTAACTTATTTTATTTTCAACGGCAAGCAGCCAATTACAAAAATATGTCTTCGTACATGTTCGATCAGTATATTCCGCCGTTTCCGCGGTTCCGCGTCTCTGGCGACCACTTTTCTGTCAAAGAATCGCCATTAAGAGAACTGATATTACAAACGGCTCGGCGAGAGTAACGCAATGGGCAAAATCGACACTGGGAATTCCTAAACAACGTAGCCTCTAAGGCCGCAACGGTGTTCATATGACGGTCGTCCAATGAATGAACTTATGATTATTTCTAGCTTAAAATTTTTTTACGATAGCATGCATGGTGAGGTGCCGTGAACTTATAAACACAAACTTAAAATCAAGCCTTAAATCTAACAAAATCTTAGTTGTTACTAAACCAAACTATGTTTACAGTTAAGGGTGAGTCGGTGGCGTAGTGGTTAGCGCGCCGGACTTCGGGACCATGGCAGCGATGTCTTGGGTTCGAATCCGCGTTCTGCCAGTGACTTTTATCAGTACCTTTCACCTTGTACTGTAGCGGCTCACCCCCTTACTTTGTCTAATACAATCCACGCACGGATCAAATAGTCTATGTGGACGGGGCAAAGTAAGGCAAAAAGAGGTCCGCCAACCTCTTTTACTAAAAAAAAAGTTTGAGAGAAACTTTAGGTTTCTAGGTTTCATAGTTAGTGTCATTATAATAGCCTAAATTATTATTTTATATAATTTAATTTTGATTTATTGATAGAAAAACAAGCTAGCTAGCCAGCAAGTGAATGTACCGTCCAAACTGTTTTTCAGTATGATGTTTTATTGCACTAAACACGTAGGCCTATAATATATGCTGAAAAAATAGATGTCTTAAACCAATGATGAAACTTAAATTCATGCCATAAAAGAACATAGGACTACGTATGTTCAGAAGGTAAGAACAAGCAAATACACGGTACATACAATACTAGGCCTACAAGCCCAATATCTCTATTATTTTTCAGCCTGTCTGTCTATATGTAGGCCTATGCATTTTTAATGAATCACTTATAAATTTTTATCGATTCGTGCTACGGAATTAAAACTTGGCACAACTGCTACATATTTTAATACCTGTATTTGGTTGTTTGTTGTACATAAGCCAATTAATTATTTTTTATGTTTTTTTTTTTTTTGAACTGTGATCTTAAAAAATATATAAATTACAAGCAGACTATTTACTGAACATTAGGTAAAAATTTCACGTTTTTAAGTTTTATCGTTTTTGAGTTCTGCTCGCTTAAAGTCCATCATATGTCACTTAATTGTGGGCCACAATTTGTGGCGAACGCCACGGTCTTGACACCAGTTAAGTTACTATACTACAATTAATTACTCAACTACATGTTAAACACACTATTTGCATATATTGATTAGCTGTGTGTGTTATTTTAACTGTAAATAACTTTTGTAAGTATTTCTGATCTATATATCAATAACAACTATAATCTAACCGCTGGAGCGAGCTCTAAACTTGGCTGAGTAAGTGTAGCTGGCTCGATGACGAGGCCGTGAACGGAAGATGCATTTGCCGCGATCATCAATAGCGTAGCTGACTTCAAGCCAGCAGAATAGTATTCTTTCGAATGATGCGTTTTTTATGACCTTAATTCAAACGCTGATATAAAAAATGCTTAGCAAACAAAACAGATATTATCTTAAACAAAAAGATAAATAGTGGCTTATGTATAACAAACAAGTGCCCTATACTCATACAAATTTAGACATTTCGAACTTTTACTGTTCCAAAATGGCCGTAATTTAAAATTTTAAGAGCTGAAAATTCCCAGAACTATAAAAAAATAAAACTATCAATTTAAATTATAGGCCTATAACAAAAATAACAAGATTGTAACTATCAAACAAAAGACGTAGAATAATTGACTTTTTCCCAAAAAAAATGTTTGTTGTGGAAATGTGCATGAATTCATAGGTAAAACCCCTATATTATCTCCTTTTTTATGCAACTTATGCTTATATGCTTAGCTAAAATAAATACAGTATTTTGAAACAGGTTTCCACTTAGGGAGGGGGGCGGTATATGTTTTTGGGGGGGAATGCGCCATCACCTTTGGGGGGGATGGGCACCCCTGCCCGTGAGCAAAGAGAAACGTCCATGTTAAATATCGACCCCGAAGGCCCAAAAGTAATTTTGAAGTCCTGTGGGGCGGAGCCCTAAAGAACTTCGAAAACTGTGTTTGCAAAACCGTTTTTTAGTGAGCACCCATGAGCAAAGGGAAACGTCCATGTCAAATATCGACCCCGGAGGCCCAAAAGTAATTTTGAAGTTCTGTGGGGCGGAGCCCTAAAGAACTTCGAAAACTGTGTTTGCAAAACCGTTTTCTTAGCACCCATGAGCAAAGAGAAACGTCCATGTCAAATAACGACCCCGGAAGCCCTAAAGTAATTTAAAATCCTGTAGGGCGGAGTCCTAAAGAACTTCGAAAACTGTATTTGAAAACCGTTTTTTAGTGAGCACCCATGAGCAAAGAGAAATGTCCATGTCAAATATCGTCCCCGGAGGCCCTAAAGTAATTCTGAAGTCCTGTGGGGCGGAGCCCTAAAAGGGATGTTTAAAGCACTTTTTTGAGCACCTAAGAAAAAAGAGATCACTCCCAATTTCAACTGTGCAGGTTTCCTAATTCGTATTTAAAATTGGCCATGCGGATAGCGTTATATTAAAATTTCGAAGGCCTGTGGGGCGGAGCCCTGAAGGAATTTTGTTAAATCATTTCTTAGTGAGCACCTAAGAGGCAAGACGAACCTGTGTTTAATGTTTCAAGTAAATACGTTTGGTAGTTCCTGAGATTTCATGATGAGTCAGTCAGTAATCACTCCCCGTCAGGTTTAACGTCAGGTGGTCGCTAAGCTCACTTGCCGCAACTATCCTCTAGTTTCTTATTACCAATCTCCCCTCAATAATTTGAATCAGAACAGCTGTTTACAAAATTAATATTCCTTAATGTTATCATATGTTCCAATACAAAAATGTTGCTTCCATAAGAATAACATGGTAACTTTGAAGACGTGTGGGGCGGAGCCCTGAAGGAATTTTCAAAAACCGTTTCTTAGTGGATGCTTACACCCTAAAGGAACGTCCATACAAAATTTCAAGGTTCTAGGTCTAGTAGTTTAGGCTGTGCGTTGATACGTGAGTCAGTGTATTTGACAAATATATAGTAGAAGATTAACAAAGTAATCCAGATCAATAAAGACACCATTGCACAACTACAGTTTGGTAAAATTGAGTACGGATAGCCATCTTGACTATTTTGATAGCCTCCCACCAACAGCAATTTGACCAACGTAACGGACATAACATCCCTAAAATACAGCGGCACGCTTTCAGGCCCCCAAGTGGTTTTTTAGACCCAAAAAGTAGGAAAAGTAGGACTTTTTCGGTAAAAAGTAGGACTTTTTTGCGAAAAAGTAGGACTTATTTCGACCAAAAAATCTGCTAGCATATAGTAAGTTTACGACAAAGTGACACAAGAATAACCCTTTAAATAGTAAGAATAAGTTTTCTTGGAACAAAAAATATCCTATGGAAACTTTAGTGAATATTTAGTTACAAAATTAGTAAAATTGATGTAAAACACTGTAGTGTAAGCCACTATAATATCTCTGTAGACAATCATTTCTATTGAAAAATATATCACAACCCTGAAGGCCGAATGAAGTTTCAGTTGAGATGTCTCAATATTCTAGATTCTAGTTCAAAAGGAATAAAAGGATCGAGGAATATGTAAAAATAACCTTACAGTGTTCATTATAAAACATTCAGGGGAAGCATCTAATGAAATGTTAAAAATCCCAAGTTAACCAGCACAAACACGAGTTTTTGAGAAATTTGTTCTTTTCTATTATTGATAAGTTGATTGTGGTGTGCAAATACTTACTGGGAAAATAATTCTTTTTAATTTCCTAACATAGGAACATGATTGATTATTGAATTTATTGCTATAAAACTATTCTAAATAGATATTTCAAAAGCAGTTCAGGGTATTTCACTTAATGATAATCTTCCAGTGACACCTGTGTAAAACTCGACAACTGCTTCATTGAAGCGAGTTGGTTTGGTTGGATAGGGTCAATCCTAAAAAGTAACATTAAATAAGCTATATTTAAATAGGAATTATTCATTTAAAATACCTCCATCGCAGCAGATCTGGAAACTAAGCAAATTTCTAACAAAAAAAGGTATTTTTTATTTTTTTATTTTCCTATTAAGACAATGGTAACTAGGATGTATGTTTAATGCCATGGAGTTGTTGTAAGTAAATATACAATAATACTTCCCCAGTACAGGTACATACTAAATTGCATAAAATTCTGATATTTTTCTTTTTTCCACAAACCCCAAGGGGTGAGTATACAGGTTTACAGCCATATGGGTATTTTAAATAAGATTAAGTTATTAGACTATACATAGTGAATGTACATACAAAATTTTGTCATGTCAATAAATAAGCGAGATATAGGAATTCTGTTGATTTCCCATAAGAACAACATGGAAACCTATTATTTAGATTTTCTCCGTAACCTGTTAAGCCAAATTAAAAATTAAAAATACTAAATATTCATATCACACAAAGAGAATCCTCAACAACTAATTAACGATCGAATTCTATTAAATAACCCTATATTTTAAAGAATACACACCACATAGTGTATCGGAGTTTCAAATAGTCTTTTAAGAAAATAATAATAACACCGGTAATAGGTTACAATGTTTCAACAATGACCATGAAGATGGACTAAGTCACAAAACATGTAGTCAAAAATAAAAAAAAAGTAACATGGTTCCGGGCTTAGGTGTTAGCATGAGTAATGTCCTAATAGCGTGTTCCCTAATAGGAAATTTGCTAAAAAGTAAATTAACTCAATTAAAACGATTTGTTAAAGTAATTTGTTAAAATTAAAAATATAGGATATTACTTTAATTTTGATTTTTTTCGCATTTCTTTATTAGTAATTTTAAGAATGAATTAATTTCTCTTTTTAAAACACATAAGAATACTTCACGTAGGTACCAATATAGGGGGTTTTCTGGTTCTTTTTACAAAAAAATCAACTGAAACTCTGGATGGGGTATGTCCTTTAGTACTTTTACTTTATTCATTTATTATTCTTCAAACTATAATTACATTATTACAATAGCTTAAATGAATTTATAATGTTTATAATTTTATCAGTCTTAAAATTTTTTATACATATTCTACACTAAACGTTCTTTGCAAAAAAAGTAGATCGAAAACTACCTTATTTAACCTAAAAACAAACATCTTGTTCATAGCATCTTGTTATGATCATAAAATATCAAATATATAAGGTATCGATGAACTTTAAAATATTTTCCTGACCCTGAAAAAATGCTGCAACAACCGGGTTACATCAGGAAGGAGCATGGATAGCTCCTTAGTTTTCTTTATTGAGGAATGAAATAGCTTAACAAAGCACTGATACAGACCTGTATTTTGTTTTGCATCACTACTATTAAGCGATGCAAAAATTTGAAAATTGTTACTTTCACTCCCAAAAAATCTAATGAAAAAATCACATGGGTATTACATAATAATTTTAAAATATCATGGTCCTGGGCCTAAGAACCATCAGTTCTATGGTAATAGGCTTCTTACCCACAAGACTCACTAATTCACAAGAATTCACTAATGATAACAAAATAAATTCAAAACCAGCAAAAGTTTAATTTTTTAACTGTGTCACCCACAATTTTGGGAAAAAAACATTTATTGGAAGGAAGTATAAATTAGTAAACATTGATAATAAGCTTAATAAATTATCGCGCGATTAACTTACAGACAGAAAAGTAGGAAAGTAGGACTTAGGTATCGAAAGTAGGACTTTTCCTACTTTCCTAATAAAAAGTAGGAAAAGTAGGAAAAGTAGGACAACTTGGAGGCCTGCGCTTTTCACAAACGTATGAACAGAGAGTAGTGACTCCAGCTATAGCATAGATCCATTGACTATAGATAGTCAATGATAAAACATAATGGACCCCATGCCCCACCCCCATTTAACAGCTGGATAATCCATTATCTTTTCAAGACGAGCTCGTTCTCAGAGATCAGAGTGTACACAAACAATTACACTTTACTGGTACCAGAGCATAGGATAAAAAATTAAAGACGATTTTAGCTTGATTTGATGACTTTAGATATACTTCAGTCGGTGAAGAGGAGGGGGGGAGGAGGGCCCCACAGAAAAGTTGGCCTAGGGCCCCAACCTTCGTAAATCCGCCACTGAAAAAGTCTTTCTATCTGTTTCTCAATTTAAAACTTAAATTTAAATTCCAGATTTTTCAACAAGATAATTCATTATTAATTAATTCATTTAATACTCTAAACTTTTTCAAGTCTTTCAGTTGTGTTTAATTGCTTTTTTAGCGAATTTCCCATAGGGAATAAACTATTACGGTAGGTCTCATGGTAAGACCTAAGCTTGCGACAATGTTACTTTTTTGTTTTTAGGTGCCCAGAGACCAAAAATAATAGTCATTCAAAATTTTGTATATATATATATATATATATATATATATATATATATATATATATGTATATATATACATATGTATATATATGTATATATGTGTCCCTAGACACGATAACTCTCGTAAAAATGGTCCGATCGATACCAAATTTGGTAGAGATGTGTAATCCTACGTTTATTTGGATGAGTTTGTAAACCAGACATATCGACCTACCGGAAGGGGTAGTTTTGGGTTGTTTTGTACCCCAAAATTGGGTTTTTTGCATTTTTCATATGTAAATTTAAAAATTTTTAAATTTTTATTTTGACCATTGGATTTAGCTCAAAAAACACACAATTTAGTATTTTGAAGCTTTGCTCTATCTCCATTGGTTACTGAGATATTAAAATTTCTTAAGACAGTACATTGTATTTTGAAGCTCCAATGTTAATCTTAGGAGAACAAGGATGTGTTAATGTTTCACTTATTAACCAATAATTTTGGATGAAACTTGGTATTTAGCATCATTTAGTTGAGATTCATCCATTTATGGTAAAAAATCTTGGTTTTTATGCTTATCATGGCAGCAAACCTGCCCGACTATTTTCCCATGTTAAACTTATGGAGAATAGGCAAACTTCTTTAGCAATGGACAGATATTGATGAAACTTAGTAAATGCTTCATATGGTCGAAATAATTTTTTTTATTATAAAAAACCTACTTTTAGTGTTCCCTATGGCAGCATACCTGCATACTCTCCCTAAATTTACAGATAACACGGAATATCTTGGCCTGTGATGACCGTTGAAATTGCAGATTGTCGCAGACTGTTTTTAGTGTCATGTGTTTACCAATTTGAATCCAGAAGTGGAGTATGTCAGAGGCCAAGATATTCTGCGATATCTGTAACATAAGGAGAATAGACATTTATTTACCTATTTATGAGCATGTGATTTTATTTGGTTTACAGTTAATTAATTTATTAAAAATTAGGTAATCAACTTATACTATGTAATAAAATTAAATAAAAATTTAAATTAACTAAGTAGTATTTTGTGAGAATTTTTGGTGGTGAAATATATAATTGATGTTTGTTATAGTCTGAGGTCATAATTAACCAATTATATTTCACTATTATGCAATAAAAAAAAAAAAAAAACAATAACATTTTTTCTTTTCTGGGATTAGCCAAATAATATTTCATTATGTCTTTTTCGCAAAAAAGCCAAATGCCAAAACCTCATCACTCCTTTCCTGTTATTACTTTAATTTTATAAGGCTTACAATATCAATAGAATTAGCAATCACTGATTTTATAACAACTTGTGGATCTAAATACAATAAAAAGGGTTAATGTCAATACTAATAAAGAAGTTTCAATGGAGAACTGAATTAAATACAGTATTACTGTACTATAATACAAAGAAAAACAAAATAATAATAATAATATAACGCAAAACAACAAAAATAACCCATATAATAGGCGTCAACCAATATCTCAAAAAGTGAGTAAAAAATTCTTGTACGGGACGGACATCGGAGCGTATTCCTAGTTCAATAGTTTTATTTCACATCAAATCTGTCCCTAAACCAAAAGTGTCATTTTATCTTACAGCTGATCCATTGTTTAGTTTATGTTTCAATCAACACAAACCTCTCACCTTTTGTACTTGTAAAAGATAATAAATCAAAATATTGTACAAAAATGGGTGTAAATCTTTCAGAATATATATATATATATATATATATAAGATAGTATTTTGACAAACTCTACAATTTTATTGTCTGAATATTGTGTCAAAAGTACAGTACGGTACTTTTGAGACAAAACATCATAAAACCAAATCGTATTTATTAATACTAAATGTTACGTAGGCTGATCTATCTTTACAGTTTATTTTAGATTTGTGCGATCGCCCATTAATGCTGTTATCGTCATTTAAATAAATTTCATCACCACTTAGTTTTTACTTTTCATCTTTTATTTTAATCTAAGCCTAGCAATCCAATTGAAAATTCACTACCTGTAACACTTTTATTGATAATAAATTAAAGTGATTACATGAATGAAATATGAAATGTGTAGGCCGAACACCTAATGTATTCTTTGTACCTTAATACTGGTGAAAAATAGAAATCTCTACTAAGATTCTAGCTCTGAAGTGTTACACTAAACAAAACCGACCTGTAAGTAGTTCATACATGCAGCCAGAACCCACGACCTGGGTGGATCTGCTGGTAGATCAGGCAGTGAAATGGGAGGGGTGGGGGACAACAACAACCCGGTCAGCTGTTCTGTGGTAGGCTGCAGTGATACCACAACACCCAGCACCGTCACTGCCGCCACCACAACCGAAACCTCTGCAATGGAAATTTTCAGGTCACAAACACTCTTAGGCTCC
The DNA here is from genome assembly GCA_030545055.2 of Neoaliturus tenellus. Lineage (NCBI taxonomy): Eukaryota > Metazoa > Arthropoda > Insecta > Hemiptera > Cicadellidae > Neoaliturus > Neoaliturus tenellus. The sequence continues at coordinate 141,798,628 of CM061534.1, forward strand.
AAAACACAGGTAAAATATAAGTTTGTCATTTACTTGAAACAAAAATTTCTGTTTGGTTTTTAAGGGGAAAAATCAGCAGGTAACATAAGATGTTTTTATGACTGGATGTAAAAATAATGGATGTAAAATTAATGTATCCCAATAATAAAATGGATAATAAATTGTAGAGTTGAGATTGCCTTTTGTCATTAATGATTTTTATTTTCATGAAGAAAATTGTCTTCATTAATGTTGAAAAAATACTCATACAAAATTAAGACCATCACTACACACATTATTAAATGCCTGTAATTATTTTATTGTTAGCAACACCCTGATAATCAATCATTATTTTTTTCTCCAAATACAGCAAACAAAAAAGAATTTGCTGCCCCATTGAATGAACTGCGGAATAAAAACTTAAGATTAAAATAGACAAAGGATTGTAAAATAAACATACATAAGTTAAAGGAACATATTTGTAACTCTCCTGTACTACAACTCCCAAACTATGAATTGCCATTCATTTTGCAGACGGATGCTCGCCAAAGTAGGGTGCGCAAACATTTCACTGCAAAGTAGACAGTGTAAAATACCCATAGGAAGTAGATAGTCTAAAATAACCGATACATTATTATTTAAAAAGTTTTAAAAACAAGAGTTAAACCTGTCTGTGTAAGAAAAGGGAGCATTAGGTGTTATTTTATAAAATCAAAAGTTTAGGTGATACTTGGAAAAATGCTGTTTCATCTGGAAACCAACAATCAGGCGCTTTTGTGGGTTTTGTCGTTTTATCACACCACAACAAACTAGGGAAACTATGTCGTTAGACAGAATTAATATTTGGTTTATCCTTTAAGGTTAGAACCATAAAGGGTAAAGATAACAAAATAGCGGATTGCTTGTTCAGAATTTTTGAAGGACATCCTGGCATTGAGGTGGAAGAAGAGGTTTCTTACGAAAAAGTGAATTAAATGGATCAATTTGTAAATCCTACTAATAGGCTATTACAAATGTGAATGTCCTGTTGTTTGTTAGACTGTCACGCGAAAACTACTCAACTGATCATAATGAAACTTAACCTCTTCGTGCATGACGGCATCACACGTGTACGGCTATTTAAAGCCATATAAATCCTTAAGAAATAATAAACTTGATGTAAGATCTGCATGGAGGCCTCACCTGAGGCCGGGTGCACTAGTTCGAGCAGCCGCCATCAGATAGCCGTTCATTCTTTGTTTGTTACCCGCCATTTTTGTGTCAGGTGGCAATGAAAGTGAGTTCTGTCAAAAACTGGGTTTTCAAGTGTTCCTACAGATGACCGCATGTTAGTTATGAAGGCAAGAAAAATATGTTGTTATTGTGCTACTCCTAGGCTTCAGTTTGATACATAAATTATGTTGATTACTTATATAGTTATGATTTACTGAGTGAAAATGTATCCGTACACAAGTGTGCCTTTCATGCAGATAGGGAAAATTAATTTGTGTTTACTTGTTACCAATTCTGCATGGAAGCCACATGTGTGTACACGTATAGCTGTACACACTTGTGGCTAGATCAAGAAAAATACTTTTAAGTTAAAAGTGAATTAATGTTTAATATTGTTAAAGGTATCTATGTTTAATTAATGAGATATTTGATGAAAAAGATTTATTTGACACTTTGATAGAGATGATTAACTTAGGCCTGATAAAATTAGAATTTATTAAAGTGTCTTATTTATTATGATAATTATATTTTATATAATTTTACGTTTTCAATCGGTGAACAACAAAAAAAAATTGTTGCAATGTGTTTAATGTGTTTAATTCAATGGTTTTTGTTATTTGTTTACCTTGTTACATTAATTTATTTACTGATCTAACTTATGTGGCAACATATGTGGACAGTAAGCATTAGTGGAAGTATTGCTGGTACCTACAAGTGGCAACATGTGGCCTTCATGCAGATAGGGTATGACCATATACTAAGTGTACTACATCCACATTTGCATACAAGACACATTTGTGGCCAGCTATTTATTTTTATAAAAAAAGCATGCATCATAATAAAAAAGTGTACACCCACTAAATTAAACCTCCTGAATACAAAAATGGTGTCAAATTTTTTTTCAAGTGGTATTTCATATAGCATGCATGAAGAGGTTAACATCATGAAAGTACACATATTCTTGGAGGTATAGGATTTAAAGGTATATGATATAAATATCAACAAACGCTTTGCTTCAGTTTAACATCCACATATCTACAAACAAAAATAAAGGTAATCCTTTCTATTTCCAATAGTTAAACCAATTAAATCCAATGGGTTTAATCACGCATTCACAGAAAGTGTTGATAAAATTATGAGACATATTACACCATTGCCAAATGATAGCTATAAAAGGTTTTTAAATAAAAATGATTTGAAATCATATACATCATTTAAATTTAGACAAGTTTCAGTGGAAGAAACATGGATACTCTACCATAAAAAAATTGAAATTGAGGAACTGTCAAGATATTTATAAACTAAATACGAATATGATAAAAGGAGCAGCAAAAGAAATTTGTGAAGTTGTAACAATTCTTTTTAATCAATGTTTTGAAGAGCACAAATATCCAACTTGTCTGAAACTGATCAAGGTAATACAGTACCTATACATAAATCAGGTGATAAAGAATATGGAAACTTTAGGCCTATTTCTATTGTACCAATAATATCTAAAATTTTGGAAAAACTTATGTTCAATCAAATTTATGATTTTTTTAATCAAACTCATTATTCAGCAGCAGGCAGTTCGGCTTCAGAAAAAATTTAGGATGTATTGATGCTGTCAGTAATTTTGTAAATGATACCATCAACAAAATAGAAAATGGTGTATTAGTATGTTTTCACACTTTTGATATGTCAAAGGCATTCGATTCAGTTACACACAAAATTTTATTAAATAAACTACGTTTTTAAGGTTTTGAGGATTCCTCTATAAAATTAATTGAATCATTTCTAGGTGAAAGAATACAACAAGTTTATTATAATGAAGAAATTTCGAATGGAAATAAAATCAAAGTAGGAGTACCACAGGGCTCATGTCTAGGACCTTTGTTATTTAATATTTATATAAATAACTTACCATTAACAATTTCTAGCCAGAAAAACATATCATTTTTATATACAGATGATTTGGGAATAAATATATTTGGAAAAAATCATGAAGAACTTATAGAAAATATGAAAATCATTACAAAAAATGTTATTGATTGGTGTAACAGAAATAAAATCAGTTTAAATATGAATAAAGCTCAAAAATTAGAAGGTAGCTTTTCAAATAAATTTCATCTTCGGTTAAATTGTTCATCTTTAAAATTTCTTGGAATAATTATTGACAACAAATTTAATTAGCAAAACCATATTACACATATAACTAAGAAAATTTGCAAAGGAATATACATTTTAAGAAGATTGAAAGGAAATGTAAATTTTGATGAATTACTGAATGCTTACTACGCATATATACATAGTCATTTAAATTATGGAACAATAATATGGGGCAATTCTTCAGAAGCCAAAGTTATATTTAAATTGCAAATGAAGGCGATACGAATTATTGCAGGGGTAAAAAGTGAAACACATTGTAAACCTTTATTTGAACATTATAGAATTATAACATTAACTTCCCTTTATATTCTACAAAATCTAATATATGTAAAAAATAACCATAGTGAATTTAAATGGAACTTAGACATTCATAATCATTCAACGAGAAATAAATCAAAATTAAAAGTTCCATTAGTAAAAATAAATGAAGAGGCATAAAAAATAAAACATAGAAATCAAATTATTTAATGATTTACCCCAAAGCTGGAAATTACTGTCAGACAGGAAGTTTAAAGAAAAAATTAAAAGTGTTTTGATAAAAAAAATGTCCATATTCCATGAAGGAATACGATGAACACTTCTGGAAATAGTGATCATAGATAAATTACTTTTAAAATTAACTTTATGCATATTTTAATATTATCATGTATTTTGATGTAAATACCTACGACAATAAAGTATTTATTTATTTATTTATTTCCAACCCACCTTTGTGTCTGAGGTATGGAAGAACAGCTTGCAGCAGTGGAGGGAGGAGGTCAGAGCTCAGCCTATGATATGGAGTTACATCCACCAGACACGCAGCGCAGTGCAACACTGCCAGAGGTGCTGGGGACTTCAGGGCAGCCACTACGCTGTGATGCAGGCTCGTCAGCAGGCCAGCCAACACGGCAGAGAACGGTGTGTACGTCTTCACTGTGCTGTAGGACATTCATAGTGGATTTAGCTAGGTACCATTAATTTAACTCTTTAACCGCGCTAAAATAATAAAATTTTAAGAAACATTCACATGCATAGGTGTTGATATTTGATTTTAAATTAAAAAATAAGATTTAACAGAAAACCATGGAAACTGATTTAAGTGACAATTACTGAGAAAATCGCTCTCCTCCTAATAAAACTATTTTAAAATCTGGATTTTATTTAAGCAATTTTTCAATTTATGAAATGTGTTTATTAAAATCGGTAACCCGTTTTAGAGCCTGGTAATAAATAAAAATATATAATACCTACTGGACATTAATAAAAATTGTTGTCCATTACAACAAATCTACTATGATAGTTTTTAAAAAGTCATGATTTTGGTGTTGTTGAAGAGAGCATGACTCTATTTTTTTACAAAAATAAAAAAAACCATACCTCAAGACACACCTTAAAGTTCTCAAAAGTTTTTCTTACACAAAGATGAGGATTTCATTTTAATTTGCACCAGTTTGTATTCCAATAATATTGAGACAGTTGAACGTGTTTTCTGGAGTACCACTTAATTTTATTATTCAAATACTTTCAGATCCACGCACAAAAGAGGTAATTTTTATGTTCCAAGTTCACTACAGGGTGTCCCTTTACACTAACTTTCAGTAAGTCACAGTTCTTTATTAGCATCGATGCGGTGTGATAAGCAGTGGTAAAGTAAGGTAAAAGAACCCCAAAATTATAAAAAAAAAAAAAAACTCCCTGCCTCTATAAACAATCTACTAACTTTCACAGCGTCCTCCTAATTTCGCGCTGTAACGATGACCGTTTTTCAATATGAGTGGATTGCTTCTTTAAGTAACATAGCAGACACCAGAAGTTTGACTGTGGAATAGCATTTGGTTGTCAATGAGTGGGTCCATGATTGACCAAATATTGGAAAAACAATTAAAGAACTAAACATACCAGTTTTTTATTTGTTTTATTTTTTATGACGGCTGGGTCCTTAAGAGTCATCTTCACCCCTGTGCCAGTAGCCCATTGTTGCCCAGTCGGCAATGTTAACCATGCGGCTTCTAATGCAAAACATGGTATTTTATTTCCCTTTTTTGGACGCCGTTTTTTAACCGATTTTCTTTAAACTTGGTGTTTAGTTGAATAGTTATACTAGGCCCCCTTATATCTCAAAATTTTGAAAATTTAACAACTATTACTAAGGAAAATCGAGTTACTTTGCAGCGTCACAGAGAGTAATATTTGTTAAATTTTCAAAGTTTTGAGGTGTGAGGGGTCTAATATAACTATTCAACTAAACACTTACTAAGTTTAAAGAAAATCAATTGAAAAACCGCATCCGAAACAGGAGAATAAACTGCTGACTGCGCAACAATGGGCTACTGGCTCAGGGGTGAAGATGACTCTTAAGAGTTGAAGAATTACCTGAAATGCTCACAATCGACTGTCCATGCCGATGTCCATCAACTCGACTGTTAGCAGACAAAGGTACAGTAGAACCTCAATAGTTCGACTCTCAGTAGTTCGACATTTCTTGTAGTTTGACACGGTCTGTGACTACTTAGTATGTCAGTAAAGACTGATAGTTAACATGTTGGGGAATCACTAAAGTGAACATGAAAATAAATCGGTGAAAGATTTTAATTTTGGCTATATTTCAACCAAGATATGTTTTTATTAAAACTTTAGGTTTCCTAAATTCAATTCAATTATATATTAATAGGCAAGCAAGTTTCTTTTCCACTTTTTTTCTCAGCTTGTGAGCATCAAAGGAGGAAACCAAGCATACCATTAGAAAGGTTGTCCTGTAGATGAGCAGAATCTCATTATAATTAACATCGTCCCCCAGGGCTCCGCCCCACAGGCTTTCATAGTTTCAATGTTAATCTTATAGGAGAAGGATAGCTGTTTTAATCATTACACAGCTGTTGTGATGACAAGAAATGTTAACAAATCAGCAAAAACAGATGTTTGTTATGAAAGGGTGAACTGATTTTTTGGTCGGACGTGATGCATATCCTTGCAAATCTCTAATATTCTCAAAACCTCAGTCCTGGGTTCCGTGATTCATATCCGTATCAACTTCCCTTATATTGTTTAGTCACGGACACGGGGTACTTCTAACGCTTATTACTTAACACTACTTCTAAGAAACGCATTACACTGGGCCATCCGGCCCCTCTCCCAACGTCGTCCTCTCTCTCCCCCAACCCCAACGGGGTCTACCTGGCAACTGGCTCAGTAGCCGTGAGATGGATTTTGACATTTTTATGACCCCAACCGATAACGATGAGCTGGCACAGTGTCCGTTTCCCGTCAAGAACCGACTGGGTAGCTAATGACTTCATTTCACAAGACAGTGAAGTTTGATGGGACAGTGAAGGACTTCCAAGTAGCATTAATCATATCATTATAGCCATTAATCAGCTATTCCATTGTTTTATCTTTATTTTTTCGCTTGAGTACCCATAAAATATAATCCAAATGTTCCACCACATAAAAACTTCTGGTGCTCGCCACACTGGCCAAAGAGGCAATATATGCTCAGACTAAAAAGTGGACATCATGACGGCGTTCAGATGGAGAACTCATCAAAGAGTAGCAGAGGGCTAATAGTCGTAGGGGATGCCTCATACAATCCTTTTTAACTCTACCACTGATCAACACACCCGTATCAATGCTTAAAATAAAAAGAGTCACAACATACTGAAAGATAGTGTAAAGGGACTTTTCGCCCACTTTGTAGTGTTTAAACCGTACATCCTCAATTAAACGTTATGAGATGTTTACCTGTGCTGAGCTTGGGCGAGATAAGACTTTGCGTTTCCCAGCATGAAAGCAAGAGTGGAGGCAGCTGCGACAGTCAGTCTGGGGTTAGTGTCATACACCAGGCTGTACGATAGGCCTTGACTGCCCATCAGCACCGTGTAGAAGCCAAATAGATCCCTCACGTTCACTGTCTGTTACGAAAATCACCAAAATATGAACTCAACAATTCTAAATAAGTTATTAAAACATAATCAAATGGCTACCCATAACACACAGCTTGATTGTAATACAGTAGAATTGGCTGTAAGTTCTTTCAACCATTTTTACTGTAAGACTTTGGCTTATTATCCTTATATGTTTCTGTTGTGACCGAGTTTGTTTTGCACGCGTTTTGTATTGATTAATTGAAATATATTTGATAATTGAAACATGTACTTTATTGAAACAACAGAAAAATAGAACTGAAATTGTTTACAATATAAAATGAAAATAAACATTGAATTAACAGCTGATTGAAAACAGAATTAATGCAAAGAGATATAATAATTCTCCCCCACATGAATGAAACAAGAAATAAATGCATTACATTTGGTAGTCCTTAAACTTGTTCGGCTTTCTTATTGTTCTTTCTGACCGTCTTACTTGATGTTCTTGTCTGCTCACTTCAGGTTGCATTTCTTGTTGTACCTCCGGTTCTGGTAATTGAGTGATGGGTCTCATATGTCCTCTATTCTGGTCATCTGTCCGATGGGAATGATGGAGTCTTTGGTTGGAAAATTTTACTTCAAAATCCAAGGGGACGTCATCTTGAGGATTTTGTTTGGAATGGTAGTCTATTTTTGGTAGTTCTGAAAAAGTAACTTTTTTCTTCTTCTCTTCTAGCTGTACCGTTTTTCTCAGTTGGTTTATATGTCTTTTGAGGATCCGGCCTGAATCAAGTTTTATGAGGTAATGTAGTTTCCCAAGTTTTTTCATTACAGTCCCAAGACTCCACACTTCTTTGTTGTTTACGTACAATCTTGTCTGGACTCTCTCCCCCACATTAAGATTCCTTGTTCTTGGCATTAATGGTTGTTTAGATTTCTCTTCATGAATAGGGCGCATTGCATCCAATTTAGTTCTTATTGATCTGTTTAAATACTGCTCTCCTGGTGTATTCCCATTCGCCAAGGGTGTAGTCCTGTAGTGGAAAAGTATCTTTTGGATTTTTACTGTCATTGGTAAGTTGTCATTTGACATAGTCTTTAAACGGTTTTTCAAGGTTTGTATATTGCGTTCTGCTAAACCGTTTGTAGCTGGATGTCCGGGCGATATGAACTTTTGTCTAATTCCATGTGATTTGCAATATGATTTGAATTCCTCGCTGGTGAAAATCGATGCATTGTCCGATACCATTACAATTGGGTAACCATGCATTGAAAATATTTTGTTAAGAAGCATGATGGTAGTTGATGTACCAGGAGGATTTTTCAAAACTTCAATCTCAGCCCATCGAGATTTTGCATCGATAACAACCAAAAAATAATGCCCTTGAAACGGGCCAGCATAGTCAATATGAATGCGATCCCAGTTGTTATTTGGAAGATCCCAATGATGAACAGGTGCTTTAGCTGGATTGTTTCTGATGGATGCGCATTCAGGACAAGATCGGACTAAATGTTCTATATCTTTATCAATGTTCTTCCAGAAACAATGTCTACGAGCAAGCTGTTTCATCTTTGTAATGCCAAGATGAGTTGAATGGAGTTCTTTCAATACTTCTGTCTGTAGACTCTTAGGAATAACAACCCTGTGTGATTTGAAAAGAATTCCATCATCCACTGTATAATCACTTTCAATATCAATTTCATTCATTATTTTTACAAGTTCTTGATCTTTCTTAGTTTCTCTGGCTAACACTTCCTGAGTAAGCATGTCATTACTTATGGCAAAAACTGTTGAAACACATAATTGATGAACTTCTTCGTTAAGAATCATGTCCATTGATTTCCTCTCTGGTTGCATGGGGGCCCTCGATAAACAATCGACATTTGCATTTTGAATACCTTTTTTGAATTCCACTGAATAATCAAAGCCTGACAGGAAAGAAGCGTAGCGTAAAAGTCGTGCTGATGTCATCTTGGGAGATTTTGAAGACTGATGAAAAATTCTGGTAAGTGGTTGATTATCGGTAACAAGAATGAAGTGACGACCATATAAATAATCAAAGAAGTGATCCACACCAAAAACAATTGCTAATGCCTCACGATCTAGTTGAGAATAATTTTGTTCAGCACTACTTAATGAGCGAGAAGCGAATGCTACTGGATGTTCTTTGTTGTCGATCATATGGGATAAAACTGCTGCTACTCCAACAGGACTTGCATCTGTAGTCAGCTTCACAGGTAATGATGGATCAAACTGCGTTACTACCCTTTCACTTGATATCTCTTCTTTGAGTTTATTGAAGGCTGTTTCACATTGAGTGGACCAAATAAATCTTTGGTTCTTTTGAAGTAGTTTTCTCAAAGGAGCAGTCATAGTTGATGCATTTGGCAAAAATCGGGAGTAATATGTTATCATGCCTAAGAATCTTCGAACGTCAGCTACTGACTTAGGGCGTGGTATGTTAAGGATAGCTTGAATTTTCTTCTGGCATTTTGATATCTTGTTATGTTCAACGACATGTCCTAAGTATTCGATTCTTGTTTGGAAGAATTCACACTTTCTCTTGTTGAGATGCAGGTCATATTCTCGTAAACGGGTAAGACAAGCATACAAATTTTCCTTGCATTCTTCCAGTGTTTCTCCATGAACAAGAATGTCGTCAAAGTATGAAATGGTGTTATTCAATCCATGTAAAATCTGATCTAGTGCACGATTGAATTCTGCAGGTGCAACCTTTATGCCAAAACTTAATCTATTCATGCGATACGTACCTCTATGAGTCGATATGGTTTGAATCTTACTGCTTAGCTCGTCAGTTTTTAAGTGTAAATAAGCTTTGTACAAGTCTAATCGACAAAAGTATTTCGAATTTCGGAGACTGTTCAGAATGTCATTTACCTTCTTTGTTGGGTAATTGGAATTGACTAGTTGATTATTGACACCGACCTTATAGTCGACGCAAAGTCGAACTGTTCCATCTGGTTTTGGAATAACCACGAGGGGTGAACCCCAGTCACTCGATACAGTTTTTGTTATTATTCCAGCTTTTTCGAGGTTATCTAGCTCACTTTCTACTTTTTCGCGGAGTGCAAATGGCACATTACGTTCTGGTGTATAAGCCGGTTTTGCACCTTCCCTAAGGTTAAGCTTTACAGTGTAATTAGGGACACATCCTACCTTTTGCTCAAAGATTTCAGGAAAAACTTCTTCAACGTTTGATGCATCAATTGAAAGAATGTTTTTGTCAAATAATTTTGTATTATTGGATTTGTCTCTATCAATATCATGTAAGTTTATGTTCAAGTTCCTGGTCCAAATTCGTCCTAGTAGTGGAGAGTGACCGTCCGGTACAATGAACATTTCTTCAATTGATGTAATGTCACGAAATTGAACAGACACTTCAACTTTTCCTATTGGTCGGAAAATGTTATTTGTGTAAGATCGAAAGGCTATGTTTGTTGGAACCACTCTGTTGGGGATATTAAGATTTTTGAAGATGTTTTCTGGCAACAAAGTGTATCCTGCACCCGTGTCTACTTCAAATTGAACTGGTTTACCTTCTAGAATGACATAAACTAAATATTTCTCTGAGTTTGCCTGTGCTTTGTAATTATACACATCTACGACATTATTTATTCCAAATTCTGTTTCACTATCATTATTATTTGAATGATTCTGGCCTACTTGATTACAAGCGTCAGATTTCAGAAGAGTTTTTATGCATACTTTTTCAACATGACCAGTATTTTGGCAAGAATTACATTTTAGCTTGAAGGAATTTATTCTACATTCATTAGCTTTGTGGTTTTCACGTCCACATCTTAAGCATTTGTTATTTAACCCTAGTTTTACGTAATCTATGCGTTTCCTAGACTGAGATCGATGGAGTTGATGTTTAGATCTTTGTTTGTCCCGGCCCCTATCACTAGATCGATTTCTAGTTTTGCTATCATTGAACTTAGATACTTTATTTACCTCTACTTCAGATGAACCGAGGCTAGTACTAACTGGTTGAGACCTTGAAAGTTCATGGCTGCCCACCTTGGCTGCCTCAAGTGCTATTGCCTTAGCTACTATTTCATTGAAACTAGTTATTTCTGACTGGAGAATTTGTTCTCTTAGCCAGGTACTTCGAATTCCCCTTATAAATTGTGCCCTTAGAAAAACATCAGCAATTTGAACTTCGTTATCACATTGGCATTTTACAATGAAGTCACAATCAGCAACATGTTTTTTTAAACCTGCCACAAAATCTGCGATATTTTCATTTTCTTTTTGATATCTAGATAGGAACTGATGTTGTGTAACCAATATGTTTTGCTTAGGTACGAGATGATTTTCTAAGGCATTCATAAGGTCTAAGTAATCGAGTTCAGAAGGAACTTTAGGGGCTACTAATGCTGACAATATGTTGTAATTGGAAGCACCAATTGAATTTAATAACATTTGGGAACTTTTCTTTTTGTTATTAAGCATTCCTTTCATGTCTAGGTAATTTTCAAACCTTTGTTTATATAGCTTAAAACTTTCCTTCTTAGGATCAAAGTTTTCAAAAGGGGGTGTGTGAGTAACATTGATTACTGAAGTCTGATTAGTCAAATTCTCACTTGAACTTGAATCAGAATCATTTTTAGCTAAAATTTTGTCTACTAAGGCTTGATGGTTTTGATTGATAAGTTGAAACAACTGTTGTAACTGTTCTGGATCCATTGAAAAAAATTAACCTTTGTTTTGTAAACAAATATATTATTTTTGAAATTGTTCTGTTGAAATTTATATGGTCTTGACTTAATTACCTTTCAATACTTCATTTCACCGTAGTCGCCATTCTTTCTGTTGTGACCGAGTTTGTTTTGCACGCGTTTTGTATTGATTAATTGAAATATATTTGATAATTGAAACATGTACTTTATTGAAACAACAGAAAAATAGAACTGAAATTGTTTACAATATAAAATGAAAATAAACATTGAATTAACAGCTGATTGAAAACAGAATTAATGCAAAGAGATATAATAGTTTCTCATTCCGATAATATTTTTTCAAATGACATCTTTAACATGTTTGCTGCGGTTTATTTGTATAAATCATACCCAAAACATTAAACTATTTTTTTAACATTAAAATTAATATTTGTAAGTCAGAAGACCTGTAGAAGTTTCATTTTGGTTTTCTGAGTAAAATTACTATCTGGTGCAATTTGAAATGTGAGCACCATATGGCACTGACACCTCCTGACACCCTATTTTGTCAGGCATCGATGAACACATCCATGACACACTTTCTGTTGACTGTGTTCTTGGACACAAAATTCTAGTAAGGTCTTTAGGCTTACTAATAAATTTTATTTGATAGTAAATAAATAATTATATATTTAAAAGTATTTACTAGTGTTCGAGGTGAATTTTATAGACCAGATGTCAGAGTCCAAATCGACATTGTCATGGCACCAGCAATGACCATGAAATATCAAAGCCATGATTTTTAACTAGTAATAGCATAAAAAGCACAAAAGAGTTACTTTAAAAATCCCTAGTAATAACAATGTGTCGTCATATACAAAGCATGGACAACGAGTCTCCTGACCTTCCTATAGCCCTGCCGCGCTAAGACGAAATAGTCATGCAGAATACACAGGACACCATGTGGTCTGCGCAGTGCCATATGCCGCTGCTCAAAGCAAATGTGTTGATATCTATATTTAGGAGGCATAGGTCATGAAACTTGTGTTTGTTCCATATTAAGGTAAGTCTACATAGATCATCAGTTACTGTGTTCCTCAAACTCTTCTAATCCCACAACAAAGATTGTCTCTCTATATTAAAATAGTCTCTTCATTCAAAATAAGAAATAATTTCTTAAGCATAAATCATGTTAATGGTGTAGATATACATTACATACATGGTTTACAATGTAGCATTTTTATGCTTGCCAAACTGCTGAAGACCTCATTAAGGGCTTCAATGTTGCTTCCTGCTTGGAATGTTTAAGAGGGAGCTAAAGGGATGTGGAGCGATCATTTTGCCTATACTGTCAGGTGACCGTTGCTAAAACTAACTGATTACATATTGCATAGGTCACAACCATACTGAGGGCGAGAAACAATGTCCAGTATTTGATATAACACTGTGGTTAAAGAAATATTCATGGAATGCGCGCCCAGCAGTTTTAGCAGCTGCCGATAGAGACTCTCAGTATTGGGGGTCACGCAGATAAAAAATTCATTGTGCAGTGCCTTGCCTGCTTACCATATTCTACTATAAATAGGTAGGCTATAAAATTAAAGTAAATAGATAAAATATACTTTGATTGACATGTACACATTCTTACTTTAGCAACATGAATAAGGATGTTGATAGTCACTAGACGGACTTTGGCTTGAGTTCTGCGAACTCTTCTAGTACGGCCACCCTCACTGTCTGACACCTGCAGACAAAAAATTATGAATTGATTACAAAATCAATGCATTTTTTCAAGTTATAGTAAGAGAAAATTCTCATGTTTATATTAAGAAAAAATTTTACCTTTTTCCCCATCTTCCCTTGTAAATAATTGAGAAATATCCGGTAATTTCAATTTATCTCACCACTGTGACAGTGTAAGTGTTTGTATGAGACTGTTTTAAATGTTTCTTCAAGAATTTAGTAAGCTAATTTAAAAATAGACCTACCAGTTTTATGTCAATACCCAAAAAAGTAATCCAGGATCTTAAACATGAGCATTTCTCAATCAGAATGAGTTTTAGGAGCTTTCCAGAATATGGACTGTTACATACATTTTTACTATATAGGGTGTTTATAAAAGCATGCCAGGGTTTTGAACAGGAGCTACTGAAAGACTTTTAAAAACAACTAAATGATTGAAAGGTCAATTTGTATAGTAAGTTTTGTTTGCCTATTAAAAAATCTGCTATGCCAAACACACTTCAGAAACTCGTTTTAAATCTGGCACTGAACAACGAGACACAGTTCCAAGTCGGTCTTAACAAATCAAAAACCGTTAAAATTGCAAAAGGAGTTTTTCAGGGCTCTCCATTATCCCCCCTGTTATACAACATGTCGACAGACTTTATTCTTCAAGAACTGTCAGAGCCTGAAGTTGCCAATGCTTTCGGATTCAGACTTGTCGAGAACGAAAATTGTGTTTCCATAACACAATTTTCCATAACAGCAATTTGGTTTGCTGACGACACTGTCTTAATTGCTAATAGCAAGTCATCAGCTGAAATGTTGACAGGTATGGCAATAAGCAGATTTAAAGAAATAGGATTGAACGTAAATTTCAATAAATCACATGCTATTTGCATAGAAAACGGCCAGATCACAAAAATTAAGTTAATGGTGGATAATGAAGAGATTAAATCAATAGGAAAAGACGAAAAAGTTAAGTATCTTGGTGTAAATTTGTGTGATGAACTCAAATTCGATTCAAATGGAATTCTTATGAAGCTATCAGATAAATTGAACAACCTTAGTAGAAGCATCCTCCTAAGTGCCGATAAAAAATTAAATATTATAAATCAATATGTAGCACCCACATTAATTTACCCCCTTCAAACTGCAAAGTTAAAGTCAATATCAAAGAAATTCCTTGAAGATGGAGACAAACTTATAAGAAGTACCACTAAAGGCCATTTCACACCGCGTACCGCTACCGGCTACCGCTACCGCTGGCGGTACTTTTTAAAGATCGCTCACCGTGTTATCATATGGGACAGTTCATACCGGACTACCGCACGCCCGCGGTAGTGCCGGTAGTACCGCCAGTACCGCTCCTCGAGCGATTTTGTACCGCTACCTGCGCGGTAGTTTTGGCTCGCGCATGCGCAGAACGCCGCTGGCTGTCAACTGCAACCGTCTCGCGCCACCACGTGTTTGCTTGTTGCTGTTGTCAAGTTGCCATGGAATCGTTCATCGAGGAAGTGAGGAAGAGGCCGGTTTTATGGGATACACGGAAGGAAATATACCGTGATGGCAATATGAAGGATTTAGCGTGGCAAGAAATGAGCGAAATCTTCGGAAAGGAAAGTAAGTCTACAATCTAACCTATTTTACAAAACTGACAAAGTACAAATTTCATTTAACTGTTAACAAACTTCAGTGATCTTGTTTAAAATATTCCACAGCATCACTTTATGGGCCCATGCACTCACTTAAGACCCTCCAAATGCAGACTATAATTTTTTTTATGCAGGGTTTTGTAGATTTTTACTCATATCTTAAAAGCCACAAAATATGCTAATTCCAAAGTAGGGTGTAAATACTTTGAAAAGGAGTAATCTGGCCTATTTAGGCCTATTCATGAAGGTGATAGTCTACTTTGTAGGCCTATACTCTTTAATAATGTCGGGCAATTATATTTTTGAAAGTTTGGTGATTAAGAATTAATTATTGAAATTTTAAGTAGTAACTAGAATTGGTGTTCATTACGCTTGTTTTTATTATTGAGTACCAGGAGGACCGAGCTTATACTAAGTAAAATTATGACTTTCGTTTCTCACACAAAGCTCGTTCGCTTAGCTCACCCGCCAGGCCAAAAGATCCTGCACTTTGATATAATTTCCTAGACCACATGTTAAAGATGAAATACTTTGTCAGCTGATTTTTGTTTAATTTAAAAAGCTTCTTAAGGATAACATGGGATCTTTGAAGGGCTCTAGGACGAAAACCGGATTTTTCCAGATATTTGACCAGCTCCAACCAATTCCTCCTGGCCAAAACCCTCATATACAACTAAAATTTCCAAAATCCTTGGAGAGAAAAAAGGTTTGCCCATGCAAACAGCGCTTGTTTTAGAGTGTAAGATAAGATAGAGTAGGTCTATAATATTTTACATGGAATCGGAATCTGGAGTAAAAATTCAGACATTTTCTTTTAGCTGTTTTAAAAATATAAATACGAAAGAACCATGTTTTTTTTAACATAAAGCTTTCATATAAATAATTCTGTAGGAATAGAGTTACTATAAATCCCACTAAAAATGTTTTTAATTTTATTTATAGCACATTAATAAACGATTTTAGAATTAACGTAGGGCTACCTAAATTAATAATTATAACCTTATTCCTTATTAATAATTGTTGTTATTATTGGTGTTAATTGTTGTTACTATTAATAATTAATTGATAATTATTCTTTTTATGATTAAAAAAAGTACTTGAATCTAAATGCTATAATTACAGTTGAAAACAATAATCATTCAAGAAAGTATTTAAAAGTAATTTATTATAGAATCATTATACAATTTTAAGGATTTCCAAAATGTTTATTTAACAAGTGTTAATTATAAGCAAAAGTTACAGAGATTAAACAAGAATAATTTACAAGTGCTCCCACTGCCAAGGAACACTCCCATGCGCTGAGTTGAAATATCGGACGAAATGATTTCTAATATCCATGGCTTCATCTGAGCACCGAGTTCCAATTCTAGGTATCGGTTTCCAGCTTCTTTTGTATGCTCCATCAATTTCCTCTCGAGTACCAACAGCTGTTATGGGTTCCTTGCTACAAAGGTAGTTATGTAGGACAGTGGTCGCTTTGATAATTGATTGCACTGTATCAATTCTACACTGAAGAGGGCAGAAGTATAAACGCCACCTTTGAGCAAGAATTCCGAATGCATTTTCCACAACCCTTCGGCATCGGCATATTCTGTAATTGTAGATACGTTTTTCATCTGTTAGGTTTTTATCCTTCGGAAAGGGGCGCATAATAAACCGTTTCAATGGAAATCCTTCATCACCTACCACAACGTACGGCAAACTGACCCCTCCCTCGACTAAAGGCTCGTCTTTTGGTACTGCGAAACTGTAACTGCATAATCTTGTTCCTATTACACTATCTGAAAAAATACCACCATCAGACTCTTTGCCATATGAGCCAGTGCCTATTGCAATGAACTTATACTCAGAGTCAACCAAGCCCAAGAGAACAGTTGAATAATATTTCTTATAGTTATAAAATGATGAGCCAGAGTTTGGGGGAGCCTGAAGTCTGACGTGCTTCCCGTCGATAGTTCCAATACAATGAGGAAAATTCCATCTATTCTCATATCCTTTTGCTACACTCCTCCACAGGTTCTCGTCTGGGGCTGGCATATATATAGGCTGCAATCTATTCCAAATTGCGTCGCACACTTCTTTAACAACTTGACTGACAGTGCTTATGCCAACTCTGTAGCTGAAGCTTATAGTTGTATATGTATCTCCAGTTGCAAGATATCTGAAAACAAAACATGTTTTAGAATCTGTATTGAAAGCTGACTGGAGTAAGTTGAGGGACGCCTTCAGACATGCAGTCTTGCGCAAGAAGACAAAGAGTGGCCAGGCTGCAAACAAAAACAAAGAGTGGAAATATGAGAAGCAAATGAGTTTTTTGCATCCCACTATGGCACACAGGCCGTAAGTGTATTTTTACTTTAATGGATTCCACCATTTTGGTGACCCAAAAACCCTTTAAAATAGAAAAATCACAACTTTTCAGAAACGGCTCATACGATTTTGATTAAAATTGTGTGATCTATTAAGATTAAATGCTGAATACAATGACACCACCCGTATCTCCGGGAAAATTTGTGTTCAAAAGTTATAGAGCAAAAAGTGTTAAAATATATACATTTATTCTGATTTTAAAAGAACAGTGTTGTATAATAAATTTAACTTACCGTCATTAAATCAACCTCAAAAAACTAAATAATCCAGTATTTTAAATTATTGCTCTACGCCAGGTGTTTGAGGAGAAAATTAATTTGTTTGTTTCGCGGTAAATGCAGTACATTGTGAAACGCCACAGATGCGCGTAAAGTCAAATTCGTGCTGCTCAGCTGCCAGCTATCCGACTGAGCTACCAAGACATTGTTGTTTAGAGGATTTTAACACTTTTATATATTTTTTAATTTTTATATATTTTTATGTTTTTGGGAAAAAGTATGTGTCAGTTATCTGATACCGTTTTTTATATGATTTATTATCAGCTAGCGTTACTTGATGGATTAAATAAAACATAACAAATTGCTAGAAAATAAAAAATAAAAAATATAAAGCTTATAAAAAATGTTTTAAGTATGAATAAAACCACCAGAGCTGCATACACTCACACTCTCTCACACACACACTCTCACTCTCACTCATGCTCACTCACACACTCACACACAAACACACACGCCAAATACTGAATAACTACTTTTTTCCAAGGTCTGAAACAAACATCCCACCGCTACCAACACCACAGTCTGCAACTGAAGAAGTCCAGGTCATTGACATGGAGGAAGAAGGTGTGTCCGAGAACGACGACGCGGATGACCAGGACGGAGACGGGAACGAGTCCACGGGGCCAACGAAAGAGCGGAGGAACAGATCTCCTCGTGGGGTTGACAAATTGATAAATTTCATCAAAGAAAAGGAAAAATAAGACCCCAAAAACCCTTAATGATATCGATATTTTTTTTGCTAGTGTTTCCCAATCTGTCCAAAGGCTGCCACGATATTTACAAACTCGCATTAAAAGGGAAGTACTAGACAGCATCGCCCGCGCAGAGGAGGAAGAGGATTTTGCAAGGAATCCTACCACTGATCAACGTTTGGTGAATTACCCTCCCGATCAACGTCAATTGCAATCCCCATCAACCACCTCTTCTGCCTCCTCTTCCTCCTCTCGCCTACCACCCACCGACCCTACCCTAACTTCCGCAATGCATTTAATCCGGATTACAGTTCAATAACCCATTACGAAGATGGTGCCACCTACCAAAACTTACAATAAAAATACGTGGCAGCCTTTGAACAGTTTGGATGCACACATGTAGGCCTCAAAATACATGTTATATTCAATAATCATGTTAAGTTAAAAAACACATGTGTGCCTTTTTATCGTTTGTTGTGCAACGTTCACATTGTTACCAATAACAATCGGCCTTATTAATAAATATTTAAAAAAGAAAAATGAAATGGTTTTATTTAATTCTTACCTTAAGCAAATAGCTAGTCTCTCCTTTGCGCTTATCGATAATCGGTAATTGGTATCATTTTTTGTAATGTCTGGTTCTATTAGGGCCAACACATCATCGAACTGTTCTTTGTTCAGTCTGAAATAAGTTTTGAACCTTTCTTCGTCTGAAGCTAAATCCTCAAAAAGATGGTGGAACTCCCCATATGTCCCTCTTCTTTCGTTTATGCGGTGAACCCACGAGCTTCTGCTTGTCACCGCCGAGTAGAGTAAAATCAGTTCCTCGTCACCACTAGAATCATCGTCGTACCACGGTACACTGTTTCTGAGGAAGTCACGATTGCACCAAGGTACCTGGGAGGACATCTTGTTGTGTACTGGGCACTGACTAAGTGACTAGTGGCCAAGTCTTGAAGTAGCGGCGCTATAGTCGATGAAACTCCCGCCTCCCGCGCAGACGCGGTAGTTTTGGTGTGAAATGGCTCACGGAAACGTCCGCTACCGCGCCGGTAGCGGTAGCCGGTAGCGGTACGCGGTGTGAAATGGCCTTAAAGAAATATTACAATTACCGAGTGACACCCCAAATGGGTTTTTATACTCTGATAGGAAATATAAGGGGCTAGGAATAATGAGGATTGCATGGGAAGCATACATCCAGCAATTTAATTTATTGTGCCTTTTAGAAGATTCTAAAGTTAATTTAATTCCAAATTCCTATGAAAATGATAAAGTCATAATTTTCAACCAATTAAACATAGATATTTCAGAATTTGAAAACATAGAGAAATGCAAAATTAATGGCAAACACTTAAGGAAATTCCTGAAAGAAAAAGAATTTAGTATATGGGCCAATCATTCTCAAAAAGGGAAAGGAGTGATTCTATATAAAGAAGTCCCTATCGCAAATTCATGGGTTTACAACAAAAACGGTCTATCTTCCTCGGAATGGCGAGACTGCCTAAAAATGACATGTAATGTTGCGGCAGTGAGGACTGTGCCTGGCAGAGGGCCCAACACAAACCGTTGCAGGCATTGCGACGAGTATGAATCCCTTGCTCACGTGTTGGGTTCCTGCAGGCACAGTGAACTCCTAGTTAACAAAAGACATAATGAAGTAAGGAGTATCATCGCCAAAGAACTAAAGAAGGAAAACTGGGAAGTTTATGAAGAAATAAAATGCATTTCGGATAGTGGGAGTACAAGAAGAATTGATATTCTAGCGATCAACAGAAGAGAAAATAAAGGATTTATCATTGACCCCACTATTCGTTTTGAAACTAATCTTCAACAGCCCGAGGATAAAGAAAAAAAGACTATTTACGAACCAACAATACCATATTTTCAGGAAAAATACAAAATCCAAAATATATATGTTATTGGACTTCTTTTCGGCTCCAGAGGAACACTAAATAAAAACTATTTGAAATTTCGAAAGACGTTCAAACTACCAAAAGCAATGGACAAAATTATAGTTTCAAGTGTTCTGAAAAGTTCAGTTCAAATTCTAAGGAATCATCTTTTCAACCAAAATTCATTGTAAATTTATGTTTTAAATAAAATAAAATAAAAGTAAATTTAACTTATCATGCATATACCTACATTGATAAAATTCAAAATTTTCTATTATATAGAAAAAAAAAATCGTAAAAATATTTTAAATTACACATATATTTGTTACACTTTGTCGTTTTGGCACACCATATATGCATGGTAAGTTGACATCTTTTGTTTTCTCTCTCATCAAATATTGACGTGTGCGACACGCTTAACATTTAGTTTCCCAAAAGATTGGATTGGATAGGCAGGGATGAGACTCTTCCCTGGCTTCTCTAGTCCTGATTTTATCCCTTTCGACTTTTTTCTAGGGTTACATAAAGAACATTGAGTATACAGAAAAAATTCAACGTTCCAGACATTTGGGTAAGCGAATTTCAACAGCAACACGACTATAACACCAGAGATGCAGCAAAATACTTGAAAAAAATCTAATACCACTTTCATTGCTGTAGAGCACCAAATGTAGCTCACATTAAAACTAATTGAGGTATGAAAAAACTTGGTTTGTTTCTATTCAATGTAATATTTTTATTGTTCAAGTATTTTAAAAACTTTTTGAGTAATGCCCGTTCAAAATTCCAGCATTCTTTTATAAATACCCTGTATTTTGCACCAAAACAATGCCAACCTCACTCTTCATTAAGGGCGATACACTTACATTTAAAATATTGTTTTAGTGAAGATTTTACATGTAACTATTGGTGGACTCAGGGCCGGCTTTATGAATTTGTCGCCCATGGACCCAAAACATGTCCGCTGCCCCCTCTCCCACAAACACAAAACCAAGGAATCTAAAATAAATAAAGAGAAGATAGGCGTCAAGACGTGCAACGCTCTCTATGCACCAGGTGTTCTTTTGCACCTATGACGTCATCATTAGGATTAACAGTATTAGTAAATGGCAATGTCATAGGTGCAAAAAAACACTTGGTGCATAGAAGGCGTTGCATGTCTTGACCCCTACCTTGTCTTTATTTACTTTAGATTCCTTGCATGAAACAATGTGTTAAAACCAAAACATTATTTCATCATACAATATGTGCCAAAATAAACAGTACTGAAACTGAATCCAGCTATCTTCACCAAACTAATACAAAACCTTCAAGAACGGCACGAGTGTTGCCTCAATTGGACGGAGGTCATATTGAACATGTTATTGAGTTTATCCAATGGTGCCTACTTTTACTTGTATATGTTGGTTAAACTAAGTACCGTATATAAAATTTACAATTTCAGTACGGTACCGCATCCTCAAATATAACTTCAATGAGATCATTGTTTCATAGGCTATAGGCCCTAACTTCACTAATCTGGGTCAAAGCCGAATGAAAATAAAGACTGCATGTTTTTTATGATATGAACAACGAATTTATAATTTCTTTTGAAACTTTTTCAGGATATTGCTTTTATTATTAATCTGTTTAATGGTCTAGGTATATCTTAATAAAATAGTACGGTACTGAAAAATATGAGAGAGAATAGTATGAATGAAGAGAAGAAAAATAACGGATTACCATAAATTAAAAAAGTTACATTTTTGTGACTTCTTTGATAACAAAAGTTAAAAATCATATCTCTCAATGTCAAAATTTTTCTGGTCATACTTTTGTACTACCAATATAAATCATACAACTACTCATAAGAACTTAGATTAATTTACATTGCGGCTAAAAACTATTACAGTAAACTTCCTCTAATCCGGCATCCTATGGTCCGGCACGCTCGATAATCCGGCACGATTTTCAGAAAAATTATTGTTCGAATTTGTTTGGGATCGGAAGTCGCCGCGGAGCGACACTGTGTCGTACAAAGCGTATTTCGTATTGGCATGCGTGGAGGGGAGATAAGTCGTCTTCGGCCGACATCGGTTAATTCTGTAAATCGCTTGCCGACACGTCTTAAAAATTGAATTCTGTGATAATGGCCTAATCCAAAACACCGATTGTCAGCATACAGTGTTAAGTTCAATGTTCAATGATCCAATGACTCATATTTAAAATAAGAAAAGGGAGAGACAAAAGGTATGGGGTGCGGGGGGGGGAGGGTCTATTTTTATAACTCTGTCTTCGAGTCAGTGGTCGGCGGACAATGAACTTCCTTCCGGCCATCCTGTGCACCTGTTCGCAGAACAGTATTCCGATAATCGGGCGTCTACTGTACTCTTTTATGTTTCATAATCATATATTGTACTGTATTTTTCATTACAGTGGACAATGTTATTCAATGATTTTATTCTTTGAAAGCTGTTTTTATAATAATGTAAGTGTTTTATAGTCATTTTTAGTTTAATTTACATTTTTCCGGATACCGTATTCATCCTGCAATCCGGCATATTCTGTAATCCGGCACACGTCAAGTCCCGGACGTACCAGATTAGAGGAAGTTTACTGTATTCAAAACCAAGTATATTGTTTCATAAGCAGACGGCAAAATGAAATCACCAAAATCAGTTACAAAGAAGAAAAACATTGAATCCCGATCCTGATAAGAGTGCCCCTGAACGCGACTATTATTGTATAGTTGATATTAAACTGTGAGGAATTACAACACAAGTTTTGTAATGTTAGTTGCTTTATAAACATACCTACAAATGACATGGAAAAATATGGTGTCATGACCAACAAATAGTGGCTCTTTGTTTTAAAGTGGAGTCAGAAAATCCCAAATGAAAATCAGAAGATAATCTAATGCTGGGGGGTTAAAGATAAAACATCTCAAATAACAAGTGTTTTTGTGGTGTATTTATCTAATTTACTTAATAATATTTTATTTACAGCATAAATATAATTGTAAAACAGGTCAAACTGAATTGGCATATCAAGTAAGATTAATTCCAGTGTAGAACTTAGATGTATCACGTCACATCGGATGTTTGTGACATCATGTCGTATGATATTTAGTCTGTTGCATAATAAATTCCCATTGGCTGCTTGGATCAAGCCACTATGGGCCCCTATGTCCAAGCCATCCTCCTCTCCAGTCAGTCCAGCATCAACCACCTTTCCTACCCGGTCCGCGTAGCCTTGGGCTCTGTTAATTAACAATGTAGTTATTATTTTTAACTCCCGATTCCCCGTTACCGGTATAATGTGTATACTTCAGAACAAGTATACTACAGTCTTGATAAAACGTCATATTTATTTTTGGATTCTTGGAAGGCCAGTAAAATGTCAAATTACTGTGATTATTTTTTTATTTTTATTTTAATTTTTTTTAGATTAGGAAAAAAACATTTTGCTTATGTATTTATTATTACAACTATTTTTATTTTTACCTACAAATAATTAATTATAGATTTAAGATGTTTTGACTTATCATCTGTCAATTTATTGATGTAATGTGATGTATTTTGAATGAATGAATGATTATCTATAAAAGTATGTGGGATGAAATGGGATATTCAGCTCCTGACCAACGGGATTTTTCTTTTGGCCAGAGTGGATACGCTGAAGGGACAAGACACCCAGCCAGCCTTATAATGTCAAAATTAGCTATGGATTCATGGTTCACACAATCATTTACCTGTACATTTGGATGCCGCCCCTTCTTAGTGACAGTCACTATGAGGAATCTGATAAATTACCTATTGTTCACAAAGGTCATTGAACTTTTTAAATTTTTACTTAGTGTAGAAACCTGAGTGAAACCAAATAATCTGCATAAACCGCTCTTGATATTTTAGAATAGTTTAAAAAATCTGCCGCCCTGGGAACGGACCCATGTGGCCCATGCCTAAAGCCGGCCCTTGGTGGACTGTACTAAATATGGTATTGTGGTGCAGAATGTCTAATTATCTTACTTATGAAAACTGCCGCTGAGCTAAGAGTAAAAACTGTTACAATATAAATTGGTTAGATAAATTTGTTTCCAGAACAGTGCCATTAACAATATTTAATAATGGCAATATTTTTTTTAACATAAACTTAACCCCTTGACTCCCGGGAATTTCATTAGCTGTGTAATTCCCCCAGCCTGGGTTTCTAATGCAGTTTTGCAAGCTTTCACAAATAAATTTCTACAAAATCTAGTAATTGAGTAAACATACAGGTATTAATATTTTTCTTGAATGTGAAAAAGGGGAATATATAAATACAAATAATTTGATCCCAAACAATAGCAAAATATTATTAGGATCATTTTTTTGAAAAAAAATTTCTCATAAAATTTTTAAGTAAAGTTAAACAAGATAATGAAAAATTACTATTTATTATTACGCAATTGTAGAGAATTTACTTCCCTATCAAATATAATGAATAATATTTGATGTAAAAAAGTATTTAAAAAACAAAACACCTTTAGACATAGGCCTAGAGAAAATTGCAGGTTAGAACTAGCAAAGAGTACGAAAGTCCTACATACACATATAATACACACTGTTTTCAGAACTAACACCTTCAAAATCTACACCACACTACATTACACATCACACAACACATCACTAAACCTATCTTCAACTAAATACTTTGAAATTTCATTATCATAGAGTGAACGAGAGGGTTCTGCACAATTCGACATTGTTTACAAACAAACCATTGAAGTTACGCAGTTCACAACAGGTGGTTTTGTCACGAAATAAACATGTGTGTTTCATCAATCGCTGCAGGTCACAAGAGCGCAAAACAAAAACTACCACAAGTAACGGCATTCTTTCCCGAACAGATCAATACCAAAAAAGGCAATATTCTTTTTCTTCAACCGATCGTAATCAGCGCGGGAAATTTTAACTACACTCGGCCCCGCAGGCTACCGGCGGAGCTACTGCGCGGTCGCGTATAAGCGCCCGTGGGATTCAAAGGGTTAACTAACGTCAGGTTACATCTGAGAATAGATTTCATTCGTCCCATGCGTCAAAGATTTTTAAAAACACTCGACCAAGGATTCATTATAACATGTTCCAAACTAAAAATACTAGCCTACATTTAGTCGTATAGAAGAAAAGGTCTGGGTTTTATGTAGAAAAGTGGTTTAACACTACCAATTGCAGAAATGACAGGCTATTTCAGTTTATTTTATTACTAGGAATTTCTTACAGTTATACAAATGATCTGATTACTAACCTCTGAGTCGCTAGTCATCCACTGGAGACTTGCGGGGGCCATCATGTAACTTGGTTTCGGCGGCTTTGGGACTTCCTCATTGTCTTCATCACCACCAGCGCTTCCAGCAATATTTGAAACTCGCTTTTTCTGGCGTTTTCTTGTTTTGCTCTAAATAAATAATCAATATTTTGCATATAAATATTTTTATATATAGTCTATATTTCTACATTTGATCTTTATTGAAAATAAAACTTAACTGTTAACATATTGACTGCTTGTCCCACTTTTAGCACGCATCATCACGCTGACAAATAAAATACATCGAATCAGCGGAACCTTAGCCATGGACAGCAGTAGTTTTTGTTGCTTTCATAAGCTGTTTCCACACTATATTGTGTCAGTACCGCTGCCGGATCACGGACTCAATGTTAAGGATAATTAAGAACTTAAGTTTAGAATAAAATGTCAAGTGCATTTACACAATTAATTACTAACACAGGAATAGAAAATACTGATCAATTATTAATCTTGAAACACTACAGAATTTTTGTGAGCAGGTTACACACAAATTAAATTGCATGCACCAGGATATAGAAATGGATGGTTTATAAGAAAAAAATTGGTTTATAAGACAAAGGAAAAATTTATATAAAATTTTAAAGGCTCTATATTTAATTTAGTTGGCAATCTTTGAAACATTTCCTATTCAAATGTATAGGATAAGTCAGGATCTAATAATTACAGATCAGCCCTCATTGTTTTTTTATTTTTATATATACTATGTTTTCTTTCTTGTACATTAAAGTTGGATCTAGGTCCATCATACCTGATATGTCAGTAAAAATAAATTGCACAGGCCTAGTACAAAAAATATATAACAGTACCTAAGGGAAATTGAGTTACTTTTCTACTTCACTGAGGGTTATATCATGTACATTTAAAAAAAACTTCAAGGTAAAAGAGCCCTAAATGTATCTACAGTATTCAACTTTATGGTAACCAAGTTTTAAGAAAATTAGTTGAAAAACAGTGTCCAAAACAGAGGAATATAAAACCATGTTTTGCCCAAAAGCAGTATGAACTTACACTGCTGACTGAGCTACTAGCCAAAAGGTGAAGATGACTTAAAATCTATAGATATATAATATTTTTGTTTAAGGCATACTGTAACAAACCTTCTAGAATGTAAGGAAAAACTTTATACGTATAAAAGTAGAGGTTTTAAAAAAAATTGTTATCAGTGGTGTAAATAAACATACCTTAACATTAGGAACTCGAGGAGCTTCTGTTAAAGATCCAGGAAGAGGAAAAAGCTTAGCTGGACTTTGGTATTGCCAACCTTCAAGGCCAAAGTGCAGGAAAGCCACAACAACACCCAAAACATTCCCAACATTATCATTTAGCCAGACAGTGTCCGCTTGACACAGAGTTCCTATGGCTTCCATCACCGACCTCACAATCTGTAATCAAAGGTAAACCATGCAAATAGAGAGCTTACAAAAGGGTAAGTAGGTTACAGTGTTGTTGATTCCTATAAAGTTTAGACTAAATTTTTGTTTAGACTAAGTTATTTATGATTAATGGCCATCATAGTATAAAATAAGTATAATACATATAAATATGTATGTTTGCAACAAAAATCTTTGGATAATTTTTGAGTATGCCTAAACTAAAGTAAAAATTATAGAAAATGTATGCACAATTTTAGTTTCAATCTGAATAAACAGCAAAAAATTTCACAATTTAAATCTTACGGTAAAAGTAATAAACACATGATCTAGAGTGTACCGGTAGCTATTTTATTGACTGATGAAAAAATAAAAATTCAACTAAACAAACACAAACATTACGTACCTGAGCATCAGCATCGCAGTCAATGTTTGGCCGATGAGCCAACAGATTCCAGAGCAGGTCGAGGTAGAGAGGCCGGAGGGAGGGCGAGTCAGTGATCACTGGGGCCAGGGCTGCCAGACATTGCACCCGACACACCCGGACATCCGACGGAGCCGTGAGACTCACCCGCGACTCCAGCGGAGTGCCCAGGCTGCGAAGTATGTCACCGGCCACCTGGTGCAAAAGAAACATGATTAACTAACTGGTAATAATGCTAACAATGAAATACACAAAACTATGAATAAAACTGCCTAGCTAGATATATAAAAATGGAACCAATAAAAATGGTAACAAACATTATTAATATGGTAAATCTCGCTAAAAATTTCAAAATCTAAATAAAATTTGAAAAAAATCTACAAGTGACAATAAAACAAAAGTTTTATGAGAGACATATTTATCAATGTAAAATTAGTTGATGCCAAATGAAAACTTAACCAACGTAAGATTTAGGCTAGTAAACTCTCAATCAAAGGTAAAAGTGTAGGGTAAATAATTGAAAGGCAATTAAGTTTCAATACCTTATCAAATTTCATTACAAAGTTCAAGAGACATATGCACATTGGAATCAAGGCTGAATTTAATTCTTAGGCGCCTCTATTGAGAACAAAAATAGGTGCCCCTAGGGCCAATATATTTTGCGCCCCTCTGTTTGGGATTAGTTTTTCGTCTTTTTAAAATTGCTATTATAAAATAAGTTATACCACTTGTTTAGAAATCACATTTCTTATAGTTCTTAACGTAATTTAAAAAAGGCTACATTAAAACAGGATTATTATGCAACAATTATGTATCACTTTGAGACTGCAAGTAGATTGCAATCGACAAAGAGTACGTTTACATCAGAGGTTGACAACCAACCAATCATTGTTGCCTTAAGCTATATGGATATACCAGTAAGAGTTTACAACTTTTGGTTGTCAACCTCTAGTGTAAATGACAATTAAAAGCATTAAATTTAGACCAATCATACAGATCACTAGGCCCGATAATGGCAGAATTTAAAATGGCATCCGAACAAATACCCTATTGAAGACACCCCCTACTTGCCAAAAATTTTATTTATTGAAAAATAATTTTGTACTCTTCTATTTGTTTTGACAAATTGTGGTTACTGAGGCTTGTTGTTTTTTATCTTGTACCCGCTCCCGCGGGCCATGGCCATAGCAACGGTCACAGTAGCAATGACGGACAATGCTTATGGCTCTCCTTTTTTTTGCAACCATTGCATTCTAGTTATAATTACTGTACCGCTTTTTACACTTCTATCATAAACTGATATCAATGTATCAAACAATATTGGGCTGTATGTTATAGTTTTTTGAAAACGTTTAATCTTTTCCAACATTTTTGTAGCTATAAACATATAACTAAATAACTAAAAACTAAGTACGAATTTTGTTTTTTAATTTTATTCTTGGAGGTTCACCTCTTGGCAGCTTGTGTCCCTAGGCCCGGACCTGTTGGGAAATCCGAGCTTGGTTGGAACACTGAAGGTTCTTGGGTTGACTCTAGCTAATCGGATAAAATATTGTAAATTCAAAGCCAATTTACAAGCATTTACATTTAATTCACACCAAATAGGAAACAAGGTATTTTCATATTAGGCTTTAACCCGGCAGAACTGACATTGATTTAGAAACGTGAGAACTGACTCACGGTCTTTTAGACCAAGTTTTAATAAAATACCTCATATATTGAATAAATCGGTATTTTATTTTATGAAACCCATTCGCATGTCTTTCTTATTAGTTGTTTATCATTTTACACAGTAAACAAGTGTTTCCATAATTTATGTAATGTATGTTTAAAAAATATGTTTTTAGCGAATTTTCCTATAAGGAATATTAGCGAATTTCCCTATAAGGAATACGCTATTACAGTAGTAGTCACGGTAAGACCTAAGCCCGGGACCATGATACTTTTTCGTTTTGAGGTCCCTAGAAGCCAAAATCACCGTTCGTTCAAATTGATATATATATATAAATCATAACGATGTCATCAATATATCTGAGCCAAATAAGAGGTGAAAAGAGTCTGTTAGCTAAGAAATTTTGTTCTACTAGACCCATGAAAAGGTTAGCGTATAAGGGGGCCATCCGTGTACCCATAGCTGTACCTTTAATTTGCAAATAATTTTCATCCATGAATTTAAAATTATTCATTGTCAGAATCATTAGCAAAAACTTTCTCATTCATTCATTGTTCTATCTTATTAATTTTTATGTATATATCTATGTGTCCATGAATACGATAACTTTTGAACGGAACCTCCGATTTTGATGAAATTTGGTACAGGGGGGGGGGTGTAAGCCAGCATTTACTAGGTTGAGTTCGCGAACCAGAATGATCGGACCATTGGAACGGGGTTTTATGGGGTTTCAAAAGGGATAAAAATGGGTTTTTGGCATTTTTCGACCTTAATTTTTAAAATTCAACAATTTTAACTGAAACCATTGAAAAGAGCTTAAAAAAACAAACAATTTGGTATTTTGAATTTTTATCTTAGCATAACTGGTTACGGGGAAAATCAAAAAATGTGTTTTCCATGTTATTCTTATGGGAAATCAAGAAAAGCCTATATCTTGCTTATTTACTGACATAACTTAATCAAATTTGGTATGTACATTATCTAGATAAGGTTTAACTTAAACTTGCTTACAAAACCCATAAGGCGGCAAACCTACATACTCACCCCCATGGGGTTTATGGGGAAAATAAACAGAACACCATAACCTTATAAAATTTGCTATGTACAATCACTAGGTAGGATTTCACTTATATTTACCAACTAAACCCATATTATGGTGGCAAACCTACATACTCTCATCCCCATGGATTTTATGGGGAAATAGAAAATATGCCAAAATTGGATTGGAAATTCGCTGAGTACGCAGGTCTGCTGCGACGGGGGTATTTTAGTTTTATCAAGATTTTAGTTTGGCCTAAAACTTACTTAGTGAAAGAGAAAAAAAACCTGATTGAACTTAAAACATTTGTTAACAATCTATTTGTCACTCAAAATTAAATTTATTTCAATTTAAAAGTTTTCATTTATGTATTTATTGTTTTAAAAAATTCAATTTTTAGCAAGGCAATGAACTACACAATTTTATTTTATAAATGATGAGAATTGTAAGGAAAAATGTTTATCGATTCGATTACGTTCCTCTGAGTCAATGATTTCAAGAATAAAAATGTTTATACAGGAATAATGATTTAATTACAAACACGTAATCCGTCAAAAATGTCACAACTTTAATACACGAGAACTGACACACGGTCAGTTGCACCGTTTACCCCGTAGCGCCGGAGCTGACTCACGGTCGAACGCACCAGTCTTCTACGGAATCGTCTACTGCACTGGCTGTACAAGTTGGAAAATGACTGGAAATGGGTCATTCTGTTCCTAGAAAGTGGCACGTGAGGTACAGTGCCGGCAAAGTCTGCCGACACCAGGGAAATATTATTTTGATCAAAAAAACTTCCAACCCGGTCCTTTTGACCGGTATGTCAGTTCTCCCAGGTTAAGGCAATCGAAGTACTGAGTTGGGTAACGGGCGTGGCTCCCTTTATCAACTGAAGTAGGGCAGCTTCGGCTGTTCCGAGCCCTGGCGGAGGTGGCCTTGTGTCAATCGCGCGCTTACTGGGTGTCTCACTCCAGCCTCCCCCCAAAAGGGAGGGAATGAGTCAGGATGTCGGGGATCTGGGGCTTCCGTGCCTTTCGGGTACGGTTGCAGTGCAGCCGGCGCCTTTGGCGTGCGGGTTTCCAGTGACCTAGTTATTCCGCTTGGGATCCACCCATGACCCAAGTAAAACCTAAAATGGGGACCTCGGGATCCGGCTCAAGCCCCTGGCTTCGGCCAGTCCGGATATTGGGTTGGAATCGAGGGGGCAGAGGTTGTCGGTATGCTCGGCACACAGCTTCGGCTGTGGGGGGCCCTCCAGCCTTATCTGGGGGCGTTGCTCACAAACGAAAGCTGAGAAGTACCATGGGTAGTGGTGCCACTGTCACTCACAGCGGATGGTCATTTTGGGTCACCGCCGGCTGAGTACCACAGGCCTAGTGAATTCCGGGTTTTGTGGGGGTCTAATCCACCTTAATGTGATTTGGGACAAATGTTCCATAACTCCCTTGGTCGCAAGACTGGTCCGGTTGAGGCTAATGCCAGGTACGGACTACCCGTGAGGGTAGGGGGAGCCAATACGAGGTTACCTCGTAGAGGAAAAAAACTCAGACGAAAAGAAAAGAAAAGAAAAAGGTTAAGGCAATAGAACTTTTTCAAATTGTAGTCTATTAACAAGTAAATTTCTTCATACCACAAACATGATACTAGTGCATATAAGCAAAATATTAAGATTCAAAGCAAGGCCGTGTCATGTTTGTTTAACAACATAAACTTCTATACACATAAACAACACATTACTTGCACGCATATATAAAGGCTTCCACAGCACCATGTGATGGACAAACCAATTTAATTTATTTTATTTCCCCTACAGTTGTCTTAAAAAGCTATAACATGCACTGAATTGACTGAATGATAATAAATCTTTAAATGACAAATAGTTGGCCAACATACCTCCTGAAGCTCTTTAGGGCATGATCGTATCACAGCTTCCAAGGCCTGCAGGATATCTAACAACGCTATGTCAGCACTCTGCTCTAACGCCTGTAGACACCAAGGCACAGCAATATCTAATAATGATTTCTCAGGCTGAACTGCCTGCCTACCAACCAAAGTCAACATCAGTTGGCAACACTTGGCCACGAGGAAAGTGTCATTTGGCTGAATTTGCGAGCAACATTCACTCAAGATGAAGGCGATTTTCTAGAAAAGAATAACAGTAGTAAAGTTGGGAAAAGTTATTGGAAATTTTGGTTATACTCTATTATTAATTTGCTGAAGCTATTAATAACAATGGTACTGCACTTGGGTATGTGAGGGGTGGGTTAAGAATACTAATGCCTTACATTTGTTTAAGCCAATACTTTAAATTAAATTAAATTATCAATGTAGATTATCAAATAATATCATTAACCTTAACTTACAATCTTAACTTTGTTCACTGTTTAAGACTCTACTGTATTTTTTAGAACCATAGATGTGATTAGAACAATGACAATACAGTGGTGGCTCTCATAAGGAGTCCTGGACGCCACCTTCTAAATGTTTTTATCGTTGAAGTTACATTTAAATGCATTTAATTTATAATCAATCTGTAGTCTATAATTATTAAAACTAGATAGGCCAACATTATTTTTCATCACTAAGTGATTTAGAGATGGAAACTTTTTTTTAATCCCAAATAGGTGATACAGTAGACTCCCTCTTAACCGGCCACCTTTTAACCAGTCTCTACTTTAACCGGCCTACCCTAACACAAAAGGAACATCTTTTTAACCGGCCATTTTTTATCTCAACATCGCTTTAACCGACCGTGTTTCTCTGGAAACATAGTTTTCTTATCCACTGTATCATTCAATTCAACGTTATTTTATATTGACGTTCTCAAACCAATTAAAATTAAACGTCCTGGACGGAAGTGATTGCCACCAGAAGTTAATGCGTTTGGACCTACTCCAGTAGACCACAATAGAGAAACAAATTATTATTAGTTTAGGTTTGTGGTGGATTTCATGGGTGTCGGATGTTAGATAAAATCATATAGGGTCAAGTGGGGTAAGTGGACGCCTGGGGCAAGTGGACTCCCAGCTATTAAAAAATTGGTTTATTATTAAAAAAAAATTCAAAACTTAGACAAAGGTATTTCAAACTATGCTCTTTCAAATTATAATCACTAAAAAATTGTCTGGTTATTATTACTGTGTGTTTAGATGAGTTTAAAAACATCTTACGTTTCTACTCTAAACGCAAGTGCCGCTCGGAAAATTAAAAAAATTACCCAAAATTCAAATATTAAGATAATTATTTTAAAATTGGTGATCTGACTAATTTTTTAAAGAGGAATTCAAAAATAATATTTTTATTACCCTACAAAGTCATTTTGGAGGACTTGGAGGGGGGGCGTACACTTACCCATTGTTACATCGCTGTTGGGGCAAGTGTACTTTTACCAATGGGGCAAGTGTACACCCCCAAAATTGACTTTTTAGGGCAATAAAAACATTATTTTTTAATTTCCCTTTAAAAAATGAGTCAGATCACCAATTAATTTTAAAATAATTTCTTAATATAGGCCCTATTGGAATTTTTAGTAATTTTTTTATTTTTTAAGCGGCACTTAGGTTTAAAGTTACTTCACCAAGCGGAGGTTTCCAAGAAACTTCCAAACTATTGTATTTTTCAAGATATTTTGATGGACAAAAAAACAAAATAAAGCCCATTTTCTGCTCTTTAAGACCTATTAATTGTCAATTCACTGAAATAGTGTTATCTCTAAGTTTTCATTTACTTTACAATTTCTTAAAAAACTGAGTTTTCCGTTTTACCGTGCGGAGGTTCACGAAAAAGTTCATAACTCCTGGACCGTTTGAGATATTTTGATAAATAAAAAATCAAAAGAAAGCTTATTTTCTCCTCTATAATCCACTTGCCCCTACATCAACATATATGCAATGCAAAGCTACATTAAGGGGGGGGGTGTACACTTACCCCAGATTGAACGGAAAGTGTACGCCCCAAACATCACTTTACAAAAAAAATTCTAAAAAATACAAAATTAACATATTTAATAAAATAAAAATAATACATATACAAAACATTCCAAAGAATAATCATACAAAATTTTATGTTTATATCACTGACATGTGTTTTTTAATCTGCAGTCAAAGTGGTACTATGTGATTTGGGGGGTCCACTTACCCCACTTGACCCTACAGTAGGCCTAATGTATTTAAAGTTGTTTTTCTAGTGATAATTATATCTAGACCATATAAAATTTCAGGTTGGCGTTCTTAAATGAACATCAGTTTAACCGGCCATTATCATTCATTATCCGGCCGCATTCTGGTCCCGAGGTGGCCGGTTAAGAGGGAGTCTACTGTAAGTGTCTAGGCTTATGTCAAGTTTCACCATGCAATTCACTACAGTCGTAAGGAGAACACAGCAGATTGGCTGGATGATGTAATAGTGAAATTCCAATGCTTTCTTGGGGGCCATTAGGGGCAGAGTGTGAAGCAGCATGGGCAGATTATCAATCAGTGCAGCAACCCTAAACTAAATTTCCCTCAGTCAGGGCCACCCAGTGCCAAGCGGGTCACCTAAAATTGACTTCATTCGCTTTTTGTCTCAGATCGTTTTCAACGTTTTGGATCTTGATGTTGACCTAGATACAACAGACCGATGTTTTTAGAAAAGTAAAACTACCCCATCCCTTGGCCATCTTCTTTTCTTGAAAGCCATGAGCACAGATTTACACCGAGCCATCTGTATTGTTGGAAATTGACTTGTTGGCTAGTGAAGGGGAAGATTCCTCCACCACTATCAGATGTTAGACAGCATTGACAAAATTAACCAATAGGAGAGCTAGAAATCACTGAGGTGGCTCCCCTCACCTCAATCCCTTTTTCCCTAGCTATAAAAAGTCATCTCTCAACTATGAGCCTAGACCAATGCATACTTAGGTTTTATTAGTGCAATTTTTTTAAACAGTTATGACTGAAACTATATCTAAGCCATTTTTGGTAAATATACAATCAAAACATTAAAAGATATCATAGGCCCCTAGTAACTTATAAGATTATGGTGTAGCCTACCTTGCCTTCTGATGGATTTAATAACTTGCAATCTCTTGCATTTAAATCATCCAACAACTTATTTATCCATTTGCTCTCTTTCATTTTCACACTGCTACAATTACTCACTTCTACAGTATAATAATCTAAACTTGTATTATCCATTTTACAAATTTGTTTGAAATTAGGTTAACGTAAATAAACAACAAACCATGATGTCTCGTCTGCTATTCACTCAGCGACTCAGCGTTGCCAACCATCTTTCAAATCAAGATGACTGTAGTGCCAGGTGAGCTACATCCCCAATGGTGTCAGTTTCTGCGACATCCATGGATGTTTCTCCAGTGTTTTTGTTAATTAAAAAAGTGTTTAAAAAATAACGTTTTACTCTTTGTTACATGCAAGTGTTCCCAACACTGCAAGAAACAACAATCGTTCTCGTTTGGGTTTGAGATTTTTTGTCTCAACTAATACTAAAATAAGGAATTTCAAAGCAAAATAGGGTAGAATATTTATATTTACCTTGATTGATAATTGTTAATTTGGTCATTACCTAATGGTTTGATATTAACTAATAATCCAAATGTAAAATAGAGTAATATGGTGTCGTTACGATAAATATCGTACCGTGGCAAGACTGCTTCATTCTCTTTTTCAATCAGCTGTGTAATGGTAAATATCAACGAGGTTAAATAGATATAGAGTGCTCATCACATGTTAATTTTGTGTCCCTTTTTAATATGCGCCATTTTACCCATAATTCCCGCCGTTTCCTTGGCAACCACCCCACACTTTACTCTCGTTTCCTTGGTTACTAGTTTTAGCTATTCTAATTGGTCACTACAAGCTTCAAAAATCACAGATTATGCTCTTAAAACATCTGATTATTTGTTGTTTTGTTGTTTGTTTTTAAAACGAATTTGATTTGATGGTCTGTGAACAGGCTATTGAGATTGGTTACCATAGAAACATCGGATAGCTGTGGGTAATATGGCAAAAAACACGTGGGGAAAGTGTTAAACAAAGGACTGGTTACCAAGGAAACGGCGGGAATCGTGGGTAAAGTGGCGCCAGTCAAAAAGGGACCCTTTTCCCTATCTGGTGAGCACTCTATATCTATTTAATCTCGTTGGTAAATATTATAACGTATGACTTCCGTTTCCTAACTTGACTTCCGTTTTAGTTTCGACGCTTCATATCCGGAAAACAAAAAATAGCTATTCAGCTGACCTTTAGAAGAAGCAGTTATGTTTTTTCCTATACAGACTTGCTTTCAAATTACCCTCAATCCTGGCCTCAAAATCCTCAATTGCCCTAAAAAAACCTTTAAAAGTACCAAAATACTAGAAAACTACTAAGTTTACCCACAATCTTTAAGTTCTTAGTAGGTGATTAATTTAAGTGTACCAACTGTATTATTGGAAAACTAGCTGTTTCCCGTCATGGCTATGCCTGTGTTTGAATGAATTTTTTAGGTAATAAAATCTTTTTAAAGAGCAACAAAATATTCTTCCTTAAGAATGACACTAAAACAATAAAGTGGTGTGAGTTGAGGAGCTCTGAAGGAATTTTGCAAAACCTTTCCTTAATGAGAATTGAGAACCAATTAGCAAATAGGAAAGACCATGTCAAATTTCAACCCCGTAGGCCCTGCAGTCATTTTGAAAATCATGCTGGGAGAAGCCCTAAAGAACATAAAAAACTATATTTATTTGCAAAACTGTTTCTTTGTGAACACCAATTGACTGAACATAAACGTTAAATTTCAACCCCGTATGATCTTATTTGGTAATTTTGAGGATTTATGGGGAAGAGCCCTAAAGAAAATTTGCAAAATCGTTTATTATTGAACACCTATAAGCAATAAAGAGGAACGTTACTGTCTAATTTCAAGCCCGAAGGCCCTAGATTAATTCTGAAGTTCTATATCCCAGATAGCACAAAACCGTAAATATCACGTGAAATTCACGTTTCCTTTTTACATTTTTCACGTTATTATTACATTAAAAAGATGTAAATTTCATGTAAATTTCACGTTTTTTTCCACGTGAAAATGTCGTGAAGAGGTCACTAAATTTCACGTGAAAAAAAACGTGAAAAAAGACGTGAAAATGACGTTTTTGTTTCATTTAATTTTTACCTTTTTAATTTATGTTTTACTGAACATTTTTTTTCAACAAAATTTGTAAATGAATGTTTTTTCTAACCAATACATTTAAAAAAAGTTAATAAAGTCGATCAAAAATTTTCCACCCTCACTTAAATTTGAACCCACAACCTTTCTGTAAGTGGCCTAGTGCCTTAGCCCTCTAAGCCACTTCTGCTGTACCTAGAGCGATTTAAATTACTATTTGTATATTTAATACTCAACCTTCCTTGTACTTGAGCAAGTCAAAATTTAAACTCTATGGCCCTATTTGAAATAACTCTGTGTTTGTTAGTAATTATTATTTTTTTAATAATTTATAATTATATTTACTATTGCGTAGTTAAAGTGATATTAAAATTTGTATAACCAACGCATGAAACTACATCCTGTTGGAATAATGTAAAGGCTAAAAAATATAATTTATAAATTAATTGTTGATACCACAAATTGAAATTCAAATTGTTATTTCGAAAGCTATAATTAGACAATATCTCTACATAAGTAAATCTGATACTTTGACAATCAAATAAAATTATCAATGACTAAAAAGTAAAATAAAATTTGAAAATAAGTTTTTAATTTTATTTTTTTTTTTTTAAATATACATTTTTTACATAACTTTTAAATGCAAAAATACCTATTCTCTCGTTTATCCGTTTTTTAGATTAAAATTTTGCCACATAGGCCCAATTTGTACATGAGGAAAATTCTATTATTCACCTTTTTCTCATTTGACATTTTTCACATAATTTTCACGTTAAAATGATATTTATTTTTCATCAGTTTTTGACACTTACATTTTTAACATAATTTTGACGTGAAAAAATATTCTTCTTTTCACCTTTTTTTTCACGTTCACATTTTTCACGTAATTTTTATGTGAAAAAATATTCTTTGTTTCACCTTTTTTTCACATTCACATTTTTCAAGCAATTTTGACGTGAAAAAAAATATTCTTCTTTTCACCTTTTTTTCACGTTCACATTTTTCACGTAATTTTTATGTGAAAAATATATTCTCATTTTCACCTTTTTTCACATTTACATTTTTCACGTAATTTTCACGTGAAAAACATATTCTTCTATTCGCTTTTACATAATTTTTACACTTTTCACTTGAAAAAACCGTGATTTTCACATTTTGTGCTGACTGGGATGGGGCGGAGCCCTAAAAACTTCGAAAACTAGGCCTATATTTGAAAAACAGTTTCTTAGTGAGCATACAGAACACATCATGTTAAATTTGAATCCCTTCGGATCTATGATAATTTTTAGGTTCTGTGGGGTCGAGCCACAAAGGAAATTTT
Organism: Neoaliturus tenellus; assembly: GCA_030545055.2. Classification (NCBI taxonomy): domain Eukaryota; kingdom Metazoa; phylum Arthropoda; class Insecta; order Hemiptera; family Cicadellidae; genus Neoaliturus; species Neoaliturus tenellus. The sequence goes on from CM061534.1 coordinate 141,837,398, forward strand.
CTAAATTATTTCTTAGTGAGCCCCTACGAGCAAAGAGGAACGTCCATGTCAAATTTCAACCCCGGAGGCCCTAAAGTAATATTTAAGTCATGTGGGACAGAACCCTAAAATGCTTTAAAAACTAAAACCGTTTCTTTAGTGAGCACCATATTAGCAAAACGGAACATCCACGTTAAATTTTAATCGTTTAGGATCTATGGTAATTTAGAGGTTTTGTGTGGTTGAGCCCTAAAGGAAGTTTGCTAAATTATTCCTTAGGCCTACTGAGCCCCTAATATGAGCAAAGAGGAACGTTCATGTCAAATTTCAATCCCGGAGGCCCTAAAGTAATTTTGAAGTCCTGTGGTGCAGAGCCCTAAAGTGCTTGAAAAACTATATTTGCAAAACGTTTCTAAGATAGTCCATATGAGCTAAGAGAATCGTCCATGTCAAATTTCAACACGTAGGGTAAGCAGTAATTATGAGTTTCTCTGGGCAGAGCCCTAAAAAATTTGGAAAATTATATTTGCAAAACCATTTCTGAGTGAGCACCCGCATGAGCAAAGGAGGTATATGTCAAATTTCAACCCTATATACGCACTTTTATGTATTACCAATCTTCCCCTTAATAATTTAAATGAGAACAGCTCTTTATAAAATTAACTAGCAAACAGCCCGTCAAAATTACGGGTAATTTTTATGATGATTTACAAGTTTGAATGGAATTTATGAAACATAATTCATAACACAATACATAGCTAAATTGCTGTTAATCTATAAATACCTTAATACCTTTAATACCTTTATTGAAATGATAAACACAATTTACTCCTGACGACATACTTTAATGATTCCATTTCTTTAGCAATGTGAACAATATATAGTTATACAACAATAATGGTTTATAAGTTAATAAATAGTTTACTATCAAATGATGAGATGTGTACGGTACGAAAGGTAGTCGTAGACTGATGAATTTCACAAGTTGATTTTCACTTTTATCATCACACAAAATTGGGTCAAGGTCATCCCATGGAATTTTTAAAAAAAGGAACATATTGTAATGTATAAACACATTACAATATGTTGCTTTTCTTATTTTTTTTTTTTTTTTTTTTTTTTTTTTTTTTTTTTTTTTAGGTTTATATCATATTTATTGAGAAACAATTACAAAGAAATATTTACAATTTTATGTACAAACTAATCAGTAGTAGGTGTTACATGAATTGTAAGTTCAGTAGAGTTGTTTCCACTTGGTCCATGTGATACCAAATAGAGTGCGCCGGGTTGAATTATACGAAGATCTTCATTTTGTAGTAGTTGTACGAAGCGCTTTGGTAGAAAGATTTGAAATTTTGCTTCATCACCAATTGTATAAGGTGCCTCGCTCAATGTGCAATTTATAGCATCACCTACTGAAGTTTCCATCTTCTTTATTGTATGAATGATGTAGTGTTTTTCTTCTTTCAGCTCGGAACATTTCTTCGTAGGTAGAATTGTTGATTTTGAATGAGCGTTGAATTGTTCAACTAAAATTTGAAGTAAGTTGTTTGATGCCATCTTAATGTTTTTGCTGATGCTAATCTTCTTGTTAATAAGAATATCCGTTGGAGATGTTGTCTCTTCGGAGGTTCGAGTAATACTCATGCTGTGTCATGGTAGCGCTCTCACTTTTATTATCGAGACTACCCCCACCACTGACACTACCCCCACCACTGACGCTACCCCCACCACTTTGTTGAAGGAAATTATTCAAGCGGTAGGCATTCTTCAAAGCACACTGTGACCTTCGATGTTTAAAACTTTTTGATGAAATACAAAGTTCATTAAAGTAGCATTGGAAATCTCTATCTATTATTGCATTTATCACTTCATTGCTTGTAAATGATTGTATCCAATTTGCTTTTTCCAATCCTCTTGTGTAGATAGTTTTAAACTCTTTACAATAATGATTCATAATATGCGGCATCATGTTATAATGAATAAAACCTTCATCCCATTTTAAGTTGTGAAAATGTTTGTTTAACCATTTGTTTGTAACTTTCGCTTTAGTTGTTAGTTTATTGAATGGAAATGGAGGTTTGAACAAGTAATGATAAATTACAGATGTGTTCATATCCAAAATTACTAATTCTTTAATAATGAAATTTCCATCATTCCCTCGAAAAGCTTGAAATTCAATTATACCTCTTTTAACTTCCATTAACTGTGATGCAGTAGAAAACGAAACCCGTTTGTTCATGATGAAGTCTCATCCACAACTGACTGTTATTACAAACACGATTGTTCTTCTTTTATTTCTTGTGTTTCTTCGTTTATAATAAAATTGGTGTGATAGTTGTTTAATTGTCTCCACATATCCACTTCTTGAGGTATTCGATTAAAAATTGAAGTATCTACAGGACCATATAAAATTGGAATAAATGGTTGTCTGTCCAATGTATCAATTAGATAATCTTTAATTATTGTACTTGAAAATACTAGTTGTTTTAAGTATCTAGTGACAGGACCGGTAGTACAACTTAAAGTGTAAAATTCTTCTTTAGTGAAATGTAATTTTACATCATGTATAGTTAAATCTTTGAAGCGAACAACTTGTCCTCCACGATGTTTGATTATATCAACTTCAATATTTGATTCTAATAAACTTAATCTTGTTCTTTTTCCAAATGTGTTGTTAGTTAAATAACATTCCAAAAGATGTAAATGTTTCATTAGAGAATCCCAAGAAGTTTCAGTAAAGATAACCATTTTACTTCCTTGATTTAACATAACAATTGGTGAATAATCCAATGATTTTACAATTCCAACCGATATACTTTTTGTCATGCATGAAGAAATAGGGTAGAAAATTCGAAGAAATACTTCTGTTAAAATATTTGTTGTAATGTTAACTTCAACCTTTTTTCTTTTTACTTCTTTTTCAGCTTCTCCTTCTTCTTCTCTCTTCTTATGTTTGTTAAACTTGAGGAATTCATCCATTTCTTGTTCAACTTGTTTTACTATATCAGAACTATTTTCATCCATTAGAGGTGTATTTTCTTCTCCGTTAGTAGAATTCATCTTGCGAACGATGTTTCCCATACGACGGTTGAAGATAGAATGAAGTTTCTACTAATTATTTCCTTGCTTTTATATTTTTTTGTAAAATCCTTGAAATTTATATAATTACAAAAATTGTTTATTTTCAACTTGTCTTTTAGAAACAAAATTCTAACCTTAACAATAAAGGAAGATAATTCTAACCTCAATATTTTGCAGTAGTTATACTAATTCTTCTTAAAGTACATTCTTCACTATTCCGGTCAGAGGTGTGTAAGTAACTATTTTATCATGTAGAATTAGACAATATGCCGAAGTTCCATCCGCTACTGGTTCTTCAAATTCCATTTCAATTTTTATATCAACACTTGATGATTTTACTGATTCATTTTGTTTTGAACAATCGATTACAATTATTGGAGCTTTGGAATAATATTGATCAGGTGATAATAGTGGTGTATTAGTCTTTCCATAATATGATGATTGAAATCTTGCGTACATATCATATAAAATGGAAAAACGTTTTTTACTAAACATGACATTTAAATTGTCATATGGAAAAAATTGAGAGTTTAGGAAAACTTTACAATTCTTTATTTTACAATGATCAAATTGACCAGCATTTGCAGTAATAACATCTTTTCGCTTAGTTTGGAAACCGAGTATTATGTACCTTGCACGTTCCAAGTAAGTTGATGTCTTGACGGTCCATGTTTGTCGTTCTGTTTGAGGTAATGTAGGGTATTCATGAAATTCCCAACTTCGGAATGGCATCACAATGTCACGGTCAGATTTTAACTTTTTTAACAATACTATTCTATGTTCATCAGCCAATCTTACATGAGGTACTCTCCAAACAACTTTATCCAATTGTAGTTGCCATTCCAATTTATCTTCCGTAGTTGCAGGGTCTGCAAGTACTAAGTCCTTATTAGTTGAAGATCTGAGTAATACTAATTCTTGTTTAACATTTATTATAACCCTTTTGTAATCTTCAGCAAATCCCAAAAGCAATCGTAAAGGTACATGAAAATCAAAATGACCGTTGGAAGCAGGTGTTATAGTGTCTTTATCGGGAGCAACCCATCCGGCGGTGACTATTGAATTCTTCTCATGTGGTGTTAATGATGTTAATCCTTTTAATGTAGTTGTTATACCAACCTTTTTTGTTGAATCAACTGTCACCCCTGATATCTCATATCTTATTTCATCAAAAAGATATGCCATTGGGTTATTTATAAAAGGAACTGTTGAAGCAGTTTTTCCATCCAATTTTAATACCCTTCCTTCAATGTACAAATAACTTTCACATGGTAATGTGTAAATATCTTGTTGTTGAATGGGAATTCTTATTTCATCATTATTGTTTAATTTTGATGAAGTGTAAGGGTTGTGTGTGTGATATTCCTTCTCCCATAGTGTTTCGTCGAATGTCGGTCCTTGAGATATATCCAGGATATCCATCGTTGTTAAGTTTCAATCCAATCTTTTGTAGAAAACGAATGTTGTCTGATGTTAACTCTTCCAATGTCGAGGAGCTACTGAGCTCCCGACTCTTCCGTTGTGGTTTAAATGATAATCCCATGTTGATTTTTATGTCGCCGCTCTGATGTGTATTCGTATAGTAATTGTTTCTCCTCTAAAGTCAACACTATGACCGTCTTGATCCAATATGTTCAGTACGATGTCTGAAATGAAACTGGTGTTTAATGGTAGGTATATCAAGTTTTGTGGCTTCTCAACAATTTTAAAACCTGGAGCAACTGTTGGATAAAATGTATGTAAGATATGCTGATTTACTCCTTCTCTATATGATCCATGTATAATATTACATGTTACATCAATACTATTTACTTTTAATATTGTAACAGTTGTATTACCTGAATGAGTAGTTCCAGGAGTTAAGATTTTCTTTTTTGTATCTGTAAATCCAAGTAAACTGCCAATAGAGTTTTTCATTCCGACATCTATATAATATTTTGAAGTTATTTCTGCTTTTAAAGTATTATTGTTTCCTTTGATTGTGATATTATCTTCTCCGAGTTTTTTCTGTAATAATTGGTTTATATCATCAATTTCATAAGCTCCAGTAGGAAATGTAATTATTTTCAATTCTGAGTATTTTCCTGCAGCATCCTTAGTTTCATAATAATGTAGTAAATTGTTTTTTCCTTCTGTAACATTAGGAATTGAATTGTAGGTAGTCAAATCAAGTAATGCCGCTTCCCATAATCTTTCCTTGGATAAACGCAATGCTGGGAATAGAGTACTTTTTAACGTGGATGAATTTCCACTCAGTGACACTGTATACGATGACATCTTAAAGGTGACTGACACTTTTCGCTAGAAACTCCAAACATAAATGTCCACATATTTCAGTATTGTTAGGTTGTTCTCTTTTGTAATTGTAAAAAATGTTTTTGGAGTTTTGAAAATAATGTTGAAGTTCTTTCGGCGGTGGTAGATTGCCAAAACTGTCAAAGTAGTAAACGGTTTGTCCGAGCTTTTTATAGCATACCCAATGAGTGCCTGGACCATAGGTGGAATCCAAATTTACTATTCCAGTTTCATTTTTCCATATTTTAGTTGGTAATGCATCTTTCATAAAAACTCCTCGAAAGAATGGTATTTTCAAACATTTTACATAATCATTTAACTGATGATTAGTTAAGGCTTTATTTGGAATTATCAATTGATTCTTTTTATTTAGTACACACGGTACGGTCTTAGGTATAAACCTGCTCCGTTTTTTACCATTGACCAAACAGAAGCCTTTTTTACTTTTGCTTTACGAGTTCTACGACGTCTCTTTCTAATATTTCCACCTTTTTTGGGAGCTCTTCTTTTTGCAGGTCTTCCTCTGCGACGTCGTCTTCCACCACCAAACTTAGCTTTTGTCTTCATGGCTGTTGTTACTGCCCAAGCCGCTGCTTTTTCTGCAATACTTGCGTCACTTGATTTTACTCTTTGCCAAGCTTTTTCTGCTAGAATTTTATCTGCTATTGATCTATTTGTTGAATCTTTAAGCTTTTAATATGCTATATCGTGTTGTTTGCAAGCTTGATCTAATTTATTAATTCCAGGATCTCCTCTTGCTAAACGTTTTGCCAACTTAGTTCCAGGTCCACAATATTGATAACCTCCAGGAATATGTAATTCATATGGTAGAGCGTCTATCGCTCGATTTACAATAGCACCAACAGGTATCCGTTTAAGCAGGGATAACGCAGCTGAAGTTATACCACGTCCTCTCTTGTTGCTGTCTTGATGATGACTGAGTGATACAGCCTTCATTATGTAGTCTTATATAAACTGGCGTGTTTACTCCACAAGATACTTTACACAAATGAATAAGTTAGGTATAATTTTATATATTTAAACACTTAGTTATTCAAATTAATGATATACTGATTTATAATTCTATTTTTAATCCAAGCTTCCCGTTCATCGGGTTGAATTATCACATGACTCGTTGTACTAGCTATATGATTATGGGTATCAATAAGTAAATTGCCCACTATTCTTATTAAACAATCTAAATTTACAGCATCTTTTGGATGTTGAGGATCATGTAATTGCATAATACGTTTATCATTACATGTGTAAGCTGTTGAATCACTTTTTGATGCTTTTATGACTTGTCCAATAGTAGCAGCATCATTTGAATCTTCACCTGGTAAAATATTAATTATTTTCTTCATATTTGCATCATATTGGGTCCCAAAGTGTTTATCCCAAGTTATTGTTTGTTTCATTGTAACACAATCATTTTCTTCGTAACCAGGATAAATATCTTTTATTCTTCTATTACGACCATTGTATGTACCTAATGTACCACCACTCGCAATTAATGTTTGCACCATTAGAGGTACATCTGTATCTTTTATACCAAATCTTCCATTTGTTATTGTTTTATGTCCTGCATCCCATTCATCATTATTTCCTTGCATTAAATTAAACTTTTCATTTCCATGTATAAATTTATCTCCCCGCTTTAACACGGCATCTTCATGTTTTACAAAATTGGATGTTTCCTTTTTTAATTCTTTAGATAATTGTTCCATAGTAACAGCATCTTTTGGTTGAGAACCAAACTTTACATTTGTCAATGTTTTACCATGACAATCGATTTCATTAACATCTTGTAAAATACAGTTGTCCTTGATGTATTTTAGGTTTACAGCATCACCGTCTTCCTTTGGGTATCCAATGTCATTTATAATAAATTTATAAAAAGAATATCCATGTTTAGTTTTTTCCGGTATTATAGAATGTAAATATTCTTTATTAACTGAATCTTTATCATTTTTGGGATTTCCCACGTTGGTTATTCTATAATTTCCAGCATCATATGTTTGTCCATCTTTTAAGTTATTACCCCATTGCAATTTTAAAGTATTTGAAAGTTCAGATGATAAGTACTCTTTAGTAATTGCATCAGAACCTTCAGTTGGTTTACCAAAATTAATTAATCTATGTGATTTAACATCATAAGTATTAGTAGTGGGAAAAAGCCACTTCTAAACCGGAAGTGACGTCAGCTGCCAGGGCAGCTGCAGGGGTCAGATGGTGTCAGCTGCCAGGGCAGCTGCAGGGTGCAGATGGCGAGAGCATATGCCCTGAATTTGAAGTAGAATTGGGCATGAATTAAGAGTTAGTTGAAAAGTAAAATTCAACTGTGTTAACTAAACTCTAAAAGTTGAACAAAAATTAAGAGTAAGATCAAAACTGAAATTCAACAGTTATAACTGGGGGCCTGGAAAGTATGTCAAGGTCATCCAGAGTAAGTTTTAAAAAAGCCTACCCAACTACCACCAGAAATAGTTCAAAGTTGAACTAGTTGGTGATAGTGGGATAGGCTGAAGTAAATTTTGAATTTTATTTGTGAACATATAATTAATGTGCAACAGCAGAGTTTAAACAAGTTGAACTTTTGTGATGAACTACAGAGTTGTAAATGCAAACACCAACGACGATGAGAAGGTAAACGCAGAGTCCCCAGATGATGTATTTGAAAAGCTTGAACAAACGTAACATTTCGAGTTGGTTTTCCCGTTCCATTTCCAATCGTTTAATTTCCAATTTCAATTTATCCTCTTCTATTCTAGTTATGAAGGGAACTTCATCCATCATATCCATCATGATTTTGTAGTGTTTGAAATTTTAAAACAAGTGATGTTGATAGTTCAAAAGTTGAAGACGGAATGAGAAGTGAAAGCGAGAAATGTTAGTTAAATAAAGAAGTGGTGGGGGGAACGAAGAATTACAAAGAAGTGGTGGGGGAAATATTTTGCTGTTCATTATTACCATCAGTAGTGTCAGATGGTGCAGGAGTTAGATTTAGTAAACTGTCTTCGTCCGAACTTTCAATCTTATCACAAATAGGACAATCGTATGTTATTTCCAAATTCATTTTGATGGTTGTAAAATTATCTACAAGTTCTTGTAAAATATTAAAAATGTCTTGTAACTCTTCTTTAGAGTTTATTTCAAAACTAGAATTCATTCGGGCCAATGGAGAGTTGTTCATTATTGGAGAGTCGGTGATGGAATGAGGATCGGCGCATAGGGAGGGGGCTTATATAATGGTGACCTTGAGCAGGCGTCTAGGGAGGGGGGCTGTCTAGGGAGGGGGCTTTTATATAGGGAACCTTGAGCTTATGATTGAATAAAACGTTTAGTTCTTCTTCTCCATCTTTTAATTCAATTATTTGAACCGAAGTAGTTGTTTCATCTTCTTCACTTGATGAAGAAAACAATTCACCAGGATTTAAATATTGAACTACAATTCTGAACCATCTTATAGGATATTCGTCAATGACAGAAAGTAAGTTTTGAAACAATTCTTCCATCTCCTCCCTGTCAGTTATTATATGTTCAAATTTGATAAATTTGTTTTCCATGTTGTTAGTTAGAGTGTTGGAAGTGGAATGATTTAATATTATATAAAAATTAGAACTAGTGGTGGGGGAAATCTCAAGGTCATCCAAATGAAGTTTTAAAAAAGAGTGTAAAACTGAAATTACACATTTGATGGTTCTACAGGATCGGAATACCAATCTGATCTGTATTTACATCTTTTTATCATATGTGTACAAAAATCATCTTGATGAGAATTGGTGCGTTGACAATGAGCAAGATCTAGAGGGTGAAATTTGAAACATCTTTGAGGACAACATGTATGAAAATATCTTGATTTGTAAAATTTTAAAGTTCGCAATTCCGGTGGTGGTAGTTGTTTTGTTTTGCATTTGCAATAACAAGATCCGAAGAATTCACATTTAGTACAAGCTAACCCATCCACCATCATTGGTCCTAAATCTGTACACTGTTGTTCACAACAGTAACGAGGTTTGTACTTGTATTTTTGCTCTTCCATGTTGACGCTGCGGAGTCCAGTGAAAGAATAAGAGTGTATAGTGTTGAATAGTGAGTTTTATGTACTGTGAAAAGTGGTGGGGGTAATTTCAAGGTCATCCAAATGGAGTTTTAAAAAATTATACCTTACAAGTGTAAGGATTATTAAAATTTAGGAAGTTTGTTTCTCTTTGTTTTCTTCAGACTTTTTCTCTCTCTCCGCCTTAGCCATAGCAACAAGTTCTTCTGTTGATAATGGATGTACTTCAGGAAATTTTAAAATTAATTTAGCTTGATATCCTTCTTTAGTTAATACATCTAAATCTTGGGTCATTTGTTCAATGGTGTTGTAGTCTTTTCCATAGATTTTTCCATCAAGTTGAATCATCATTCTGTACAACATTTTCTTAAATAGGTCTTGTCGTGGTGAGAGCTGAGAAGCAAATGATTATTTATACAAGTATCACATCCTTTTTATTAACTCATATTGATCATGTGATTCTTTAGTTGTAGTTTTGTCTGTCAAAAGTTATTCAACATTGGTAATACTTTTGGAACTTGATGTTATGTTGACCAGTTGGCGATGAAGAAGTTGTAGGTTGTGTAGAAATAAATATTTCATCATCGCAATATTTTGTTTTAGTGAACATTCTTGTATTAGTAGCACTAACATCAACAGTTAAGTGATAACCACCGGTAAGTAAAACTCGCATTTCGTTGGTTAAATCTTCGAGTTGTTCAAAAGTTGTTATGGTGTTAGTATCGTAAGATGCACACTTGACCTTTAGGGACATGTTGCAGTTTTATATTCAGGGATTAAGAGCGAGATGTGTACGGTATGAAAGGTAGCAGTAGACTGATGAATTTTGCAAGTACATTTCCCCTTTTATAATTATACAAAATTGGGTCAAGGTCATCCTGTGGAATTTTTAAAAAAAGCAACATATTGTAATGTACAAAGACATTACAATATGTTGCTTTTTTTTATTTTTATTTTTTTTGTTTTATATCATATTTATTGAAAAAACAAATACAAAGAAATATTTACAATGTTATGTACAAATTAATCAGTAGTAGGTGTTACATGAATTGTAAGTTCAGTAGAGTTGTTTCCACTGGGTCCATGTGATACCAAATAGAGTGCGCCGGGTTGAATTATACGAAGATCTTCATTTTGAAGTAGTTGTACGAAGCGCTTTGGTAAGAAGATCTGAAATTTTGCTTCATCACCAATTGTATAAGGTGCCTCGCTCAAAGTGCAATTTATAGCATCACCTACTGAAGTTTCCATTTTCTTAATAGTATGAATGATGTAGTGTTTTTCTTCTTTTAGTTCAGAACATTTCTTTGTAGGTAGAATTGATGATTTAGAATGAGCGTTGAACTGATCAACTAAACTTTGAAGTAAGTTCTGTGATGCCATATTGATGTTGTTGTTAATCTTCTTGTTAATAAGAATGTCCGTCGGAGATGTTGTCTCTTCGGAGGTTTGAGTAATACTCATGCTGTGTCATGGTAGCGCTCTCACTTTTATAATCGACACTACCCCCACCACTGACACTACCCCCACCAGTTTGTTGAAGGAAATTATTCAAGCGGTAGGCATTCTTTAAAGCGCACTGCGACCTTCGATGTTTAAAACTTTTTGATGAAATACAAAGTTCGTTGAAGTAGCATTGGAAATCTTTATCAATTATTGCATTAATCACTTCGTTGCTTGTAATTGATTGTATCCAATTTGCTTTTTCCAATCCCCTTGTGTAGATAATTTTAAACTCTTTGCAATAATGATTCATAATGTGCGGCATCATGTTATAATTAATGAAACCTTCATCCCATCTTAAGTTGTGAAAATGTTTGTTCAACCATTTGTTTGTAACTTTCGCTTTAGTTGTTAGTCTATTAAATGGTACTGGAGGTTTGAACAAATAATGATAAACTACTGATGTGTTCATGTCCAAGATTACTAATTCTTTAATAATAAAATTACCATCATTTCCTCGGAAAGCTTGAAATTCAATTATACCTCTTTTAACTTCCATTATATGTGGCGCATTAGAAAACGAAACCCGTTTATTCATGATGAAGTCTTACTAACAACTGACTTAAAAATTGAATGAGCCGATGTTTATAACAGACAGGATTGTTCTTCTTCTTTCACTTCTTGTGCCACTTCATCAATATTAAAATTGGTGTGATAGTTGTTTAATTGTCTCCACATTTCAACTTCTTGAGGTATTCTATTAAAGATTGAAGTATCCACGGGACCGTATAAAATTGGAACAAAAGGTTTTTTGTCCAATGTATCAATTAGATAGTCTTTAATTATTGCACTTGAAAATATTAGTTGTTTCAAATATCTGGTGACGGGACCGGTAGTACAACTTAAAGTGTAAAATTCTTCTTTAGTGAAATATAATTTAACATTATGTGTAGTTAAATCTCTGAAGCGAACAATTTGTCCTCCACGATGTTTTACTATATCAACTTCAATATTTGATTCCAATAAACTTAATCTTGTTCTTCTTCCAAATGTGTTGTTACTTAAATAGCACTCCAAAAGATGTAAATGTTTCATGAGAGATTCCCAAGTAGTTTCACTGAAAGTAACCATTTTGTTTCCATGATTTAAAATAACAATTGGTGAATAATCCATTGATTTTAAAATTCCAACTGATATACTTTTTGTCATGCATGAAGAAATTGGGTAGATAATCCGAAGAAATACTTCTGTTAAAATATTGGTTGTAATGTTAACTTCAACCTTCTTCCTTTTTACTTCTTTTTCAGCTTTTTCTTCTTCTCTCTTCTTATGTTTGTTGAATTTTAGGAACTCGTCCATTTCTCGTTCAACTTGTTTTTCTATATCTGAACTATTATCATCCATTAGAGGTGTATTTTCTTCTCCGTTAGTAGAATTCATCTTGCGAATGATGTTTCCCATACGACGGTTGAAGATAGAATGAAGTTTCTACTAATTATTTTCTCGCTTTTATATTTTTCGTAAATCCTTGAAATTTATACAATTACATAATTGTTTGTTTTCAACTTGTCTTTCACAAATGAAATTCTAACCTCAAAAATTAAAGCAGATAATTCTAACCTCAAAAATTTGCAGTTGTTGTACAATTCTTCTTAAAGTACATTCTTCACAATTCCGGTCAGCGGTGTGTAAGTAACTATTTTATCATGTAGAATTAGACAGTATGCCGAAGTTCCATCCGCTACTGGTTCTTCAAATTCCATTTCAATTTTTATATCCACACTTGATGATTTTACCGATTCATTTTGTTTTGAACAATCGATTACAATTATTGGAGCCTTGGAATAATACTGGTCAGGTGATAATAGTGGTGTATTAGTCTTTCCATAATATGATGATTGAAATCTTGCATACATATCGTATAAAATGGAAAAACGTTTTTTGCTGAACATGACATTCAAATTGTCATAGGGAAAGAATTGAGAGTTTAGAAAAACTTTACAATTCTTTATTTTACAGTGATCAAATTGACCAGCATTTGCAGTGATAACATCTTTTCGCTTAGTTTGAAAACCGAGTATTATGTACCTTGCTCGTTCCAAGTAAGTTGATGTCTTGACGGTCCATGTTTGTCGTTCTGTCTGAGGTAGTGTAGGGTATTCATGAAATTCCCAACTTCGGAATGGCATCACAATATCACGGTCAGATTTCAACTTTCTCAATAATAGGATTCTATGTTCATCAGCCAATCTTACATGAGGTACTCTCCAAACAACTTTATCCAACTGTAGTTGCCATTCCAGTTTATCTTCCGTAGTTGCAGGGTCTGCAAGTATCAAGTCCTTATTAGTTGAAGATCTGAGTAATACTAATTCTTGTTTGACATTTATTATTACCCGTTTGTAATCTTCAGCGAATCCCAAAAGCAATCGTAAAGGTACATGAAAATCAAAGTGACCGTTGGAAGCTGGTGTTATAGTGTCTTTATCGGGGGCAACCCATCCGGCAGTGACTATTGAATTCTTCTCATGCGGTGTTAATGATGTTAATCCTTTCAATGTAGTTGTTAAACCAACCTTTTTTGTTGAATCAACCGTCACCCCTGATATTTCATATCTTATTTCATCAAAAAGATATGCCATCGGGTTATTTATAAAAGGAACTGTTGAAGCAGTTTTTCCATCCAATTTTAATACCCGTCCTTCGATGTACAAGTAACTTTCACACGGTAAAGTGTAAATATCTTGTTGTTGAATGGGGATCCTTATTTCATCGTTATTGTTTAATTTTGATGAAGTGTAAGGGTTGTGCGTGTGATATTCCTTCTCCCATAGTGTTTCGTCGAACGTTGGTCCTTGAGATATATCCAGGATATCCATCGCTGTTAAGTTTCAATCCAATCTTCTGTAGAAAACGAATGTTTTCCGATGTTAACTCTTCCAATGTCGAGGAGCTACTGAGCTCCCGACTCTTCCATTGTGGTTTAAATGATAATCCCATGTTGACTTTTATGTTGCTGCTCTGATGTGTATCCGTATAGTAATTGTTTCTCCTCTAAAGTCAACACTATGACCGTCTTGATCCAATATGTTCAGTACGATGTCTGAAATGAAACTGGTGTTTAACGGTAGGTATATCAAGTTTTGTGGCTTCTCAACAATTTTAAAACCGGGAGCCACTGTTGGATAAAATGTATGTAAAATATGTTGATTAACTCCATCTCTATACGATCCGTGTATAATGTTGCACGTGACATCAATACTATTTACTTTCAATATTGTTACAGTTGAATCACCTGAATGAGTAGTTCCAGGAGTTAAGATTTTCTTTTTTATATCTGTAAATCCAAGTAAACTGCCAATCGACTGTTCCAAGCTGACATCAATATAATATTTCGAAGTTATTTCTGCTTTTAAAGTATTATTGTTTCCTTTAACGGTGATATTGTCTTCTCCGAGTTGTTTCTGTAATAATTGGTTTATGTCATCAATTTCATATGCTCCAGTAGGAAATGTAATTATTTTCAATTCTGAGTATTTTCCTGCAGCATCCTTAGTTTCATAATAATGTAGTAAATTGTTTTTTCCTTCTGTAACATTAGGAATTGAATTGTAGGTAGTCAAATCAAGTAATGCCGCTTCCCATAATCTTTCCTTGGATAGACGCAATGCTGGGAACAGCTTACTTTTCAATGTGGATGAATTTCCACTCAGTGACACTGTATACGATGACATCTTAAAGCTGACTGACACTCTTCGCTAGAAACTCCAAACATAAATGCCCACATATTTCAGTATTGTTAGGTTGTTCTCTTTTGTAATTGTAAAAAATGTTTTTGGAGTTTCGAAAATAATGTTGCAGTTCTTTTGGCGGTGGTAGATTGCCAAAACTGTCAAAGTAGTAAATGGTTTGTCCGAGTTTTTTATAGCATACCCAATGAGTGCCTGGACCATAGGTGGAATCCAAATTTACTATTCCAGTTTCATTTTTCCATATTTTAGTTGGTAATGCATCTTTCATAAAAACTCCTCGAAAGAATGGTATTTTCAAACATTTCACATAATCATTTAACTGATGATTTGTTAAGGCTTTATTTGGAATTATCAATTGACTCTTCTTATTTAGTACACACGGTATGGTCTTAGGTATAAACCTGCTCCGTTTTTTACCATTTGCCAAACAGAAGTCTTCTTTACATTTGCCCTATGAGTTCTACGACGTCCTTTTTTAATGTTTCCACCTCTTTTGGGAGCGCCTTTCTTTGCAGGTCTTCCTCTGCGACGTTTTCCACCACCTAACTTTGCTTTCGTCTTCATGGCTGTAGTTACTGCCCAAGCCGATGCTTTTTCTGCAATACTTGCGTCACTTGATTTTACTCTTTGCCAAGCTTTTTCCGCTAGAATTTTATCTGCTATTGATCTATTTGTTGAATCTTTATACTTTGAATATGCTATATCGTGTTCCTTGCAAGCTTGATCTAATTTATTAATTCCAGGATCTCCTCTTGCTAAACGCTTTGCCAACTTAGTTCCAGGTCCACAATATTGATAACCTCCGGGCAGATGTAATTCGTATGGTAAAGCGTCTATCGTTCGATTTACAACAGCACCAACTGGAATCCGTCTAAGCAGGGATAATGCAGCTGATGTTATACCACGTCCTCTCTTGCCGCTGTCTTGACGATGACTGAGCGATACGGTCTTCATTATGTTGTCTTATATAACTGGCGTGTTTACTCCACGAGATACTTTACATAAATAAATAACTTGTGCAAAATCTTTTATATTTAAAGACTTAGTTATTCAAATTAATTATATACTGATTTATAATTCTATTTTTAATCCAAGCTTCTCGTTCATCGGGTTGAATCATCACATGACTCGTTGTACTAGCTATATGATTGTGGGTATCAATAAGTAAATTGCCCACTATTCTTATTAAACAATCTAAATTTACAGCATCTTTTGGATGTTGAGGATCATGTAATTGCATAATACGTTTATCATTACATGTGTAAGCTGTTGAATCACTTTTTGATGTTTTTATGACTTGTCCAATAGTAGCAGCATCATTTGAATCTTCACCTGGTAAAATATTAATTATTTTCTTCATCTTTGCATCATATTGGGTCCCAAAGTGTTTATCCCAAGTTATTGTTTGTTTCATTGTAACACAATCATTTTCTTCGTAACCAGGATAAATATCTTTTATTCTTCTATTACGACCATTGTATGTACCTAATGTACCACCACTCGCAATTAATGTTTGCACCATTAGAGGTACATCTGTATCTTTTATACCAAATCTTCCATTTGTTATTGTTTTATGTCCTGCATCCCATTCATCATTATTTCCTTGCATTAAATTAAACTTTTCATTTCCATGTATAAATTTATCTCCCCGCTTTAACACGGCATCTTCATGTTTTACAAAATTGGATGTTTCCTTTTTTAATTCTTTAGATAATTGTTCCATAGTAACAGCATCTTTTGGTTGAGAACCGAACTTTACATTTGACAACACTTTCCCATGACAATCGATTTCATCACCATCTTGTAAAATACAGTTGTCCTTGATGTATTTTAGGTTTACAGCATCACCGTCTTCCTTTGGGTATCCAATGTCATTTATAATAAATTTATAAAAAGAAAATCCATGTTCAGTTTTTTCCGGTATTATAGAATGTAAATATTCTTTATTAACTGAATCTTTATTATTTTTGGGATTTCCCACGTTGGTTATTCTATAATTTCCAGCATTATACGTTTGTCCATCTTTTAAGTTATTACCCCATTGCAATTTTAAAGTATTTAAAAGTTCAGATGATAAGTACTCTTTAGTAATTGCATCAGAACCTTCAGTTGGTTTACCAACATTAATTAATCTATGTGATTTAACATCGTAAGTATTCTTATGTAATTTTAATGATGTTGAAGTAGCTTCTTTTACTGTCTTCAAATTTGCTCCATCAGTATCTTCTTCTGGATCTTTAACTAGTTTTAAACGTTTATTACTTATGCTATAGTCACCTTCAGGTGTTTGCGGTAATCCACTTCTTTTTCTGTCTTCTCCAACTTGCACTCCTAAAGCGGAGTACCGTCCGAACTTGTCGACGCTCATGTTAGAACTGATACGTCTTATGCTTGCACCTCTTTTATATCCACGGACAATTATACGACTATACCGCGATTCCTAAGTTCATCAACTAGAGCCACCCATTCATTATTCAAACCTGTATGACCGGCTTCCATGGCTTCATGCAATAGTCTCATTCTATCAACCAATTTATTGATATCGTTGTAGTAAATCACATTTGTATTGTATAGATTTTTCATCAATCCTTTACCAGATGTTGAAGTATCTCCTTTACTCTTTTTACCATGTTGTTCAAGAAGTGATAAATCCATAAGTGATAAAGATTTTCTTTTCAGTGGTTGTCTTACCGCTGGTGCAGTACGTAATGTTGGCAATTTTCGTGGAGGAAACAACTTTTTTATAACGATGTTATATTTTGTTGCACGTGAACGATTAATCATTCCATCCTTTAAGTAGTTTCTTTTATGAGCGTTAGTATTTTGTAGAATCTCCTTAAAAACACTTAAATCTTTGGATGAATATCTTAGTGGTATGTTTTTAAAAATTAATTCATATAATCCTTTTGTTCCTTTATATCTATGCTCACCAATAATGATGTAATCGTCTTGTGTTATTTCAAGCTTTGAATCGCCAATCTTCAATTCATTCCCATCAATTCTTGCTCCGTATACGTGTGATCTACTCAAATTCGGGTTTGATTTCATGTCATGTAGCATTTTCATTATATATTTTCTTCCAAGAGGTCCATGTTGTAATATATCGCTACTCAATTGAGTTAAATTTGGAATAGATTGTTCAGCTTCAGATATTGGCTGTTCTTCTTCCTTTTCAACAATTGGTTCTTCTTCTTTTGTTTCTTCTTGCTCACTAGCACTTGTATATGAATCATCATCTTCTTCTTTTTTTAATGCTTGTACTTCTTGTTTAGAAACTGGTAGTAAAACATCTCCTTCATAACGAGGTTTACCAATAGTTTCTGATATCTGTTTTAAAGGTTCCGTAATAGGTTTAAATGTAGTCTCTAGAAATTCTTCTCTTTCACTTAAACCCATCCTCAATGCACGATTCTTCATCCTAATAGAATCACTGAGTGATTTTATTTCTTTCAATAGTTTTTCTTGATTCACCATGTTTACACTGTGAAGTTCAACGTGTAACTAGATGTAGCATCGGTAGTTCAACGCATAAATACAAATTTATCCAACCCTATACGATATCTACCATTTTTAATATCTTCTTCCTTCATAATAACGAGAAAGCTATATTTCTCATTCCATGCTTTGCCACACATCTCTTTAAATTTTTCAAATGGCATATCCGCATTTACATGATCATTATATATATGCTTTAAATTTGTTTCATCTTGCTTGAAGATGATCAACATATTTGCATTGTCTCTTATAAGTTGTTTTGGAATTTTACTGTATGTTTGACCAATATAAATGCTATCAATATTATGATGTCTTCCCATAGCAAAATAATTCCTTATTGTGTCATGATTTTCACAAGAAACATCGTCAAATATAAAAATAGAAAATGGTTTTGCTTCATTTGGTTGCATAATTGTTTCACTGGCATTAAACTTGTAAAAATTCACTTCAGGTACACTTGCAAGTACTTTATCCAATAATTGATATTTTGGTTGTTGCAATGATTTTGAAAAAATGTATATATTATTAAAACGCAATCCTTTAGGATTAGTTATAAGGTTAAAAACAACATTAGTTTTTCCACAATTTGAAGGACCAGTTATTAGACATCTTATCGTATTTGGTAGTAATTCACCATGTTTTCCATGATTTAACTTATCATTGTCAACTGTCAATTCATCAATGTTATTGATATTAAATCGGTCTTTTTGTTGTACAATCTCCATCTTGTATAAAGGTTAAACACACAATGAGCTATTAAACAACTATACTAAGTCTTTTGAAGGAATCCAAGAGTCTTCACTTTTATCAAACCCTAACCACCGGACTTTAACCATATCCTTTTTCCTTTGTAAAATCTTCTCGACAAGATATACATCACCGACTGTTGATTTCAACAATTCGTGTCCGTAAAATCCACCTTGAAGTAATTCACCCTTGTTATCCTTTAATAAATAGGTTTCAGGTATAGTTGGTTGCACTTTATAAATTGTAAATACTTCATTAGTCCAATTTGGTAGATATCTTTTACTAAATACACCTTTGTATTTGCTTATACGAACTTTATCGTTGACCTTGAACTTCTTTGGTTGCAATTTTTCCAATTTCGGTGTTGTATTATTTTTAATGCTTTGTAATACAATTTTGGCATTAGCACTATTTACCTGGATAGGTTTCATTCCAATGGTACGATGATATTTGTTGTTATACTCTTTTATAAGTTGTGGTAATATGTCATACCACACGTATGATCCTCTTTTTGAAAATTGTTTATACATCGCACCTTTTAATGTTCTATTGAATCTTTCAATTATTGAAGCTTTAACTTCAGAATTTGTAGAATAATGATTTATTTGATATTTCTTCATCAAAGCTCCAAAGTCTTTATTAAAATATTCTTTTCCATCATCGGTCTGTAGATGTTTAATTTTAAATTTATTTCTTTGTATTGTGGTTTCCATAGCTTTTGTAACACTTTTACCAGTCTTATCCTTCATTGGTAAAGCGTCAGCTATTTTAGTAAAACAGTCTATAATTGTTAAAATATATTTAAATCCTTTATTTAATTTACTGTGCGGTATCATTTCAATGAGATCAGCTTGATAAAGATCATTCATTCCTTTAATGATTGTACTTCTTCTTGGAAATCTTCTTCTTGCTGGTTTATGTAGTTCATTTACAATCTTGTCCTTCACACTTTCCATCTTCATATGTTGCTTGTACACTGCATGTAAAAATACTGATCCATAGAATAGTTTATTCTCATTTATATAGTTTGAATATAGGTCAAGGCCATTTCATATTAGTGTAAAAAAGAGGGAACATGGCATTGGGCTTGCCATGTCCCCTCTTCTTTACGGAAAGGAAAAAGGAAGAAGGTAGAGGACGAAGAATAGGTTTACTGGTCGATAGGGTTTAGAGAGTAGTGGCCGAATGGTAAAGTATTAATTTTATCTTCTAAAATATGGCGCTTGTCATCTTTGTAGCTTAATGCCCACTTTGTTTGTTTGACACTAAAAAGTTGATGATTATAACTTCTAATAGTGTTGAACGTTGCAGTTGTTTCAACATTTTCAAACAAACATCTTTTATAATGTTCAAACTGTACATTCTTCTTCAGGAAAGAAGTTTTTATTCCTTTGGCCTTCTTCGTGACTTGATGTTCGTTCCTCTCGTTTATGTACAGTTGAAATGAATACAGTTTGGACATTAATGCTACAATTTCCATCATCGGCACACCATTTGTTTCATCTTTAAATTTTCCCAATACTTTCTTATTTCTGTCATAGTCGTAATTTGGATGATCCTTAGGATAATCGGAAAAGTCGAAATCATCTTTATATATAAAGTTGCGTAGATCTTCATACATGTCATTTGTTTTAATCCAGTAAATTAGTGCATCCGTGTCCATATATGCAATACCAATGTTCTCTCTTCCATAATAGTTAACCATCTTCTTATAATGAAACTCGTACATATGTGTTTTTGATATATCCAAGATTGACATTCCAAGATACAAAGACGATCCATTGTAACTGACTTCTTGTTCATGGAAATAACAACTAGATTTTCATTAATAATTATAGATGAACCAAAGTTTGGTTGTTGCACCAATTTCTGTAATTTTACTGGATCAGTTACCAATTTGATATCCTTATGTTTCCTTTTGTTTTCCAAAGTCTTGCCAAATATTGCGTTATTCATTAATTTGAAAAAATCTTTTTGAAAACTTGATGTAGCGGTGGCTCTTCTTCTTGTGTTGTTGTCGATGTAAGGTTTTAACCAACAAGATTGAGAAAATTGTAGTACTCGATTAATTTTTGTAATTCTCAATCCTAAGTCTAAAGCTTGTTGTATCATCCAGTAGTGTCCAACATATCGAGACTTGTCGGTTAAAATCATCATTAATTTTGACCATCTTCCAGTAGGGGAAATTTCAGTCTTAGGAAGAAGTGGTAAATCATAATGTTGATCATGAAGATGTTCAGGATATTCAAAATTAACATCAAAAATGTAACCAGTTTCACCATGCTTCGGTATATCCATTATGTTTCCAATCGATTCTGGATCTATCCATTTAAAATTATCATATGGAAGGGGATTCGACATTGCCCATCCGTATAAGTTATTTGCATCAAAATAACCCAGGAATGTTGTTGGTTTTGATGCATCATAATCGGGCAGATACTTGTTGTTCGCCTTGAAATGTCGTGTAACGCTTTGCGTCAATCCCCCTCGAACTCCTGACTCTAACATCATAACCATATCTATATCAGTAAGAAGTTGTATTTTACAATTTGTTTCTTTCAACATAGCTTGCCATGCTAATCCAGGTGAAGTGTACGAATGAAGAGGGTCCAATCCATATGCTGCAAAACATGTATTTCTAAATTCTTCCATTATATCACATAGTAAAGTTACATCCAATTTAACATAAAAATCTGAATATTCTCCCAATGTTCTAAATCCTAAATCGTTCCATACTTTACATGCATGATCATAGTCCTCTTGAGATATGTCCATGTCATAAAGTTTACTTTTGAATTCTTCTTTAGCCGGAAGTGATGTTTCATTAAATCTTTCTAAACTGTCTATGTAATCATATGGAAACACACCTTTCCGAAGTACCAAATCCAGTTTGTTGTTATTTACAATCTTCTTTGTTTCGATGAAATCTTGTTTCCTTAAATTTTCTGAAAGTTTGGACAAACTCGACGGCATAAATCTGTAGGAGTCCAAGAATCTTAGTTTCATGTTTCCAACTTCTTTGGAAAAACTTATGAACTTCTCTGAAGTTTCAGCTAACACATCGATTTTACCGTCGTCTCTTCCTAGTTCAGGTATTATAAAATGAGCATCGTACCCACTGAGGTTATGCAGAACCACAGGAATAAATAGTGGTAAACGATAGCTTAAGTTGCATTTATTACAAGCAGCACCCCTGTAATAACCTGTGAGGTGATCGTGATCTTTAACTTTATAATTCTCAATAGTAAAATCATTTTTGCATAAGAAACATCGAGTTGCATTTTCATGTTGAATTTCTTCTTCTTCCTCCATCGGTTTCATTGGTACAATATTTGTATATAATCTTTGTGCATTTCCAGCTATTGAATATAAGTGATCAAGAAATATTTTTTCTACATTTTCACCACGATATACTAGAGGTTCTGAAGTTAATCCATATCTGTTTAAATGTTCTTCTGATAATGTTGATTTAACCATTAAACAAAAACTGTTTGGTTTGTGCATTTGATACTTGACACTTTTTCTAGCTTCACAATTTTCATCTTCAACAGGAACAAGTGTTGATTCAAAGTCCGCATACACAACTAGAGGAATACGGTACTGATGATGAACCTTTTCAAATGTAACAAATGCTCTGCTTTCCGGAGGTAAAATAATCTTTGCTTCATAATTATTGTTACATAATCTTTTGTGCTCTTGTAACCATTCTCTTGAGTGTAGCCCATCTCGTTTAAAATTGAAACATCTCTTGCAAATTAACTTTCTGTGTCGATCTTTAGAAAGCTGCTTATTAACAAGACGATCAAATTGCTTTATGTACACATAGTGAGACACATCTCCTCGCGTTAGTAGTAGTAAATCCGTATGATCTGGTAGCTCTTCTTTTGCAATACGTAAAGGATACACTTTGTTTGAACTATCTAATGCAAAAACATTGATAGACGTACCAGGATTTTTCTTCTCAAATTTTGATATATCTTTCAGTGATACAGGATAAGTGATTCCTTGAAAATTGTATCTAAATCTTTGATTTTCATATTCTTGGTTAGGTCTATTCACATGAAGTGGTGGTACAAATTTAGCTGTCATTGCATAACGAAAACATTCATTGTCTTCATTTTTAACATTAACACAAGATTTTGTATTTTCAATTCTTTTTGGTAAAGGAATGTAACTAGATCCCATTAGTCCATATCCATGTTTGTGAACTCTTATATCTAATACTTCAATACTTGTAAGACTCCATCCGGATCCTCTTCCTTCGTGTTCCTGAATTTTTGTTAATATTTCTTCTATACAATTTTCTATTATTGAATCAATGTTTGAACTTTCCATAATGGTTCGGTTTTTTGTTATGAATCCTCTTGGTGATAATTCTTCTTGTACATTTATAAACATAGCTTCTAGTAGTAAACCAAATTTAAGAAAGTTTAATCTTTTCAATTCTTCTTTTAAAATTTTACTTACGATTGGTTTTGCTTCTCTAATAAATTCTTCTAGCTTCAAGTTTTCATTTTGAATCTTATGATGCATTACTACTTTACCGGGTAATGCAAATACTTGTAGATTCGGTAAAGTAGTTGAAGATGTTGCTGTTATTTCATCTTGTTCTTCTTGTTGTTCTTGTTCTTGTTCTTGTTCTTGTTCTTCTTGTTGTTCTTGTTCTTGTTGTTCTTGTTTTTCTTCTGGGTTGTTGTGAATTAGTTCTTTATGACAGTCTAATAGAATTTCATCGTGAAACGATTCCGAACATTTATCGCAACGATACCTGTTGAGATGTTTACTCTTCGAAATTTTGCCAAGAAATGAAATGGGCTCTCGCGTTCCTCCTTTTATAACGGTCCCCCCACCACTATTTCATCTTCTTCACTATACAAGGAAATCAAACTTTTTAAATAAAAATATTAACCTTCTACAAACTAATTGTTCATTCGTGTTCTTTATTCCCATTGGAGTTTTAGTATATACTTCTTTATATTCAAGCTTTAACTAACTTTCCCCCACCCAACTAATTTTAGTTACTTTTAAAACCAAACACCTGCCCTCCAAACATCTATTAGGACAGATGTTATGGGACAGATGTTGAAAGAACAAATGTTAGGGTGGAAATGGCTAGAGCACAGGCACTTGGTTGAACTAAATTTGCACATAAATTAACTAGAGTTGAATTAAAAATTCGCATAAATTAAAAGTTAGTTCAAAACTAAAATTCGACAGTGTTAAGAAACTCTAACATTTGAACAAGAATAAACATTAGTTCAAAACTGAAATTCAACAGTGTTAACCAAATTCTAACAGTCAAACAAATAGGTCAAGGTAATCCAATTTAACGCGAGAACGAGGAATAGAGCACTAAGTGGCATGTTAGTCCATTACCACAAAGTGATCTATTCCTCGCTCTCTATTCTACATCTACTTTTTTCAGTTTACTTATTTATATTAAAATGTTCAAATTTTACTATGTAGAATGTCCATTCTTTCTCTTCAACTCTTCGATTGTTTTTAGCAATTGTAACAAATATTCGTTAGTTTTCACCAAAGTCTTTAGTTTGCTACATCCAATTTCAATGGAAGGTATTATAAGTTGTAATTTTATAAGTTCAATCTTTTCTTTCTTGCGAATTTCTTTCTTTATTATATTATTCCTTATTTTTGCTGAAGATTTAAACTCCATGTTGTTTCTGCTAAAGCCACAATAATAATAAAAGTCTCTTGAAACAACCTGCATTTATACACATTCCCCCACCACTTTATAATCCCCACTCCTTTCCCCTTCTTCTTTATATGTGGAAGGAAGTATTATAATTAGATTCCTAATATTTCTTTTCCTTCTTCACTACGTGGGGGAAGGGTAATTTGTTATTACACTAGTTGTGCAAGAAAATAGCCGCCAGTGTCCACACCTTGTTCGTAGCACTCCATCATAGATTGTGCCCACTGCAACATGCGGTCTCTGTCATTTGGTGTGACAAGGAAAGAATGACTATCACCATACAATATAAAAGAGTCAATTCGTACATAACATCCTGAGTCCAACCATTTATTAGCTTCAGCCATAAACTTTTCTATTGTATCAAATGGAAATTGTGGATCAATTGCTATGACTTTACGTTCTTCACTAAGTTCAACAGTATAATCATCATCGTCCTCATCATCTTCACTTTCACTGTCGTTACTTAAAGTGTCTTCAGATTGTTCAAAAACATCAGAAATTTCAGAAAAATTAAAATTTTCATTCAGATGAGGAGGCATTTTGAAGCAAGAAATATTATAAACAGCAGAGACGAAACGACAAGAGCGGCGTGTAGAAGAAAAATGAAGGGGTGACCAACGCTCGCTCCGCTTTTATAATAGTATGCAAATGAGGGGTAGGTGCTGACCATGACCAGTCATCGACCCAAAGGAGTGGGGGAAGTACTTTTCTTACTACTTGGATGGAAGTAGGTTAGTAGGTCACGAGACTTAGAGTGTTAAAAAATAATGGGGGAGAAACACAACGCTATAACGCGTTGTGTTTCTCCCCCAGTATTTTTTTAAGCAATAATTTGGAAAAAGCTATGTGAATTTACTTGCTACGCCCCCACCTTGTAATACCATCCAGTTTGTGTCTGAGGAGATAGTCTTTAGAGTCTAACTCATAAACGGATTTCTCTTTGCGCAAGGATTCAATCACTTTAATATTATATCTTACGCCGTTACAAGTTGCCAAAATGTGTTCGTTGTCAATAACACTTTCAAAAAAATAGACACAACCTCTCTTAAGCCTATTTCCTTTCACACCAATAATTTTGGATTGGTATTCAACAGTGGGGGTTTCTGTCACTTGTAGTTCAGAAATGTGTTTTACGACATGTACACGGCAAAAACTTTCGTTTTTTACACATTTCCTCCCACAAGGTGATCCTTTCTTAATTCCCCTAGTAAGCATTTCAGGGCAAGTAGTGGGACGGCTAAATGCCCTACGACGCTGTTCTTGTAATAATTGAAATTGCTCTGAAGGAGCGGGTTTAGGAGTAGGTTTAGGAGTAAGTTTAGGAGCAGGTTTAGAAGCTGGTTTAGGAGCTGATTTAGGAGATGATTTAGTAGCAGGTTGAGAGGATTCAGTTTTGTGATAGGTATGATCTTCAGGTGTACTAAGTGGTGGGGTAGGAGGTGATAATGGGTGATAGTGGGATAATGGGTGTGCTAAGACGATGAACAATGGTTTCAACGGAAGGGGTATTAGGATGGTGGTGAACTGGCTTCTGCGGTGGCGGCATAGTAGTTGATGGTGGTGCGGAGTCCTTTGAAGGCGAAGGCGGTGAAAAAATACTACGAAGTCTAGAAGTGTTAGTTGGCGGAAGAATAGCTCCAGAAGTTGAAGGTTGAGATGCAAGTCGATTCTTGTAGCAATCAGGAAGGTTTTTGAGGCGAAGAGTTTTCTTAGGTGCAGGAACAGCCGTAGTAGAAATAGAAGTCGAAGTAGAAGTTAAAGTAGAAGTTGTAGTTGGCAGAGATAACATGGTTGTGGCTCCAAGTTCGCAGCGTAACGTCTGGAATCAGAATGAAATGTTAGCCGCAGTCGGTGCGTCTTTTATAACAATATGCAAATGAGAGGGGTAGCAGCTGGCCGAGACTGATTATTGACCTGGGAGGTGGGGGAAAAGGGGAAAGAGAAGGTATTTATTTAAAATAATTCGCATAACTTTTGACTAAAATAAGATAACCAAATTCTTCTTTTACCAAAATGTTTGTCTTACATAGACATTTTCAATGATGTATCGCTTGTCCAAATCCGTCAATCCGTTATCAAGTTATAGCCATTTTAATTTTTCAGGTCATGACCGATCGTTCACCCGTAGTGGGGGAAGGAGTGGGGGTAGGAGTGGGGGAAGGGGAGGGGGGGGGATCGACTCCATTTTTTCGGGGGGGGGAAGGGGGGGGAGGGGGGGGAGGGGGGGGAATCGACTCCATTTTTTCGGGGGAGGGGGGGGGGGTCATTGACCCTTCCGAAAGTGGGTCAAGGTCATTCAAGATTTATAATGATCCAAGGTGATGGGAACAGTAATACTGTTCCCACCACCCTGTTTGCCTAGCGGTTCCCACTCCCAACCCACTAGTTACGTTCTGCAAGGGAGGTCCCTGGGCCGTCCGCATCAAAGCGTAACGTCCCGTCCGCATCAAAGCGTAACCATTAATTTCAGGGAAACTGGAACAGCAGGGAGGCCCTGGTCCGTCCGCATCAAAGCGTAACGTCCCGTCCGCATCAAAGCGTAACCATTAATTTCAGGGAAACTGGAACAGCTAATGCAGAAACGCAACTCTAACACCCACCCAAACTAATCCCACCCATCATATTCCTAAACAAAATGCAAAAAACCTAGTCCGCAATTTGCGGATGTCCCACCCCTTCTAAGTGAAGTTCAACTGAACTTCTGAATTTACAGTTAATCTACCCCCTAACATCTAGCTGAAAGGCAAAACAACAACATAAATTATTAATATCAACACTTAAAACTAACAACACATCATTATTAAAAACCAAATAATTCAACACAACCAAATACCATCATTATTCTTAAAATTAATACACCTTAATGCTAAACACCTCTTAAAATTAATACACCTTAATGCTAAACCCAACTTATAACTAACATCGCAATGCGCAAATTATTTCTTAAATTAAATACAACTTAAAACTAAACACACACACACACACACACACACACACACACACACACACACACACACACACACACACACATACCACATTGCATTAAAAAACGCAACGTAGTAGAAGAAGTTCAAATATATATAGGCCTACTATATATTTGAAACCTCTTGCTGAGTCGCCAACAACCTTTCGCTATGAAAGTTTGTTGACGACTGACGCTAAGATCAGGCTCGTATTGCTCCTCGGATTCTCGAGTAGTGGGGGAAGTTGTTTCACTCCAGTACAGTGTTCAATCCAGTCCAGTTCGCACCAGTGTAAAAGGAAGGCAAAGGAGTGGGGAGCGGCGCATGCGCAACAACACAAATCCAAGGTTTGAGGTTAGAATTATCCATGTGCAGTAGCGCTAAAGTGAGTAATACAGGACTAGGCGCATGCGCATAGCATAGACTCATTCCGATCCGGAGAACTTATTGCATGCGCAGCAGGTTTTAGGTTAGAATTATCCATGGCAGCTGCCATATTTAGTCTGGTTTCACCACATAAAGTCAACAACCGGTGGTGACCGGCCATTGACCTGGAGGAGTGGGGGAAGGAGTGGGGGAAGGAGTGGGGGAAGGGGGGGGGGCTCCATTTTTTCGGGGGGGGGGGCTCCATTTTTTCGGGGGGGGGGAAGGGGGGGGAGGGGGGGAGGGGGGGAGGAGGGGGGGGGAGGTCATTGACCTTTCCGGTCGGTCATTGACCCCAAGGAGTAGGGATAGACACAGAACCCTACTTCTCTTACTACTCAGGTGAAAGTCGGTCAACCAGTCATTTGCTTGCCATCTGCCGCCATCTGGCTGGAGTTATTGCCTCTATAAAGGTGGGTAGTTTATCGCGCTACAAACATTCATTGCCTCGCATCCGCTCGGTCATCATCTCTCGTTAGTTTTATGTTATGACTACTTCACTTACTAGGTTTGAGGTTAGAATTATCCATGGAATAGCCTTCGTAAATTCTAACCTATAAAATTACTACTCTGGCTTTCTGTTTCAATTTCTTTTACACTTCATTTTATATCTCAGTCTTATTTTAACTTCTGAACTTAACACATCGGTTATGATGACTGCACAATGTTTAAAATTAAAGCTTTTGCGAACACAACACATATTACGAAGTACTTCTAAACCTTCAATTTCAAAGTGTAAAACTAATTTAAATAGAGTTAGAAAGAAGTACAGTTTTAACCCATTATACTCAAAGACTTCGCAGGTTAATGTTGATGATAATGTTATTTACAACATTTTGCATTCTATGTTACAATTCAACAACTTTGAACTTGTTACACCTATCGACTGTGTTCAACAAGTTTTTTTATTTTACCCCTACTATTCCTCATATAAGCGCTGTCACCACAATTCCTACTTCATGCTCCTCTATTCTCTTCAGCTAAGCTAAGGTTTGAGGTTAGACTTATCCATGGCGGCCGCCATGTCTAGTTCAGTTTCACCACATAGAGTCGGCGACCGGTTATTGGTCTAAAGGAGTGGGGGAAGGGGTGGTGGGGAGAAGGTTGCCATTTTATAAGCCCTCTCCCTAGGCGGCGCTTCTCATTCAATCGCCAACTTTCAAACAATAAACACCTCTCCCATGGCACGAATGAATTAATTATCCCACTATCACCAACTAGTTCAACTTTGAACTATTTCTGGTGGTAGTTGGGTAGGCTTTTTTAAAACTTACTCTGGATGACCTTGACATACTTTCCAGGCCCCCAGTTATAACTGTTGAATTTCAGTTTTGATCTTACTCTTAATTTTTGTTCAACTTTTAGAGTTTAGTTAACACAGTTGAATTTTACTTTTCAACTAACTCTTAATTCATGCCCAATTCTACTTCAAATTCAGGGCATATGCTCTCGCCATCTGCACCCTGCAGCTGCCCTGGCAGCTGACACCATCTGTACCCTGCAGCTGCCCTGGCAGCTGACGTCACTTCCGGTTTAGAAGTGGCTTTTTCCCACTACTAGTATTCTTATGTAATTTTAATGATGTTGAAGTAGCTTCTTTTACTGTCTTTAAATTTGCTCCATCAGTATCTTCTTCTGGATCTTTAACTAATTTTAAACGTTTATTACTTATGTTATAGTCACCTTCAGGTGTTTGCGGTAATCCGCTTCTTTTTCTGTCTTCTCCAACTTGCACTCCTAATGCGGAGTAGCGTCCGAACTTGTCGACGCTCATGTTAGAACTGATACATCTTATACTTGTAACTTCTTTATATTTGCGGACAATTATACAATTATGCCACGATTTTTAAGTTCATCAACTAGAGCCACCCATTCATTATTTAAACCAGTATGACCGGCTTCCATAGCTTCATGCAATAGTCTCATTCTGTCAACTAATTTATTGATGTCGTTGTAATAGATAACATTTGTATTGTATAGATTTTTCATTGATCCTTTACCAGATGTTGAAGTATCTCCTTTACTCTTTTTACCATGTTGTTCAAGAAGTGATAAATCCATAAGTGATAAAGATTTTCTTTTTAAAGGTTGTCGCACAGCCGGTGTGGTACGTAATGTTGGTAATTTTCGTGGGGGAAACAATTTTTTTATAACAATACTATATTTTGTTGCACGTGAACGATTAATCATTGCATCCTTTGAGTAGTTTCTTTTATGAGCGTTAGTATTTTGTAAAATTTCTTTAAAAGTATTTAAATCTTTTGCTGAATATTTTATTGGTATATTTTTAAAAATTAATTCATATAATCCTTTTGTTCCTTTATATCTATGATCACCAATAATGATATAATC